>VXBZ01007416.1:404746-481936 GCA_013399135.1 Heliornis fulica | reverse complement strand
AAAAAAGGAGAAAAAAAGAAAAACCCACGCAGCAATTAGGCGGCTCTTGCCGCTCATTGGGGATGTGACACAAGTGGGTGATAGTGGCTTTCACCTCTCGCACTCCCTTCTCTCCTGCCTGATTCCTAGAACAATCCCTGTCAGAAACACTCTTTGAAAAAGGCTGCATTAGACAATGGCTCTTCACCCTTATTTTACGCTTTAAGTAGTGGAGCAGAATGCTGTAAGGGGCTGAAAACAAGGCGTAATCTGAGAAAGACGCGCAGGCATTGTTATAACTGTGAAAACCAGAAGAACCCCTTTCAGAGCCATGACTGAAAGTGCTATGAAGACCTTTAGTCCTTTGCACTCTCCCAATCACCAATTAGACAAACATTAACATCAATTAAGCTGTTATACGGCACAGGTTCCATATAATTACCTTAATGGGTTGACGCTTTCTTTAGCAGCAATTTCTTAAACAAACTTCATCTTTTGTGCAACAGGCTAAGAAAATTTTCAGCAGGGAGCATTTCCTTTTGTCAAGTTTTCTAAAGAGACAGCTGAATTGTTCTATTTAACAACAAACACCTTCACTAAGGACCCTCGTCTTGTCCCCGTTCCCACCACATTTGACTACTAGACTCAAAGCTTATTAACCATCAGAGACAAAAAAACTGACTAGCCAGGGGAGCACAGACACATGCAGGGAGAGCAGTACACAAAGAGCCTGTGAGCCTGGCACTGGTTTGCAAGCAGACCCTAGGAGAAAGCACCAATTGAATTAGTTGCCTATTTAGTATCCAAAGAGCCAGATCTGTCCTTACCAAAAGCACAAAGAAAACGAAATAGAAAAACAGGATCTTGCTCATAAAACAAGACAAATCTGTCTAATTTATTTTGTACCAGTAAGTGCTAATTAAATGCAAGCTACTCAGATTCTTCCTGTTCCTGCATCACCTAATTCTCTTAAATCATGACAATGCTAGTCTGATTTTTCCCCCTGTTTAACAAACATTCATTTGAAATGTACTCAAATACAACTATAAAATGCAACCCTATATCACTTCTATTTTTATTTTATATTATATCGTGGTGTTTTTACTTTGCTGTGAAAATACTTGGGGAGGGTGAAAATGGGGGCGGGGGGTGGGGGGGAAGAGGGATGAGAAAGAACTTGGCAGAAACAAGTCCTTAAACTATCCTGCTCCATCATGAAGAACAAACGATTTGAGGTGTGTATGGTGACCTATAATTGTTTTCTGAGAGGCAATGTATGTAATCAAATTTTGCTGTAGCTGTTGGAAAGTCAAAGAAATAACCTATTTGAATAAAATTAATAATAATAAAGTACAAAAGGAAACCCTGCAGTAGAAAAGGAAGCTGTTAGGCACACATGAATACATGTAAAGTGTGTTTTAATGTTTTGCTGCTCATTCTACTCAGGAGATACTCTCTGGGCATAACAATATGATAGCTGGTAGCCAATTCATTTTACATATCTCAGGTCAGGGTATGGGTGCATTGTACAAGTGCTTGGTCCATTTAATCTCAATATAAGGAACATTAAGCACCACATTAGGTCAAAGGCTCAAGGCCACAAAATTAAAAAGCAATTATGAGTTTATGCATAATCTTTAACCTCAGACCAGAGCCAGCAACAGCCAAAGTCACAGAGGAATAGTCGTTTGAAAGGATTAAATAAATACTGCCAATGAAAGATACAACAGGTATGCATGCAGACACAAACTGCTGCCATGATGAGATGGCACTGCATACAAAATCATCACCTGCATTTCTGCATTTACTGAACCCAAGATTTGAACTAGGGAGCTGAAGCTCACAAAAATTTGCAGTTTTTACCTTCAGCACCAGGACTTAATACTGTCTTAATATGAAGAACAGTTACTTGTGTGTTTCCCTTAATTTTGAGTCATTTAGTCTAAGGTGAAACTTCCTCATGGTGTTTTGTATGCTTTGCCATTTAATTTGTTTCTTCCTGTCTATGGAGAGTAACACTAATTGACTTCATAGACAAAAAATGTGTCAAATTGTCCTTTAAGATGTAATCATGAGTATTTGTGAACTTTAGCTCCTAATCTTGGTGTGTAGCTTTGCTTTGTGTCATAGGTACAATATTCCACTGGTAGTTAGAGAAACAACCCAGTTCTCCCATCCCTTCTAAGCAGAAAATGTGTACATTGTGATCAGAATAATGACAATGAAAGGATAGAGATGTGCCTTCTGGATTAGGTATATATTTATTGATAACCAGAAGACATGCATTAGCAGAGGAAGGATGAGAAGAGTAAATTGGTTCCCAACTCCTAATTTTTATTTCCCTATTTGCTGATTACTTCTAGAAGCCACATCACTGGTCTGAGAGAGCCTTTTGAAACTGCACTAGTAGGCTTCATGCCTGCGTCTCACCATATTGACTAAAGTTAATGTTAATGTTAAAACTAAAATGGACCGTAGGTCTCACCAGAGTATGAGTTTTATTTAGCAGCTGCACAGTATTTATTTCGGAAGAACTTAGTAAACACCCAGGTAAGGATTTTTTGTTTCTTCATAATATTTTAGATAGGAAAAAATTGTAATAACCTTTGGTTCTGTGGGATTATAGATTAACTCAATCTAGAAGGTATACACCACCCGCAACACTAGTATTTAGGGAATTACATTCACTTTGCTAATCTTTTCCTAAACATCTTGGGCAGAAATGAAGAGTGGAAGGAAATGGATGGAAGTGGCTCTCTTAGCAAATAGTCAAAGATTCTCACTTCTACATCCTGAAACACCACCTGAAGGAGCCTGCACTCTCCACTGACCACAGTGGTAACCTGAGTGATCTGCTAAAATTGGATAAAGTGATTGCACTGCTCCCTCCAGTGCCTAGATGGTGACAAGAGATCTTGCCTCCATGTCAATGGTCAGAACTCTACAAATGTGGTTTTACGCAACTTCAACCATATTCTCTTCTTGCATGAGGAACGTGCTGCAGTTAAAATTATGTGATGAAAAGAAAGAGTTCAGCACAGATTTCTGTTTACAAGGTCTTACAGTATTTACTAAAATTTGAGGTGTTGGTGATTGGGAAAGCAGTATTAACTGGCTTCCTGCATATATGCTGATGAAATTGTGGTTCTTCACTTTTATAATGTCGGTTTCCCTCTCTCCTTTGTCTTCCAACCAACATGAGCACAGGAAACACATTCTATCAGCAAAATAAAGCAGCCCTACAATCTAAGAAACTAATTATTCTTTAAGAATGTCTGGTATCCCTAATAAGGAACACAGGAAATTTATCTCAGAAAATGAAATACAGTGTAATCAGGATTGTTATGCATCTTATTTGATAGATTAATGTTTTTATCCTTGCATATACTAAGCAAGGACAGTAAACCAAGCAGAGGTTGTGACTTTTAGATTCATAAGGTAAGAAACTGATACCTGATTAATTGCAATAGGTTAGGTAGGAAAATTAAACAAAATAAAGAAGCCTAGCAGTGTACAAAGGGTTTTTTTTCCCAGTGAGCATGGCAGTTGTTGTAATGGGTAACATGAATATAGCTAACATGAACACTGACAGCTCTCTGAGAGGGGAAACAACTCAATCAAATATCTGACTGGATATCATTAATGCATTACACTGCCTTCAAGAAAAGATCCTTTGCTTACCTTGCAAATTGAAATCCACCTCACTTCATCACATATACCATTCTAGGAAGTATGTTTAAAAGACACCTATTCCTCTCCTTTTCTTCCCCCACCCACTCCCCACCACCCCCATCCCCCAGTCAAATATCAATGTGTTATTAGATTGTGCAAACAGGGAAGAAGCATTTAGCTTTTAATACAATGCCTGAGACTGCAATATCTTGCAGTTTGAATACTAAAGAGGAAATCAGGAATATGCAAAATAAAGCCAACACCCTCTTCACCCCAAACATCAAATTCTTTCCTTGGTTTTCAAGAACCATAGACTTTTGCCTTGCAAGTTTACATAAATGCTGAAAAGCAAGGCTTTTCAGCTTTGACATCAATATTTCAAATGAATATTTTTGTTTGACATGGTATGACTTTGTATTAATTCCTCCAAATTATTACATAACTTGCATTTATTGCATCTGCTGATTTCAATTTTATCCAAAATACTATATATGTACAATATTCATGACTCAGTTTATAATTGCAGTGGCAATTATAAACAGAGGTAGATGATGCCTGCTCTTAATGCCAGAGTTGCAGATCAACCTATATTTTACATCAGAAAAGCACAGTATCAAGGCTGGTTTACTGTGATACTTTAAGTTGTGAGATGAGGTTGAAGAAATCAGTCACATTTGCTTTCACTGTTATTTGCACTAATAGAGCAGAAAAGTTCAGAAGACAATTGAGCTGGTAGCTATCAGGATTCTGAGCTCTCAATTCAGTTCTCTACCAGAAAGCAAGGACCTTTAGTGGCAAAAAAAAAAAAAAAAAAATCAGAGCAGGGTGCCATGATTTTCTTCTAAATCACAGCAGAAGTTCTCATTGTTCTCAAGCTATTCTAGCATAATCTTAAGTATAGCATGTACAAGTAGACCTATTTGAAAAAAGCCACAATTAATGTTACACAAATCTACACCAAGCTTAAAATGCTTCTATTACACGAAGCTGTATAGAGTGGTCAACATGCTGGAGGGAAGGGATGCCCTCCAGAGGACTCTTTGTAGGCTTGACGTTGGGGCCTGTGTGCCCCTCATGAAGTTCAACAAGGCCACTACAGGAAAAGTCCTTAACATGGATCAGGACAATCCCAACAACTACAGGCTGGGAGTAGATGGTTTGGTAGCAGCTCTGAG
This sequence comes from Heliornis fulica, assembly GCA_013399135.1. Lineage (NCBI taxonomy): Eukaryota > Metazoa > Chordata > Aves > Gruiformes > Heliornithidae > Heliornis > Heliornis fulica. Next base: position 477,110 of record VXBZ01007416.1, on the reverse strand, counting down.
GAGAAGGACATGGGAGTGTTGACAGATGAGAAGCTCAACATGAGCCAGCAAGGTATACTTGAAGCTCAGAAAGCCAACCATATCCTGGGCTGCATCAAAAGAAGTGTGATCAGAAGATCAAGGGAGGTGATTCTCCCCCTCTACTCTGCGCTCACAAGAACCCATCTGGAATATTGTGTTCATCTCTGTGGTCACCAGTACAAGACAGACATGAACTTGTTGGAGCAAGGCCAGAGGAGAGCCAAAAGATAGCTAGAGGTCTGGAGCACCTTTCCTATGAAGACAGGCTGAGACAGTTGGGCTTGTTCATCCTGCAGACAGCTCTTGGGAGACCATAGAGCAGCCTTCTGGTACCTGAAGGGTACAAGAAAGCCGGAGAAGGACTGTTTATAAGGACATTATGTGATAGCACAAGGAGTAATGGCCTTTAACTGAAGGAGGGTAGATTTAGATTAGATATTAGTAAGAAATTATTTACAATGAGGATGATGAGTCACTGAAACAGGTCGCCCAGAGAAGATGTGTATGTCCCCTCCCTGGAAGTGTTCAAGGCCAGGTTGGATGGGTATGAAAGCAATGTGATCAGGTGAAAGGTACCCATGGAAGGGGGGTTGGAACTAGATGGTTTTTAAGGTCCCTTCCATCCCTAGCCATTCTATGATTTTATGATTATTTATAAACAGATTGACTGAATGCATGTGCAAAGAACGGCACCTGCACCTCACTTAGATAGTTCTCACCCTGTGATGTAACTACCAAGTGCAGAAGAAAGAGCAGGATTTAGAACTGCTACATTAAATTTTAAATATTGACTGTATTCCCATACCATGGACAATTCTCCATCACATAAATGCACTGCTTCAGTTTGGTACTGATAGAAGTAGTTACCTTACCTACAGCATAAAATAATTTGGGCTAAATTATCTATTTAGCTGTAAATTTGGGCTGTCACAATCAGTAATATTTCAGGTACCATTAAAATCCACCTAGCTTTTTAATGTTTACTTCAGTTACTGCTTAAAAGCTAAATGCAACTTAATTTTGTTTGCACCCACATTTCCTCCACCTCTGTTCTCTTAGTGATATGACAGTATCTCCAATGTCACTGTTGCACTGAATGCCCAACTTTTCATAACCATTGATCCTACCAGGGAATGGCATGTAATTTCTGTTTACACAATTAGCTTCTTTTCTCAGCTGATTATGAGAGTGTTCTAGGATGAAAATATTTTAGTATTGATACACACGCTAGAAGAAGTAGTAGGAGACGTACTATTTATCTGAACTAAATTATTTAGAAACTTAATTATTTATGAATAAGTAATTCCAAGTAAAGTTGTAAAAGCCTGATAGAGCTTCATATTTTGTAATTTGCTAGGAAATCCTTTGGAAAAAGGGTATGAAGGGAAATCTTTATATATTATACATATTTTTTAAAATTTAAAACATTTGTATGAAGGTTGCCCAGAGAAGTTGCAGTTTTCCCATCTTTGGACATATTCAAAAGCCATCAGGGCATGTGCCTGGGCAATGAAGTCTAGGTGACCCTGCTTCTGCAGAGGGGTTGGACAAATCCCTCCCACCTACGCCATTCTGTCATTCTGTGAAAAAAGTGAAAAATACATAAATGCTTCTAACATTTTGCCTGATTAACAGATTATACTTTTACTACCTTCTTCACTCCTTCATTCTGTTCCCTTCACTAGCTCATGACTGCTCTCTGATAAATATTTCTCTCCAAGTATTTTGAATTTAACTGAGATAAAAATCTGTAACTGCTAATCGGGGAAAAAAGGGTATTTAAACATACCTAAGAGCTTAAAGTGTCCCACTGTTACTGATTGTGTTGACACATTTTCCATCCTTTACAGGAGATTAATGAAATAGAATGAATAAAACAACTTACATTTATATTCTCCGATAATAGAATAGAAAGATGTGAAGGAAAATAAGCTACAGGACTATCTTTTAGAAAGGTTGTTGCACTTTTTTCTTAGTACAATGACACAAAAGGGTCCTAAGAACAGAGTAACTTTCTATAGTAGGAAGAAAATGAAGCATTTGAGGTGTGTTTTTCTCATAATCTAACATACCATTAGAGGCCCAGTCCTTTGACTGTATTCATGTTTTATCTCACTGGAGGGGTAGTTTGTTTGGAGAATAATGTTTGCAAAACATGAGGTCTTAACCCACTTTTATTTCCTCCAGTTCATTGTGCCGTTTACAGATGTGCAACGCATTCAATGCTGTACGCATCCCTGTGTGATGATTCACATAGAACTTGAATTTTATAGAGTCCTCAGCTGCTGTTCTCTTTTACTGCTCAAGCTGCATGACTCTTGCAATTATTTATGGAGGTTTCAGTGTAGATGTTTTCCATACACTAGATCATAAAGCTTATGTTAATTTCAAATTTTTCCTCCAGAAGTGTTTATAGTGGAATGTCTGCAATAAATGGCTTTTAGATAACAGTTACACCGAGGATTCCTGGTGCTGCTCACATATCTCATTTATCCAAAACCAAAAATACCTACATGAAGCAGAACTGCTTTCAATATTTCAAAAGTTCTTATGAAGAACTTGAGAAAAGACTTCTTATAATATTCTGTCAGTGAAAATATTGAAGGGTAATTAATGTCTCTTCCTGCACTGAACTTCCTGACTGCTCTTAATATTAGGATCTGAAATCTTAATATCATAAACTTTTCTCCAATGAATGCATGAAAGATGTTATCTAAAATAACAGAGGCATCATAAAGACATTATTAACCTATACTGAAATAAATGACACTTCAAATACAATCTCATTCAAAACAGCTTTTGATAATGCCAGGCTATCATGTTTGTTTTTTAATTAGATTAACGCTAGTTAATAAGAGAACTGTTGAAGGTTTCTCCAGAACTCCAAAGCTTTTTTTGAGACATATGTACATACATAAAAAAATGCAGTTTCCATGGACTAGTAAGGATTATTTATTGGTTTCTGTTTTAGAACACTGTATAATAAACAGACAAGGCGAAACAGAAGTTGAACTTGTTTGTTCAATGCAATGCATATGCATAAGTGGTATTAAATGGCATGTAAGTGTAAAAGTATTCACTGAAGATGCCAGAAATATATGCATTGGGCAAGGTGTGCTTTTGAAAATAACCATGCAAATAACCTTTCTCAATCTTTTTCCTTTGCACAATCTTTTTAACTTCTCCTTACATTGAAAATTTCTGAGACAAATACTATGTATCTGGATGTTGCCTGGTAGAAGACTTCTGGCTGGGACTAGATAGCAAAACAAATCTCTAAAAAAATAACAGGTGTTCAGATGCTGATTTGCCATTATGCACTTTTATTTTTTCTCTCCTTTTAGGCTCCACATAGCATGTACTGTGCAAAAGCTTATAATGAAGTCTAATAGCAGTCTTTTTGAATATACTGCTGGTGTCTTAACATCTTGTGAGAGTAGGTATCTCCACCTAAAAAACAACCCAGGAATTGGATTTTAATATTTCTTTAATTTTTATTATTTTTATTGAGAACTTTGAAGTTGAAGCCCTTCTTCAGTAGTTTTGAAAGAGTTTTAACTGTTTGAATAAACATCTGGTTTTACAGCAAGGCAACCTGTTTCTAACACTGAAATGAAAATAACAGTAGTTTTCTTTTGGATGCTTTTGTAGTAAATATCTTAAAAACAAAACAGCACCAATGAAAAACTATAAATATTTCATTGCAATATTCTGTACATATGACAATGAACTTAGAGCACCTACATAAAATTTGTGAGGGGAAAAAACCTCACATTTAATTATAATGTCTAAATTCAGGTAGACTTGTTTTCCCAAAAACAACTAAAATAAATCAGTATAGTGTGAATTGCAAAAACAAACACACCATAACCTTCAAAAGGATCCACATGGGTAGGTCATTAGGACCTTGTGGCCTCATATAGTTTGTTAAAATTCTCAGAGGTTGGTGTATATCTTGATACTTTAATAAACAGTTTCAGCTTTGGCGAAAGCTGGAAAGCTTAATCCATTAAGAGCCATTCAGAACCAAAACAAACAAACAAAGCTTTAACCACTTCAGTGACAACAGCACAGAACAAACAAGCAGTCTCCTTCGAAAATCCCAGCAATTTTAGGATCAATAGCCTCACTCTGTGCTTCTAAGTGATGAAAGCTAGAAAATCCCTGCTGTCGGCTCTTTTCAAAAATGTTTCTGGCAAAGATATAGTTGCAAATTTGATGAGTTTAGTTTAGTAATACCCATGTAGTCTAGAAGGCTGACTTAAGTACTATCACCAGTCGCAATGAAAACAAACGAACTTAAACATCACTTTTAGCTGAAATTTCCTCACTGAACTCTTAATTTACAATGTTAAAATACCTTTCAACGTCTCTTCCCTATACTTAGACTTTTTGATTATTTTTCTAATAGGCAGCAGTAGGATTTTTTCTTTTTATATAGGGAATTAAAAAAAAATCAGAAACATTTTTGTGAGTGTAAAACCAATACAGTGACTTAATCTATTAAAGAATGTAAGGTTATTTTAAAGTCCATTTAACTTGATCTACCAATATGGATAATCAAATCAGCAAATGCATCTATAAACACAGAAAGAACAAAAATAAACATTTTTTTCTTTTATAAGATTAAAAGCCTGTTAGGACCTTTTAAAACACTGCCATTGTATATTGACTTTCATGAAAATAGCATTTATATCCTTTTCCTTAGTCTAGACTTACATCATTCAGCAGATCCTTCATATAGTAGATCTGTTAACTTTCAAAACAATTTTAAATTATTCCTGCATCATTATACAAATGTTGATGCTTTTGTTTCCTGTTTTAAATATAATAACTCATATGTTTGTTATTTTGGTTTTTATTTAAATTTCATGTTTACCCTTAATTATAAACTCAGAAATAAAAATAGGAGGAGTATTTATTTTTTAGCCAGCAGTGTCAGCTAGCTTGTATTTACCCATAAATTATCTAGAATCTTTAAATTATATACTTAGGTAGTCAAAAGAAACTGTAGGGATTGCCTGCATATGTCTACAAGTTAATTTTTCTACTTAGAGTTGGGGTTCTTTTTGTAATCTGCAGACTTTATTAACTGTATTTTAAAAATTAAATCAATAACATAGAAAGCTGTCAACATGAGAATAATGAGCAGTAAAAGAACCTGTCCCTGAATTCTTGTTTTTCAGATCACACAGTCTACCCAAATTTTTCACCGGAAAGATATAAAGTCAGAATAACATTTAAAATATGTGGTTTTACACAGGGACACTCTGTTGTTTAGTCCTGATTCATTAAGATGCTTGATGTGTGAGTGAGTTGTCAAATGATGTGTGGGTGGCTGTAATGGCAGTATGTAGGTTTGTATGGAAAACAAGTATGGCACTGTGAAGATTTTTTCTCTCTTTCATCATATAGGTACTCACATGTAGCACTTTGTGAGAGGTCTGCTAAGAACCTTGCTGTCAAACGAACTAATTCACCAGAAACACATGCAAGTTTAAAACAAAGTTCTCCAAAGGTGGAAAAAAAAAAGAAATTAAACCACCTAGACTTTCTGTAGCCTAACCAAGTGACAGACACATAGACAACTTCATTGCTGCCAGAACAACACTCTGCACAGCCCACCAGCAAGCTATTTGTCACTGCTACAAGAATATCCTCAGCAACTTGGCATCAGGGTCCCTGAGTAGCCAAATGTGCTTGCACAGTGATGGAAGTGCCGTCCAATAAGAGAGGAAAATGATCAGAGGATCTCATTATTATTACAAAATGTGTTATTGTATGAAAAACATATCTTTATAGCCTTAAACATGAAAACTTTATAGGAAAATACGGATTTGCAGAGTACTAGAAAATTGTTTTCTATATGAGTTTATGGAAAGGCTGTGCTTAACTCTGCTTCCTTCTCCCTCTCTCCGGGACTGTGGTCCACTAAAAATGTAACTGAGTGTGCCAGTCATTGGTGTAATATGGTAGGTTTTTCATGATTGTTCATAGCAGTAAAGTGTTAAAATAATTGTTAGCATTATGCTGTTATGCATTATCCCAGAGTTGAGCATGTTGGAGTAACTTTGCAGGTATAATTCTTAATTTTAAAATTTTCTCAAATCACATATTGTTATTTATGTCATAAAGGCCATATGCCCTTTCATTCTGCACTGTGTTGTGTTATACAATCCATTACAAGCCCAAAGCAGTACATCCTTTGATATAATCTTGGCCTATGAAAAAAAAAATCCATTTATTGCATTGTCCTACATATCACACTGGATCCTACGTATTTATAAATTATTATTGTTGGCTGCACTGTTGCGATTGTCTGATTATCATCCTCATGCAATTGCTTTTATTGAGCAGAGCAATAGAAAAAAAAAAAAGGAAAGCAGTCCTCTAAGTGACATAGGGCAATGAAAAGTACTGACTGTCAACAAGACTAAAAGTAGTTTTCTAAGAGAAACCAAATAGAAATAAAATAGCAGGAATGACTATTTCTGATCTTCTAAAATAAATTTATATGTATATATATCAAATAACCAAATACAAATCAGAGATAAATAGAGAAATTACATTTCATAGGGAAAAGCCCATAGGAAGTAGTCTAGTAATCAATTAAATTAATAAAACCATTTGAATAGTTTAACTCATAGTTTGAGTTAACCTGGTCATTCCTTTTCACTCACCAAGCTTCTTATCATGTGTCTTAAGAGGTATGTGTTCAAGAAAGATGAACTTTTATTTATTTTGTGATTGTGATTTGATGCAAGGAGTGTCAACTAAAGAACCCTTCCTTCACAGGCAGGTGGATATCCAAGGTACAGTGTGGGTAGAGAGCTAATGTAGTGCCATATGGCATCTGTGTAATATGTGCATAAAACACATGGAACAGAACATTCAGAAAGAGAGAGTACCATAGCGTTGATTAGCACAGCATATATTGTATCCATTTTGTGCAAACTCATGAACTTTATTCCATGAAAAATATATTGATAGATGAACAAGATTACTTCCCTTAATATATACTCTAGCATCTCATTATTCAAATAAGTCACTGAACATGCTCATGGGAAGGCTGTGTATCATTTTTCTCATCCGTGACTTTGGCAAGAGTCTATTTTGCATTAGACTGTGTATTCAGAGCTCCCTACCAAAGAGGAAGAGACCACGAGGCTCTTATCACTCAACTAATCTTTCTTGATGTTGTCATGTTATAAGCATGAGAACAGGGCTCTCTACTGTCTTGACATTTTTTAGTCTCTCCTCTTATGTATAGTTCCTTCCTTGTGCAGAATAAGTGGAGTTACTGGTAGGCATCCTTCTTAGGTCATGGAGATAAACCAGATGATCACAGACCAAGAAGTATCCACAGAATAATATTTCATTGGAAATAGTAGAGTTTTATACTGTAAAATCACCATCAAAGGCAGATAGACTTGGGAGAAGGGAAAAGAAGTCAAAACAGGTAAAGAACAAAATAAAAGATTGCTGCTATTAATCCATACTATAATTTTATTTCAGATTCCTGTTCCACACTCAAATGCTGTAAATAGGAATACAGCAAAACCCATGACTGGTTTGCCCCAATTCTTACATTGCAGGCTGGCTACTTAGACAAGATCATGTATCTTTAAAACAGATATTGCTAGATTAAATTTATATGACTTAGGTATGTATGTAACTCTTAGCTTTACAATTTTAGTTTTGTTCATCATATATGTGGGTAATATGTTTGTGTTCTTAAGCATGGTAGTAAGCCCTTATTTTTTAAAAAATATTATAAATAACAAATCATGACTAATGTCATTACTTAAAGTGCATGAACAAACTATGACAGCTATTAGATTCTTCGAGGAAGTTTGGTGATATAAATTAGTCGTTTTCTTTTCTCCCTCTGGTCATTTAATATATAAAGGTGGTGACTATTTGGAACGATTTGAATAATTTATATAATACATCATACTGAAATTTCAAATATAATTTCAAACAGACCCCAACTAGAGATAGATGGGCATTTATATTAGTGAATATGAAAAAAGATTTAACAAAGAGTTGGGTGGGTTTTTTTCTCCTAAACTACTGAACAGCGTTAAAAGCAGCGGGCAAGCCTTAACATTAACAGCATTTAAACATGCCAGATTTCTTACTAACAAGGTTCCTTGAGGAATTAAACTGACTTTTAGAAGAGTTTGTTCTTCACATATTAAGATTAGCGTGGCATTTGTTCTTACCCTGGTCCTATTGAAATTACTGACATTTTACTGCTGAATTCAACATGGAGAGAATCAGGTCTAGTGGAAACACAAAACTATACTTGGAGACTTATTTATTAATCATTCTTTAGAACAGAACTTTAAAACATTGAGATTTTTTCAAAGTATTTGAAATTACAATGAAAAAACCCTTTGCTACTCACATGGCTGCTAAAGCAGCTTTTATATATGCAATTTCAGATGCTATACTTCAAAGAGTTCATCATCGAACTCTGCCTTGTCACCTGCCAAGAAAAGTAAGTCTAACTTTAGACCACAATGGAATGATTGGTCTGGTGCAAAAGGTCAACAAACACTACACATGCCTGGGACCAAAGCTTAAGGGGGAAATCTTGCCAAGCAGGATTAAGGTGTCTATTCTTTCTTCAGTATGAGTCAAGGTGTGTAAACCATGCATATTTAAAGAGGAAAAAGTGTAATGGGATAAAATACTCTTGCAAGTTGGGTATCTTGCAAGAGAGATGGAAACACTCAAATCCATATGAGGAGTTTAAAAAGCATATAGAAGAAAAGTTACAATTTCAGGCCAACTGAATCAAGGAAACAATCATAATTCCACAGTAGCATAAAAATTCCTGCTGAGTTGGTGTATGGGTTTTGCCCATGGTAATCATAGATTTACTTTGAGAGGAGCCATGAGTGACATATTCATGACTTGAGTTAAAGAATGAGATTGAGAATATGTGGCTCAGGACAATAGAAAAAATAATTAGTTGTGCTTGTGAACAGAAGCATGCTCATTCACACCAATCTGACCTTGCCAGACCATACTCAGACAGAAAGTTCTGTCTGTTATAGAGGGGTTGGACAGTTATATCCCTGTTCTGTTTTATCTACATCTTCATTCTTTTGGTCCACTTCACTTACTTAGCATATGTAAGGTTAAGAATTAGATTGCCTCCTTATTGCAACACTGTGGGTCCTTACATAACTAAAACATAAACATGTCTTCAGTATTTCCCACTAACCCATCATGGTGTTGCCTGGAGGTAGCCAGTAAGGCATGTCAAGTAGAATGAGAAATGAGAGACAAAGAAAACCAAGCCTCACTGCAGTGTAGACACCTCACTCAAGTCATTTGCTTCCACTTATTTGGGTGACCTTTAGCTACAGAGGTCCCTTCTGAAGTGGAAAGGAAGGAAATGTCACCTGCCTTTTCCATACCAATATAATGATTAGAATATTCAGTTGGGAAATGAGTGGTCAGCCATGGCTCTACTGCCTTAAGAGAGAACTTTGGTTGCAGAGCTGTGGGTATCTAGGAGTCTAGCCCTGAACTCTGAGCTCTGTTTCTTAATATCATACAATACTCACACTTCGCCATCATCCCCAGAATTTTGGAGGATATTTTCTAGTTCTACATGATGTCTCAGGCCTAAAGAATAACCGTCCTGTAGGAATAAAGGGGACTTATGCTTATTTCCTGAAAATTCCAGCTAATTTATGACAAATTGGGAGACTCAGCAGGAGAATCATAAGCATTACAGCTGCATCTGATATCAGCCACATACTGATATCTGTGAACAAGAAAAAGCAGTAACCCTCCCCCTCTCATTTTTTACTTTTGACTTTTTGCATTAGCTCTACTGTAACTATTTAAAGCTGCTATAGTTTTAAACAGAAGCCAAGAGCAAAAGGAACAATATGCATCTTTACTACTAAAAAAACAATATATCAGACACTATTTAAAAACAAACAAGCAGCACATAATTATACCTTCTCAGAATAGAAAAGGTTACTCTTTGGGTAACAATTGCAAAAGTCTGAGATACAAGAGAATTTGGACAAAAATCAAAAGTAATAAATCTCAAGATATTCTTATGGATAAAATTCAAGAGCTGTGTACCATCTCCACAATAATGCATATAAACACTTGTTGTTGGATCATAAAATTAAGAATCAGGACACTAAACATTATCTAGGAGTAGCTTGTGAGAAGGAATGGGAAAATCAGCAGAGGCAGGGTAAGAGAGGAAGGAGATTTCCTGGAAAAGTGCCAAACAACAAGCTGTTAATTAATATTCAACCCAAGATCTAAAAACTTTGTTGGTTTATATCTAGGACTGCTTAAATGAAAATCTAGTGCACATAAGCAGCACAACGCAAGGAAGTGTCCTGTACAGGCAGTGCTTTATTCTGGGTATTCTCACACCACATCACATCAGACAATTGCTCTCACAAATTCTGCAACTTCCTGTCACTTCCAATATTCTATGAAAAAACCCTTCCAAATTCTTCAGAGTTATATTCATCAGTCTAAAGTATTACTGGGGGAATGGGGATGAAACACGTAATCATTTCTGAAATCTCTGCAGCAAAAGAGGAAATGAAATAACGTACAGAAAGAAAAAATGAAGAGAAATTAAGTCATTCTGAAATGACCTTGATCTACAGTTATTGTTTCCTTAGAAGTGAGAACATGGAAGGACTTTTGTGTATGTGTTTTGGTTTGGTTCAAGGAGGTGAGTTGACTGCTGAAGTGAAGGAATGTGTGAAGTGTGTGTAGTGCTGAAAGGTTGAAGTTTGGTTTCAAGGGTGAGGAGCTATTGAAGAGCAAATGTGCCAAGATATAAGCTGATAAGGAAAAAGCAACCTCCCTCTTAGATTTCCTCCTTGCTTTCTGATTGTTAAATGTCAACACTACCTAATGATTTTTTGAAGGGTGAACCTGGAAATAAGTCTACATTTCATACTGTAAATAATATTAAATTAAATATTTTCTAAACAGAGAGTCCATACCCTAATAGATCTATTTTTATCTGATGACTTTTCATCATATGAAGATATTTTTACTTGAGAATACTCCATTTTGCATGTTTATAACAAACTCTATTCCTGAAAAAAAATATACATACATATAAATATACTACTCATGCTGTGGAAATAATGCTAAGTTTAAGCTCAGTGTTTTGATGAATCCAGGCTTAAGTACAGGCTGTAAACATTATGAAAACATCTTAAAAGTAAATGTTGTAGTGAATGAAATGCAAAAACCCCCTATTATGACATTCTTGGAATGCAATTATGGTGATAAAACTATTGATCTGCTTATTAAATTCCAGAATTGAGAGCAAGATAATTAAATTGGAATTCTTGCTCTGCTTTCTCACTTGTTACTTGAAGGTAGACAACACCTTTATTTGAGAAGTCCTAACTATTATAAAATATATTTATATTCTCACTTTAACATTGTTAATATATTTACTCGTGTATCCCTGTATTGTGTTTGTCTATTACCTTGTGCTGATCTACCAATACCTTTGTAACCCTCAGCTCTTCAACACCACTGGTAAAGAATAGAAGTTGAATAACCACTGTAATCTTGTGGTTCTTTCCCTGTGACTTTAGGAGAAGAAATAAATCTCCTTAAAGTGAGTTTTGAGTGCATCACCCTTTAGGTATATTGCACTAAAATGAGATGGAGGTAGAGAAGCTCACTTGTACTTGCTAGCGTTAATTAATTACTTACTCATTATTTTAAATGAGATTTCACTGGCTATAGATTTCTTATTTTTAAATCATGGGCCTAAAATCTATTATCTCTTATATATTATCTCTTAAATTGTCTTTCTTTTGTAAATCAAGCTTTATGTCCAACTCTGGTATTGCATATGTTTTAAAACATTCCTTAACAAAAGGAAAAGTCAATAAATGTAGAATAATTTTCCCTTAGTTCCAAAAAGCAGTTGGCCAAAATTACTATTACCAGATCCAATAAGCATCTGGCCAATATTGCTATTACCAAAAAAACTGCTAAAGGACACATCCTTGAACTGTGAAGATATTGGGAATCAGGTTATAGGCTACAGACTACTAGATATATATATTACTCTTCTGTTAACAGCTATCCGTATCATTACATTTGTAAAAAATCATTATCTTGTCTAGGTGATATGGGATGATTTTTTCCATTTGTTATAATTATGGCATAACCAATATGAAAGGTCCGCTGAGAAGAATACATAGAAAGGGAGATAACCAAGCCTTTCTATTTTAATTCAAAGTTCACATCTGTAGTTCATTTTTATGAAACTTTTAGTAAATAAATAGTGAGTTTCCAGATAGGAATTTGAGTTCAGATTACCAGATATTTCCAGACAGGAATTAAGAGTACTCATCATTTACTTACAAAATAAAAATCCACTGCAACAATTACAAACATAAATCTAGTACTTTAGCCTTCAAGGTCTGAAATATGTTCTTTAATAGGGAAGTATTGAAATGGTGCCTTGAATCAAAGGAGGGGGGATGGGGGAGGGGGAGGCTGTATCCTAATCCCATCTCTAAACAGTAGATTTCTGATAACACCCGAATATGGACTATAATCATAGTAAAGCTGTTATGTTTACTAAAGATGAGTTTTAAAATGGCAATGAGCACCTGCATCTCTTGATACAGACACAAAGCTTCAGATATTCAACACCTCGATAACATATTGTAATTTAGATAGATAAAAAATGCAACACGTTCCAGTAAACACAAGGCTGATTTAATTTTGTCTCTGTTCACTTTATTGATTTAGTTGGAATACTGCTGAGTTTACAGTACTGCATAATAATTGCTGCCAGATTCTGCCTTCATTGCTCATACTGAGCATTATTTTACTTTCAGGGTATTCCCATGGAGCTCAATGGGACATCACCATGTGAGGCAGAGCAGCAGAATATTTTCTGGTAGCAGACAGCTGCATACTATTTTTCATCCTAACCTTATGTTATTAGTCTAAAAAGAAAAAAAAAAAAGTGGGGAGAAAAAGAGGAGGTCTGTGTAAATCCATTATTTGCATATACACACACTGTAGAAATGTTCAGGTTCTAACTGCAGCGGTATTACCTGTTGTAACTGATGAGAATATTTAGAGATCTTAAAGATTTTTTACTGAATTTAAAGGGAATATTCATTTTTTTAACAAGAATTATTCATGTAGAGATCACTCTTCTGTGTGACATGCTTTTTATTGCTGCTTTGAGTACAAGGAGTTTTCTAACAGTGCTAAAAACATTATTTAATTTCATATTAAATAATTTACTTAATAAAAGATTAAAAATTATTTTACTTCATGTAATATGGTCCTTATAATAGACTGTGAGTTTTTATTACTTCTTGTGGAGTGACTATAGAGTGATATAGTCCACACTGAACTGCTGTTCTTGTATCTTTTTTAATATCAAATCAGATAGTAGCGTGAGAGTAACAACAGAATTCTTATTAATTATACTTTCCTCGTTCTTCTGTGACTTTCATCATTATTTTTGTTGTTTTTTAATATAACTACCCTTGCACTTATGTCATAAAAAATTCTGCCTTTTTCTCTTTTTTAATATTTGTATTCAAGACAAACAACAGGAGGTTGAAATCAGGCCATTTAAAAGAAACATCTGCTGACATTTATTCATATGCTACATGTTCCACTTTCATCATTGAATGTAATGATAAACACACATTCCAGTCAATAATGGCAATTCCCAGCCAAGCTTTACAAATGGTCTCTTTAACACCTAAATTGACAGCTCGGGAGAATTTGAGATAGAAGCTAAATATGGTACATTTGGACACTATTTCCCTAAGCCTAGAATGACTGGAAGACTTTAACAAGCACATACACTGTGGGTATGTGGGTATAGTCTTGACTAATACAGGTAAATATCTCATTAGGCTTTTGGGTTTTGTAAAGAACTACTGAGAAAAAAAAATTAGGCTTGACATTATATTCTTCCTTGAAAAAGAAATCTAATTATATTTCCTTTATACAGGAGAACTAACCTTAATGGAAGTTGAAATTTGAAATAAGTTTGCTTTTTAAGATAAATGTTTTGTCTGCTCTAGCTTATTATTTCTTATATCAAGCTTGCTAATTGCTATTACATTAAAATAATTTCTATAAATTTGATTTTAAAACAATATTGTCAAGATCTAAGTGGATCCCTTATTTAATTATTTTTTTCTGTAAGAATATCTTAGGAGTTACCATATTGCACAATAGGGTCTTGTTTGAAAGCAGTGTTCCTCAGTTATTGGTAACCAAAGATGGTAAGTATAAAACTATTAGAGGTTTCATGACACGAACAAACAGAAAATGTCTCATCACTTTGTATGCATATAAATACATTATTCAGAAACAATAATGATCTCTTTTTGCATTTCTATGTATATTCTTTTCCATTTTGGTTCAGAATTATTAACCTTCTTATAACTGTATCAAAACTGATTTTAAGTCATGCAGAAAATCACAGCTTTTCCAAACTCCTTCATGTGTGAATAGTTTCTCTTTTCAAAACTCTTGTATAGTTCAAAACAGGTCATTCATTATTTAGCAAGAGGGGGGAATTTCTACACGCTCTAAAATAATGAATGTAAAATAATTATAGGATCTCAAAGTTATCTTGTATAGCATAATAAAAAGTGTTAGACAAGAAGAAAATGTTGTATCTCTTGGTTGAAACAAATTACTTTTCTGATATCCTTTCAGTTTAGTTTGTCATGTTAGAGCTAGTCCCATTTGTCCTTATGAAGAACTGCAAATATTGAGGGTCATTCGGTAGTCTTTTAATCCATAGACAATTCACTTGGAGTAGAGAGCAAGAGTCACTGGTGGTATAAGTTATATGTTTTGTGTCTGTCTATGGACTCAGCTCTGCAAACTTGTACTATGACATATAAGAGCCAGCTGATCTACCTACCTTTGCCCTAAAAGTATGTTCACATCTATTATTTGTGTCTACATTTACTTTTCACCAACACAAAAAATTACTTGAAGCCCAAAGCAATATTAAGTCTCTATGCTTTTTAGCATGAAAATCAATGAATTCAGTATCTGATAATGTTTGTAGTGCAACATAAACACATTTTAAAATTCATGGACATGTTTGATATGGAGGTAATATAATTCACATTGAGTTTTCACAGGCCATTGTAGAAAAACTGTTAAAAATAAAATATTAAATCCCAATCACAGTCTTTCTGCTGTAATTTAAGCATCTTTAAACTATGCCAATGGACTGGTGGTTGGATGATTTTTTCTTTTTATTAAGATTTGTTGTTGTCAAAATATGTTTGATAGTTTCATTAGTGTGAATGAATCCTTACTTTAAAGAAAAATAAAATTACATTATGACAGTTGATTTCTAAATTAAAGGAATATCCACATTCAGTGAAACATCTAGTTCAGTGTCATTTAAAACTACAGGAGTTCATGTTGTATTGAAATGCATATCTATGTACCACTGCAAGACAGATACAAACCTTGTGCCAGTGATTATAGCAGAAATAATGTGCTAATATTGTGTAAAAGTTAAATGATCTGCAAGTAGACCATTAGGCAACAGTGCCTGAATCTATTTAAAGCTGGAATCTTTGATAACGCTTGGGAATGAATACAAGCTATCAAACATAAAACCATGTGCATTTGCTAAGTGCTGCCTACCCAATTGCACATGGTACAAAAGGCAACTGTAGCCACAGTTTTTAGTTAGAAATTACCTATAGTATGGCCTAAAAGAAGATGGATCCATTTGCTTCTGTTAAATGACAAAATTCCCCACTGAAGTATCTAACCAAGTTATCTGGACTTTACATTTATGAGGAATAACCCCCAACTACATCAGAACAAGTTCCATATCACAGTGTCATCTATTAGAAAAATGTTGCTGTTCCCTAGTTTCCTAAATTAGCGAACTAATGTACTAGAATGCATACCCCATCATCATGAACAGTTACTAGTCATGTAATGATTGCTAGAGCAAAGCAAGCATTTCCAGAATCAGATTGAGGCATTGTCTTTCTAAGATAAAATTTAAATATTGACAACATCCGTTTCTCCATACATGGAGAAAAAAAAAGTAAAGACCTAACAATAATATTTGTTTGGTTACTAAAAGGAACTAGAATTGTAATACAGTAACCACAAAGTCCATGAATATTAGACTTTACATTATTGGAACTGCTGTCTTCCTTGCATAGAAATAGTCTAAATCACACATACAAGGTCAAAACCATATTCATATTGTAAGTCTTCTAAATCAAATTCAGAGATGGCTCTGAATGAGTAGTTTCTTTCTCTATGGTAAAAAGACAAAAAAAAAAATTCAAACAAGATTTCTAGAAATATGGAAAACATAACTGTTGGGCCTTTTCTTTGGTCTACATAAAGCCCAAGTTTGAAGGTTTAAATTCAAGTGTTTTAATATTTTAATGAAATCTAGAAGCTTTGCTAGAAGCTTTTGACATCTAGCTTGTCATTGAGAATCCAAGCAAAAGGGTGTGATGGCCTTTTTAACTTAGAGAGTGTCTGCTCTTTATGTATCTTCCTCCAAACCATGCTTGTGAAAGCTCTGTGCTGATCTGATTGTGTGTTCTAGACTAGAATAGCAAAACTGTCTTCAGTTGAAAGATGTTCTGGAGAAAATCCAGGGACCATCTTTTAGTTTGCCAGTGTTCAGAATGGGTAAGCAAACATTTATATAGAGACATCCCAATCATTTTTCAAAATCATAGTTTTATTCATATATTTTAAAAATATTTTATTTAGGCTCTGAGAACGTTTGAAAACTGGATGCTACTTTGCCAGCATGTGGCCACTAACATACCAACAATCTACACAGGGCGGTTTATTTGTGCATTTTACTTGGTTTCTTGAAGCTATTTCAAGGACTTTCAGAAGTTCTCAGGACCACTGTTGCACACTTGACTAAGATTTTTCTAATCTCAGGGAAGTATTGAGTATTAATCAACTGTCAACAGAGCTCATAGTGCTACCTCTGCCTGACACAGAGCACAGTGACTGTATGAGGGCAAGTGAGGGACAGAAATCTGCACAAAAGTCACTGTATATTCATTTCAGAGGCTATTCTCCACATACAGATTTTCTTTTTAAACCCGTTTAAGTGGTAGAACACATAAACCGTCACGTTAGTCAAAGCTGTATTCATTTATGGGTGAATTTCCCCTCTTCCAGCTTTTTTTTTTTTTAAGATAGAAGGGAAACATATGGACTCAAGTTTTTTAATTCTATTATTAGGCCAATATATAAGCATGGCTGTAATTATGTGTAGGTTTCTCTGGAAAAAAAAAAAAAACAAAAAAAAAACCAACAACAAACCACAAACAAATACTAAAATTCGGGTAAATTAAATTTGATTACCATGCTAATAAAAAAGCTTCTATTAAACATATAAAGACTTCTCTGTCTTAATAACTAAAAAAAGGAAAATCAGAAGAACAAATTCTGCCAATGAATGTTTCATGACTTCTAAATGGATACATTTTCCAGTGTGCACTAGAAAGTTAATATGTTCTCAGAAGATTTCTTTAATTTAGTTGTTGCTAATTTATTCACACTAATACAGGAAAAAATACTGCAAAAATTTTTCATAACAAAAAACTGTGCATATCTCTGTGTTTTAGCTGGCATGTGGTTCTACACAGATGGTTTGGGGCTTTCTTTGCTGCAAAACAGATGGGCCTCCACTGTCCCTTACCAATCAAAAGAGAACTTGAAAATATAGGAATATCTTTACTTCCATTGTGTCCTGTAATTCAAGAAATTAAATGCCTAAATATATAAATATGACTTCCTGTGTAAAATGATGGAATATCATATGTTTAATTTAAACTATTTGTCTATATTTAATGTGAAAACTGTTGGGTGGTAGTGGTTTTCTTCCAAACAATAACTAAATATTACAAAAAGTATTGACTAGAATGAGAGCTATTGCTGTTAATCTTAGCTGTGTGATATTGTTGTATTTGTACTTTGCTGATACTGTTTAAATTTATTTTAGATGTGATACGATGTCATTCAAAATAATTACCAACTTAAGAGAGCAGCTTGTTGACACATCATCTTTTATTATTTTGTTCACATACTGCACTGTATGACAGTAGCACAGACATTTATAGCATGAATATCAACGAACTTTGTTTTGTTCTATAAGCATTTGCAATGGGAAGAGTGTATTTGGGGCATTTTTTCCTATTAACACATCATTTCCTCTCTCATTTTGGGGAACTGAGATGAAGCATCAAAAATACTCTTGTGGCTATAATTAAAAGTCTCAGAGAATAAGGGATTTAGTCTGAGGGACTGATTCACCTTGAAATCTGAATGCTGTCAGTGCTGGAGGAATGTACTTACTGATCATCATATTAAAAATTATGGGGTTCATGTGAGTTTGGTCCTGAGTCCTCAATACAGCTGCTGCTTATCTTACAATTTCTGCCACTATTGTAGATTCACTTTTTGGCTAAATGCGCTGCGTCAATACCCTCTGAAAAAATGCTTTGTGATAAACCTTCTAATGTATTTTAAGCCATACTTCAATAGTTTCACAAAACTAGAAGAGATTGCACATAGTCTCAGAAATCTGACAGAGGTCTCTGCATTGGTCAAAGTGCACAGACACTATAATGCTAAAATATATCTGTTTAATAAGATGCTAGTTCTCTACACTTTAGCATATGGCCATACAATGCTTTTGAGCACATTGGACATTCCCTTTTAATGATGTTGTGTCATCTCAGTTGATAGGCAGAGGAAAGTTCCCAAGTTATACACTTGGAAACACTCTTAGGTGACTTTTTATTTTTAAAGTCAGCTTACATCCAGCTATAGCAAATGAAGATAGTAATTTCAGAGCATTACATTAAGGTAATATATCTATTATAATGGTCCATGAATTATAACAGCATACCATTTCTATCTGTGCCTTGAAAATTGCAAACCTAGTGCCACTTAACTTCATTAACGATGTACATTTTTATGATCCAGTAGCCTTGTGTGGGAAGGAGTCACATCTTGCTGTGTCTAACTTAAAGGAAAAAGGGGCAAGTCATCCAACTCATTTCAAAGTATGCTGATTTTGTTCAATGCATGGAACACTAAACAACAGAATATCTTTTCCTCTCCAATCTTCATTAATATTTATAGTTTAATTTTTATTTGGTACATATTGTGAAGAATATATTTTAGCAGTAGACTTGCAGCTGGCTACAATACACCATCTCATCTTGAGTAGGTGCAGAAAAACTTCTAATTACAGGTGATATCGTTGTTCTTTTTATGTCAATCTGCTGGAGTTATTTTTTTAATTATAATTTAAAAGGGGAAATGGAACAGATTATACAATCATATCACAATGCCAGTACAGCTCTTTGAGATCCCATACATATTGGGATTTTTTTGAGCAACTTTACCCATGAAGCTATAAAAAATTAATTTGGTCATGCCAGGCATTCAGATTCAGGAATGATGTACTCCAGTTTATGGATGATGATATGTCAGCATATACTTCATATGGCTTATGAAGCAATGAATTGCTATGCATCTTACAGTACACTTTTCAAGTGAACTCTACACTGACACTGCAAAGTCTTTAGACTCTTTCCATAGGCTTTTTGAATGGAAACTTGTCATTCAGGATGAACATGGTAGACTGGAAAAGAACTTTGTAATGGAAGCAGGAATAATGAGTATTCTTTAGACATGTAACTATGCTCACAAACAAGAAAAGTTAGTATACCTGTAGTGTGGTGTGCTTCACTCTTGGATGGGACTTTATCATTCTCCAGCAGCATTTTCTGAGTACTAGAGAAAGATCATTGATGACTACCAAAAGGAATTTGTCTAGTGTTCCATTCAGAGAAATCTTTGAGGAAGGATGGGGTCAAAGTCCACGTGGCTTGTGGAAATTCAGGAGATAGAAAAGGAACTGCCTTTTCTTGTCAATGCATTGTGTAAAAACAATACACAGTTCATTTAACTTGTCCTATTTTTTAATATACATATACTAATAAGCCCCTTGATACTAATTAGTAATCATTTCATTCCTCAGGAGTAGACTTTTTTTAAAAAAGTAGAAATGCTTAAACTGTGCTCACTGAATATGCAGTAATCAAATTCATGAAAGTCTTCATGTGATACACAACAGTATTAATTATATACGAGTGGAGCACAGCTGAAGTACTGTCTCTTTTTTAGGACTCTCCTTGACATTTGAGTTTTGATGGGTTTTAGATTAAAATTATTTGGCTCAGTTCATAAGTTATATAGGTATAATTTTTTTTTCTAAATTACTGCAAGGAATGCAGAAATGTACTGAAAATTTTAGAAAATAAGTAGAATTACCATAATTTTTTATATCAGCCTTTTGGAATATATTTCAAATTGCAAATGGCAGGGAAATTTCATGTAAAAAAATCAAATATAATGAAATCAAGTGTCATTTTCTCCCATTCGTACTTTATTTGCCTTTCATAGACCCCAGTAAAGAAACATTTTGTCAACTATTAATTTAATAAATTTGACTTGTGATTCAAAGTGTTAAAACAAAGGATGTTTTTTCAGCACATGTAACACAAGAGGTTTTTGCAGCACAGTTTCAGAACTCTATCTTGGTAAGAAACCTTATCTAATCCTGTTTCATCCTTTAAAACTGCCTACACATTAATCTCAAGGGACAAATTTAATACTTTGCAACAAAGGGAATATAGCCTTTTCAGCTTGAATAGAGGAATTGTTAGGACACCATGTGAGGTATGAATAACATTATAATGCTGCCTTTTACTTGGAAAAGGAAAAAAAGTCTTCTCTTGCATCCAAAAGATTAGACCTTCTTCCTTGGGTTAAATTTTTTGACCCGTGTCCCAAGACACCTATTTTACTGTTGTATTTGGGTCTTCTACCCCTCGTGAAGTAAACACTGAGCAAATATAAGTAAACAGTTTGTTTTACTTGAAGATAGAAAGGCACTATTTAATTGAGTTTTGATGATAGATATGCTCCAAATGGTGCAAACATCTTTGACGTGGTAAAATAATATTGTCTTATGGCATGTGTAACACTACATAAAGAATATTAGTTTAGTGCTTTCTGAGTTTACAGGATTTAAGTGAGAAATGACAAAAGAAAGCCAAATGATCTAGTGTGGAGAAGAATAAATAAAACTGGACAACTTAGTTCTTTAGTAATAAGGAAAATATTACTTCATCATTTTTTAAGACTAGCATTTGAATTTACACTCAAAGAACATTTTTATTATCTTATTTTTACATCTTACGGTTGTGTACAAATATTTCTTTCTATAATCTTGTCCAATATGTTGCTTCCATATTTTATATAGCTCCATGTTTAAAAAAAACATACATCTAACCTTATATTTACTAAAGATAAGGGTTTTCTCATCATCATACAGTTATACTTTAACATTCTCTAATTTAACGTACGCCTCTTCATACAGTATGTGTAGTTTGTACCTAATATGGCGTATTAATTGTATTATTGCATTTATACTTGGTCATGACAAAACAAAGAATTATTCAGTAAATAGAGATGTAAGATATTTTTTTCCCCACACATAATACTCTAACAGTGGAGTTTTGGAGAACAGGCAGTGGGGTTGCCAACTAGATTATGGTGAATCTGCCTCTTTGTTATACTGAAATAGTTGTTTCTTCTTGCCAGGAAAGAATTCCATGAACCAATATGTAGGTAGCAGCAAAGGTTACATGTTGGTGGTGAGAAGATGACAGATCAAACTTTGAAATAATATGTAACATTACAGAAGTTATTGAAAAATTTCCTTAAAATCAATTTGAAATCAAATACCAATCTTAAACTCATCAGTAAGGCTATCCAGTTCCCCCAGGTTTCCCATGGATGAAGTGGATTGCCTTGCCACCATGTTACCAAAACAAATTGGTTTTTCCAGTTATTTTAATTGTTTAGATTTAAATGCAGACAAAAAATCCAAGAAGACTGTTTCTTCTCTGTAGATTGCCTTGCAGTAAATTAACACCTGTGGGTTTACATTAAAATATTTCTGACTGGTTGCTTTTAAGCAAGTAACTACTGTAGGATAGAATGTCTTGCTGAGAATTTATCTTACTGGCTTCAATGCCTCTCATGGACACAAACTGCAAACCCAGTCTTGCTAGGATGCATAACAATGAGCAAGACACCTAAACTCTCCCTATCCTAATGTTTCCCATTAAAGACTCTCATTTCAGAGGAAGGATAAGAAGCCCTGAATAAATACAATGTTGGTGTTGGTTTTTTTTTAAAGCAGATAATAAGCTGCAGTGGTTCTAGATGCTTTAATTGCTTACATTTATCTTAAGTACTGCTTTCTCTACAAAGATTCATCTTTTTTTTCAGTTTCAGGCAACTTATTCTTGACTGTGATCAAAAAATTGATCAAGAAGTTGGTCTGCTTTCAACACCTTTCAAGATAAAAGGTCTAGTAGAAATGAACACATCTGATTATTTCCTGTCTTTCCACTTGTGTAGTTACTGTATCTGTATAGAGGGTATACAAAATACTACTACCATACTGATTTGTTACATTTTGTACACACTTTACCATTATCTAGTGGACTATTTTAAACTAAAGCAATGAAAAATCAGACCCACAGTTGTTACAGTATTGTCTCATTTATTTCAAAGCCGTTATGTGCATAGTAAGCCATGTTAGAGATGTATTCAGTTTAATTAACAAAAAAAGAGTGAAACATATGAACAGTAACAGAAGTCTTTTGTAACAGCAAGTGTAAAATATCCTACTCCAACTCAAACCCTAGAAGTCACAACCTAAAGCTGTGGAATTACACCTTGTTAGAGAAATTACCAAACTTAAACATGTTAAATTGTCTTTATTCTCAATTTAAATCACCTATATATCTGCACTTTCCTTTAAAAAGGGTAACAAATAAGACTTCTCACTGTTATGTGAAGTTCTTGCTACTGAATAAACAGAGATTTTAAACATAAGTTTGTAGTATCCCTTATTTTTCTGGCAACTGTCAGTAACATTAACTATTCCAAACTTTTTGTCATGGAAGAATAGTGCAAGGCCTGCTAAGATTGTAATAAATACAGGTAATTAAAGTAACAAGGAAGTCAGGCTTGGAAAAGTTTATCTCAGTAAAATTTTTAGGATATCAAGAATTCTTAAGAACTATCTCGCACCAAATTATACATGAAAGGGCTGGGTCCCTTTAGAAAGGACTATATTTTTTTTCTGGGAGATGATTAAAACTTAAACAAAAATTTTAAAAAATTAACAGTTGAAAACTTGAAATAAATGTAATTATTGAAAATTATAAGTCAAAAGATGAAAAAAATTGCATGGTCAATATGGCTTCCTGCACTATGAGGATAAAATGAATACTAGTAACAAAATAAACTATAGTTATGCTTCAAACACTACTAGATTGCTGATTAAAATATTAAGAGCACAGAAAGTATTTAAATTAATATTTCTAATGTTTTGGAAACTCATACAAGCAAAAACCTTCAAGGGATACTATTTGTCATCATATTCAAATTATTTCCATCATCTGAGCACATAAGCCTGTTGGTAAAGCTTACTTTCCACAGTGTGGAAAATCAGGAAGGGTAGTAATATTACAAGAGTGTGGCAAGAAGAGGTGAAGCAACCCAGACACTAATAGACCACAAACATTTTAATATACAGAAAACCTGTGAAAAAGCTGATAGGAAATTCAGTTGTCAAAGAATTAAGATATAATAATTCCAGTCAGCATGAATCTACAGAAAATATGCCTTTTCAGATAAAAGTAATTTCGGGTTTTTTTATGAGATTTCAGGTTTCATTGTTAGCAGTAATTGTATAAACATAGAAGACTCCAGGTTTGGTTAGACATTAATGAACTGGCCAACTGACAGATTCAAAGAATGGATGTCAGTGGAAAATAATTTTCAAATGGAACGCTTATAGTGTGGTTCCATGGGGATCTCTTTTTAGGATTAGACACGTCAGGTTGTGACTATCCTACATCACATAAACTCATGTTAAATAGAGTCTATGACTACAACTCAGAAGTATAGTTTACATGAGACAGAGGAACTATCATAATCAGAAACATGGTAGGTCAGCCGTTTCTACTGAGATGGGAAAAGATTTGGCCTTCAGTAGGATAAGATAGAGGAACCTTTCTGAGCTCATAGTATTGATCTATGCTGATCTGCTTTGGACATTAGACTTTCTGTGCAGAGATCCAGAAATGAAAACACATGTAAATATACCTGTGTAAATAACCATATAAATCAGAAGGAGGTATGGAGAAATATGATCAAAAACCTATAAACTATTAAAATCAGAGAACTCATAAGGTTCTGCTTCATGGGAAGCAGTATTGAAATGTTCGGGGAGATATTTTTAAGATATCTAGTGGCACTTGTTGGGAAATTAAGTTTCTGAGCATTAGTTGGTCTTGTTTGATAATGATATTTTTCACATTAAAAACTGGTTTGCAGAGATTGATATTCAACTGTTACTATGTTTTTTTTAATAAAAGCAAGAGTATCTAGGTGTTCTGTAGATGGATCAAAATGAAATAAACTGAACTCAAATTTTGAAGAGTATTCACTAGTTACCTGTTAAGAAAAGTGCTGCATTTAAATCTATAAATCTTAATATTTCTCATTATTTTCTAACCTCAATCCCTATGTAAATGTTCTTGGAGAATCATCCAAGCCTACCAGGCATAACATTGGTATGGATTTCATAAGAGGGGTGAGGTCTAAATGCACATGCTTTCACTACTAGGCAAGAAGAGCTAAGTACAAAAGAGGAGACATTCCATTCTGGCATATGCTGTCTATGCTTAGGTGCTTCAGCAAAACAAAATATTTATTTTAATCCTTTTGTGAGCTGCAGTATCTCAGCTTTCCAGAATGTCATTGAGGTTTAAAACACATCAAGGGAACATTCAGCTTCTCAGAGAAAGATGCAGCTGAGTGAATGACTAAGAACTTTGAAAGTAAACAAATTCTTATACAGCATTCAAATAACCTAAAAAAAAAAATATATATAATCTAACTTTATAAGGATATCGACCTTCCTTGTGGAACCAGACCTGGCTACAAACAACTTTCAAGTTACTGTTCTATTCTTTATTATTTGCATAGGCAAAAAACCTACAAGCCATGATCCCAATTTCTTCATATTAAAATCATTTCACTAGGATTACTCACTTGGGTTTAAATCAGCTGGCATCATTTTAAAAAATAAGATAAACCATTGATGGAGAGAAGAATATATAGTCACCTTCTATAGTTTATTGAAGCAACAAGTCAGCTTCTTCTATGACTACAAAGAGAAATTATGCAGTTCAGTTTTCTTCAATCTCCAACTCATTCAATATGAGAAACTGAGAGGTAAAGAAAGTATTTAGGAAAAGCTGAGATCTATTTGATCTAAAATCTTTAAAGAAAAACTATCAATTAATTTCACTAACCATGAATAATTCTTATTCTGTTAAATAAACCAGTTCAGAAAGTCCTCAAGGCAGGAAGTAAGCAATTGTCTTTGATATCAGGCTGCCAAGGAACACAATGGTGACTGCTCTGCTTACTTGGTATTTACTAGTAGGCTTTTGTTTACATACAAAAAATGCTTTTCTGGATAGTTTTCTCATTTAGCCAACACAGCTTAAGCAATAACTTCCTGTTTTTGCATTTATCTGTTTTCAAATTTCTGTACAAAATTAAGTTCATTCAAAATCAGACTAACAAATAATCATTGAATTCATCACCTTTCTAAGAGAAATAATGAAAAAATTAAGAACTAAATTAACTGTATGTAAGATTAACTTTAATTTACATAATTAAATTGTGCATCTTCTCATCTAGTAATAAGAAATAACATATCTTGCTATAATATCACATTCTGGTTATGTTACAAAATTACAAAGAACCTATAAGGGGTAAAGTTTAACAAAATGCAAGCCAATTTTAGCTTGGGAGAAATTAATTCACAGCAACAAATAAAATGTAAAGTTATTTCCTATTATCAATTCAAACATGTTTGTATTTCTTTCTGAATTTTAGAAATATTTTTATTAAGGATGAAAGGATTTATAAAGCCTCATATGAGATTTCTAAAATCATCAAATACTAAATTAAAATAGTATTTGTCTAGTTATTGGGCTTACTGGTACAAGACTAGATATAGTTGACTAGTTAAACTAAAATAGTAACAGCAGTATAAATGAGAAAAAAGAAAATCTTATGTTCTCAATCTGTTCTGCTTATTTTGTGATACTAATTTCTACTGGTTTTCCCTGTTGTCAGAACATGAGAACATGTAGCCATGGAAAAATAAGTTGATTTTTATTCTAGCTTGCACTTCATCAGCAAAATTGTTGACTAAAGTCCTATTTCTCAAAGAATTATATTGTTATAGGGATCCATAAGGCAAGTGTCCTTGCAAATTCTGATTGTGCATCTTACGCATACTGTTTTTATTTTCTATTGGTCTGTATGCTGCTACCAGACTTTGATACTGAAAGTAGAATTTACAATGCTGGCTTTTCAAATGAGAGAGGAAAATGAACATGTTTAATCTTGAAAACTTGAAGAAGTAACATGAAATTTCCCAATAACAGATATAGGTAGCTATTTTCCAGGGTAGGACTAAGTGATGGCATTTTAAAATCAAAGACCTTTGCATAGCACCTGTAATACATCAGTCTGTCCAAGCACTTCCTCCAAAGCAGCTAACCATTCTGTTTTTTCACCTCTACTCCAGCTGCAAGAACCTGCATCTCTTTCATCAACAGCTACACTTTTATCTTCACGAATGACTTCAATGGCTTTGTAGTGAAACGGAGCTTTAGGAAGCTCATGAAAGAAAAAGAAAGTCCTGCTGAGTTATAAGGCTGGTTATTCCCTGTCAAGCTTGAATGGATTCCATAGAGAGTACAAATCAAACCTCCAAGTGAAAGTGATGGACTGAATAATTTGGGACTTCCCTGCAATCTGCAGTACTTATGGGCCTTGATTATTTTGCATATCTCAACTTTACAGTTCTTGTCCAGCGGAAATACCCAATAGCTATTTTGTGTGCAGTTTATGTCAAAACAACTTGCAATTCTCCAATAAGAATCAGGACAAATAACTCCTTGAAATAGAATTGTTTCAACTTTTATGCTTAAGACATTTCAGAATTGAACCCTAACATAGTTTCTATCAAAATTAATTGCTAGTGAATAACTATTCTACAATTAAATCCCACAGGTGATTATGAGAAAATATACTAATCTATTTTAAATCTTCTAGTTGGACTAAATTTTTAGTCTATATATTTACTTTGTTTAGTATATTCACTTCAAGGAAAATTAAATTGTCGGTTCAATATTTGAAATCTAAACTATACTCTTTAGAAAAATATTTTTCTACTATATATTTAGAAAAAAAGACACATTATATCTCCAAGCATTTTTAAAATGCATCAATCATAAATTTCCTGATAAGAAGGATATTCTGTAATCAGAAATGCCAAAATTGATATGACACAAATGAATTGCTTAGTCCTCTGCTTCTCTATAAATCACTTCAAAATTGTGGTTTAGATTTTTTTTTAGCAACATATAAATGAACAAGGTGGGAAAATGTTCCTCTGAGGCTTTATAAATGCTTGCAACAATTAAGAGAGATTAAAATCAATATATTTACATTGCTTCATTCAATAGTTTATCATGCTCTACCATTTAAACAATGAGATAAAATTAATCAATTTTTGGATCATTTTTTTCTGGTTTTATTTGAAAATCATTTGGCATATTTAACATATCATTTTTTAGAGTAGCAAATACTCTAATGTATAACATTAATAAGCAGTGATAGACTTTACTATAAATATTGCCTCTGTTGCCAAGTAAAGTTACATACAAAGCAGAACATTGCAAACATCAGTTCACTCATTCCAGTCGTAATGAAAACATGGGCCTTTTGTATTATTATTTGTGCATGTTTTTTCTATGACTACATGTTCTATTAAAATACCTAAAAAGCATAATTAAAATAGTAATGGCCCCACTTGGAATGTGGGTTATTTTGTGCCAGCAGATTGTTGGTCAAAGGGTTTTTCCAACATTTTTAAAGCAGCTAAAGTAGATCCCTAAAGTTTTGATAAACTGTTATAAGTAGAAATTCTTAGTAAATAAAAGGTAAACAAAAGTGTTGACCATGTTGAAATAGCATCTAAAATGGCTGTCTGTCTAGCAACTCACTCAAAAACCTTTCGATACCAATGGGAATCCTCTCATGACAGTTTTCACTAACTACACTTACTAAAATGACAGTTTCTCAAAATAGAAAGACTGATCGAAAAATACAGTGAAAGCAATTCCAGGTGCTCCGTTTCCGTAGCAGAGCCTGCAACCGTTTGGTGAAAGTGTAGCACTAGTAAGATTCTTGTGAATCCAAATCCAGTATGTCAGCTCTAGGCATGTTCCAGTGGTGTAAATCACAGAACTGATGCATAAGAGGTAACAAGTTCATTGATCTTATTACATATGGTTTAGGATCCAATTTATAAAACAGCTGCAGGTACAAAGGAAATTTGTTATCAGAATTACAGCATCTCTAAAACACACATAACTTTACTACATGGCATTCAAACAGGAATTTCAGAAATATATCTTTAGAATTAAATATCTGCATTCCTTTAATGCATGCCACTAAAGGGAATTCATCATGAAATGGAAAGTGTACATCTGTGAATTTAAAAAAAAAAAACAAAAACGGGTGCAACAAAATGGTTAACCATAAGACAGCAACCAGGCTTTCTTTGCTTGTTCTCACTGCATTTCATTCATAGTGATTGTTGGCAGCACTCAGTGTGTGGGGTTTATATATGTATTTATGGATATATACATATTGCTTATATAGAAAGCATAGACACTTGAAAATAATTTTGTTTGCTCAAATCATTCTACAAAGGCCAACTTGTCCTCTTTAAAGCTGTAGATCTTGAACTGGAGACATCAGAGCTGTATATGTCTCCAGATTTGTGCAAAGGTGCTTTATAAAAAAAGAAAGTGCAATTTTCTAAGTGACTTAATTAAGTTGAAAAAAAAAAAATCCTTCTCTTCTAGCATTACCCAGACAATGCTACAAAGCCTACTGAGTCAGTCAGATTCGAAGCTCTAACACTCGTTCTTTTAGAAATAAAGCTCTTTAGTTATGCCATTTAGTTTTTTATTTAAGTTAATTAGTTATAGTTAATAATTTAAGTTTATTTATTTATTTATTTGGGGTGGGGGGTTTGCCACAATAGTTTTTATTAGGTTTTTTAATGAAAACTTGTGTTATAACATTATAAGAAATTATAATAATATGAGGAAAAAAAGAATTGTTCTGAGCATTTTAAGCCTTCTTAAGAACTGGATTATGAATGATTAAAATCAGAAGATTAAATTGACTGGTGAACCTCTGAAATTCTCACACATCCTCATTTGAGATGCTGCTGTATCTGATGAACAAGATTGCCAACAGAATAACACAAAAATGGGATTTAAGTGTCAGTCAATGCAATGCTATTAATTTGGTGTTAAGACAGAATTTTGTAGTAGAAGTTAGAACATTTTTGTAGCATCATGACACTTACTACATCTATCTCAATAACTACCACAGAAAAAATTGTGTTTAAAAACAAAGAATCTGCAAACTGAAATCTTTTTTATACTAAATTGTCACCAACCTGATTGGATACGGATGAAAAGAAAAAAAAAAAAAACAAAAACCAAACTCTTCAGTAGCTTCTGTAATCTAGGAGGATCTATATATATCTATAACTATGTGTCTGACTCTGGTCACAGAAACTGGAAGCAATCAAGAATAGCTCATATTCGCCATAGAACCTGTGAAAATGAGATCAGAGCTAAAACCTAGTGATTTCAAGATGACTGAGGATGACTTGTCATTTGCAGTACCACAGCTGCATTTCAACAGAGGAAAAAAATAAACCATGCTGTAGCAGACACTTTAAGAGGAATAAACAAGGTGTTGGTGTGGAACAAACACACTGTCTCCTGTTCATTCTCTGTCAGACTCCAACTACAAACACTTGTTCATGCGATGTTAGACATTGTGTAGCAAAAACGTTGGACGGATGGACTGACAATGTCATCTACCAGCATACAGCAAATTCTAGCTAGAATGCAGGTGTTCATGCTTAAACTTGCCAGGTAACCAGGAAACATTTGGGGTGAGAAGCATAATCATGCTGAACAGAGGGAGGAGGGAGGAAGGATGATCCTCACCAGTGCTTCTCCCTTAGATTTCAGCCTCTGTAAATTAGCATGACAGATGTATGATCTGGGAATTTTTCCAGAT
Organism: Heliornis fulica; assembly: GCA_013399135.1. NCBI lineage: Eukaryota > Metazoa > Chordata > Aves > Gruiformes > Heliornithidae > Heliornis > Heliornis fulica. Next base: position 446,687 of record VXBZ01007416.1, on the reverse strand, counting down.
TAATTGTTAAGAAATTAAAGCATTCAGCACTGGTTATGCTAGGAATGTTTTGGTTTTACTGGTTTTTTTCTTCTTTTGATATGTCACAATGCCATGGATATTTACAGATCTACTCTGATCCCAGAGTTGAACAATGTCAATCATGGCAATCAAACCTGGTTGCCATAACTCAAAGAGGAAAATTTGTTTTTCTCATTTCTGCTCCACAAAGACCAAAATCTATTCCACAAGAAAGTGTTTGGATTGATGTGCATAAATTAACAATGCAGAGGTGAAGGTTTACCAATGAAATTTGGTAAAAGAGGAAATGACAAATGTGTTTGAGTGCAACCTGTGGCCAGAGTATAATTTATTTGGATAGTTGTTTTGCTAATGCAGTCTAGAAGATGATGTCTATGCAATTGTAATCATAGAACACACAACCACATGTGTTTAAGGGTGAATGCTGATAACAAATTTGGGTGAGCAGGTGTCATGTTGATGCAGTAAACCTCTTCAAGCCTCTTAAGAAACCTCCTTCATGCTCTTTATACTTGTATTACAGCAAACCTGTAGGTACCAAAAGAGACCATAGCCCTGTTGCATTTGTGAGAACTGCACATAAGAGGTTAAAAGTACCAGTGTCCTCTTATCTCTTATACAAACATCATGGATGGAGATCCATAATGCTGGTGTGAGAAGCGGCAGAAGGAGGAAGCCTTATGACATCAAGGCACCCATGTTTCAGCTAGAGTGCAGAATAAACAGACAGACAGTTTCTACACAGAATTTTGAAGGCCACACTGACTGAAGTGAGACCTTTTGCTTCATTAACTGCAAAATTAATGTTAAAGTTGATATCCCTAAATATGGTAATGAGCAAAAAACAGGACATGCTCAACATATATGACTACGGTACTCGACTTTCCACCCAAATCATATTAAATGTCACTTCAGGGAGGGGAACAGCTAAGATTGGGTCATAAAGAGTATAGAGAAAACATGAAGACACAAAAAAGGCAATTGACAGGTTGTGCTCCTTCTCCACCCATGACAGGGACACCTTGTTAATCATTGTGAAGTCACCTTTTAGTGAGAATACCCAGGAGAGTATTTTGTTGACATCGTATCTATAGCCATATATTAGTGCTCTTGCAGTAAATGCATTTATCAATGACAATTCTGAATTCTTTATACCTGTTTCTTTAATGAACTTTCTGTTTCAACTTTGAAAATCTGACTGGCTCTGACTGGAAAATACTGATGTGTGGTTATGTATATAATACTTCAGACATAAATTGTTGATCACATCAGTGACTGAGATTGAACCTAGCTGCACCTAGGCTGCTCTCTGAGATGTTTAGAAAGTGAGGGGTCCTTTCTGAACCTCATAAGTGAAGAGAAGGCCCTCTGTCAGCCACACATCTGAATCTCACACCTTACACAACAGTACTAGAAGTTGTAAAAATAGATGTCAAAGTCTAAATAGTCAAAGAATATAACAAGTAATTATTTGCATTGTAATGTTATATACAGACTAGAGCCTTCATTCATGTGCCACAGAAACCAAGTAGAGACATGGTCCTTGTCAAAATAACTTAAAAGTGAAAGAATACAGTCAGCAAGCAAACTCAACAAACAAGACAAATACAACTCCTATTTTCCCAATGACAAACTAACCTATGAAAAAAGATAATAGATAATTCATACTGAGAAGGCTTTGAACAATTATTTTTATAGCTCCTTGAAGAAATAGGCTCACAAAACTCTCTACCTGCACTCATGTTCTCAGTAAAGTGCCCCAGCTCTCTAAATACAAATTAGTGAGAATACGCCTGAAGTACTGAAGATGCAAAGTGGTTAGAGCTGAGGTCTCAAGATTTTCAAAGTCCCATCTGTTTTGACTATTGGATTTAATACATTTAATCAAATCAGGTCTCATGTGAAAGAATGGAAATAACTCACCATATACTTGGGAATGTTTTCTCCTATTGTAGCTCCCTGTGGAAATCTAACCTAACCAGAAGTCTGGGGTCCCTGTATAGTTAAGAGAGAGATACAAATATTCCAGAAGGTGAGTCATCCTTCATAAAATAGCATGATTGACATTGTAGAACTTCTATTCCTTTTCCTTTAATTACAGAGGGAACCCTGACCAGCTTAGAATAGATACATATCGCTACACTGAATAATGTTAGGGGAGATGAATAGGAAGATGATTCCATTACATGGCAATAATGAAGGCATGAGTGGAATACTATTTGGGGGGGGGGAATGTTATTAATTTATTGAAGAAAAGATTTCACACCACAGAACATGTTGGTAAGGAAGCATTTTACATACAGATCTAAGCTGCTATATCTGGTTTATTTATCTAAAAGGAAATTTTAAAAGGATTTGTTGAGAATTTTGGAAAATGGAAAATTGAAAAAAAAAATTTGACAAAAGGAAATCCAACATGATTCAATGAATGAAAAATTAAGAACTAGACATATTCAGACAATGTATAAATTCTACATTGAACATGAAAACACAACTGGAACAAAGAACTCCTTTATAACTTCAAATCTTTAAATGAAAATGGGACAACTTTTTGAAGACTATGCTATAATCTAAATGGGTTACTTCAGACAAAATAATTGTAGGATTCTAATCTAGCTTTAAAAACAGTTCTATCTAGCCTGCCTGACTGCAAGATCTTGAATGACTAATATCTTCAGATTACTGAAAATATAACATGATTAACAGGGAAATGGCCTTTGTTAGAGAGGAGGCCCAATGCACAGTAAATGCATCTGAGCTATAGAGTTATGGGAGTTCTCCTAGCAGTAGATGCTTCCTTCTCAAATCTCACATACTTGCAGCTTCTGGAAAAAGCAAAAATCTATTTTTTCCTAATTTTTTTTCTGGAGTATAATCTTTGCCATAAAACTTGAATGTTGAGAGAGTGTCTGAGCTTATTCCCCAGTTAAAACCATTTATTTTGAAACCATGCCAGTTTGAGACGAAAGGTGTCAAGCTCTTCTCACAGTGGTACAGCGACTTCCAGAAAGAATTGATTTAAGCATGTATTTCCATTTTAAAGGAGTGTTCAAGAAATACTCTAATTTATCTGATCTTTGCATTGAACCTCTTCCAAATTTGTCAGTGGTTTTCAATAGACTACATTTTCTCTCTTTTATTTTTGTCACCTTTCAAAAATTCCATGAATTTCTTTCCCTTTGAACTGGTTTCCTCTACATGCCGATTTTGATACCTCATAAATTTCTGTTAAACGTTTGGGGTTTATGCAAAAAATTTTCTTTTTAATTGGTGTATAGACATTGGGGTCTAATGATTTCTCACACTCATCACTAGACTGCTAGAAGTGAGTATTGGTTTTGTTACTGATTGTTCCATCAATACAGTAGAAAGTTTTGTGAGTAGAATAATTATGTCCATCCCCCATCCTGTTCCTCAAAAGTTTATTGCATAGCTGCTGTTCACACTATAGATACATTTCAAGGAGCCTATGAAAAAGGCTTGAGACAGCTCAATTTCAAACTGTGTCCTGATTATTGCTTTGTAAATTAAAGCATAGATTCTAATGTGTTGTTTATTTTGGGGTGTTTTTTTTGTTTGTTTCTTTTTTTAACACAGCTATTGCTGTAATGACACTGAGAAAATATGTCTGTTTATTGTAGACCAAATAGTTTCCTTAAAACATTCTAAACACATGCAAAAGTTCATGATGCATAATGATTTCAGTATTTCTTTTAGGTAGGTGTTCTGTATTTCAGAGGATCCATATGTGCTACAAACAGTGAACAATCAGGAACACTCACTGATTATGATATGATTTTTTTTGGCAGCCTCTTTCTGTTGCTCTGACAGAATTGTAGTGATGCATTAGTCATTTGCATAGAAAAGATCTCGGTCCATGACAGTCATTTATTGGTGGTGCCATCTGCACTTTTTGTGAGTAGATTTTAAGATTAAAAAGTGTGTTTGGTTCATTGGTACTTTAAAAATTTGGATGAAGTCCTAGTCCTTTTCAACTAATGCTGAAAAAATAAATAAAAAGTGTAACTTGCTTTCTTATTATGAACTGAAGCTTAAGAATTAATTAGAAGGACTGAAACTAAAAATTCAATTGAATCATAAAATAGCTCACAAAGAACCCTGAGCTTTTCACTTTATCTCAAGGCACTCAGATTGCAGTAATATATGTTTCTACATGTATTTTTAAATGCCCATAGAATCATAGAATCATAGAATCATAGAATCATAGAATGATTAGAGTTGGAAGGGACTCCCAGAGGTCATCTAGTCCAACCCCCCTGCAAGAAACAGGGAAACCCCCCAACTAGATCAGTTTGCTCAGGGCCTCATCCAACTTGGCCTTGAATGTTTCCAGGAATGGGGCATCCACCACCTCCCTGGGCAACCTGCTCCAGTGCTCCACCACTCTTACAGTAAAGAACTTTTTTCTAATAACCAGTCTAAATCTACCTCCCTCTATTTTAAAACCATTACCCCTTGTCCTGTCACAACAGGCCCTACTGAACAGCCTCTCCCCATCTTTCTTGTAGGCCCCCTTGAGGTACTGGAAGACCGCTATAAGGTCTCCCCAGAGCCTCCTCCAGGCTGAACAGCCCCAACTCTCTCAGCCTGTCCTCATAGGAAAGGTGCTCCAGCCCTATATCCCAGTCATAAGAGCAGTAAAACTACAGTTCCTCCTTGTTGGTCTTATTTGTATGATCATTTTGTACACATTTCAGGACAAAACTAATGCTCAGTAAGAAAATACTCTTTTTCTGACTGCAGGTGTCTGTAAATGGAAAGAATTATACTCAATTCGATTACTGATAGAAACAAATTCCATAACTGAGTATTCTTCTCTGTGACTGTTCTGTTCCTACTAAGTGCACTCTAGAGGATATAAATTCAAGAAGCATCATCTGTTGCTGTTGCCATGATAAGATTCATGGAGTTTGCAGATCGTTGAATTAATTAGGCTAAGGCTCATGCAGGGCTTTTTAGATTAGTGAGCATGTACTGAATCCAGAACTAGAGCAAAAAAAATAAAATAGTCTCACACTATCAGGCTGATTTACAGAAATGCTTACAATCCTTTATACTTTATGAAAGACCATAGAAGATCCAATTGTAATAGAAGACCTTACCTCAGAATAAACTACTTAGTGCCTATCACCAGATACAAACTTGAGGATTCCCTAATGTCCAGATATTTAAATGAAGAACAGAAATTGGATTGGCATTTCTATTGTGGATTCTCATCATTCTCTAACAGCAATTCATATGTGTCATCAAGGCATATGAGGTATGAGTTTCAGCTCCACAGCATTAACACTATGATCATAGAGTGAGATAATAACTCCTGAGAGTTTGTAAGCAGAGATGGAGTATTGTTTCCACTCACATTCATTCAGACAACTGAATTCCTTATGTTTCCATTAGTTTTTCAAATGAGCAGTACACATTATTGATAAAATAATTTCTCAGCTAGGTTGCAGAATTCACGATGGAAACTCATACACTCCAAAAGATTTAGCAGTCTTATCTACTCTTCCCATCTTTTTCCATGCTCTTTAGCAATATCATCTCTCAGTGTTTGGGGTGATCTTGTGAATCTACTGAAACGTCAAGATTCTTGAACTGCAAAACAGGAAAAGTTTACCTAAGGAATGATAGGGAAAAACAAAACGTCTAAGAATTTAGAATATTGTTTCAAGACATTTCTGACAAATACTTAGGTGCATATTGCATAATTCTTGTATGTTAAACAAAATTAAAAATCAAGCTACATGAATTTTCATTTCAAAGGTTTAGAATAGACAAGCTCAGTTAATATCTAGTTGATAAATTATTAAAATTTCAAGATGAACAATAATTCCCTGAATATTTAAGAATATATTTTGTACCCCAGCTTAAGGATGACATTTTTTAATCAGTCCATTAACATGGAGTGAGAAAATGAAATTAGATAGATGGCAACATCTAGTCTATATTCACTGATGAAAATACTGATTTAAAGCTGATTTTTTCATTATTTTCTATGTATTTCAAATAGGAGTTGTAAAAGTTTATACTGAGCAGTAACACATTATGAAACAACTGTTCCCTCGACTGTAAATAACAAAGACAAAATATGATTCCTTCTTCCAAATGCCTATGGATTTTAAACTACAGAGAAATACTAAGACCCATGATAGCTGCACTCCATTTCTGCCACTTACTTGTTGGTTGGCATTTTTTTTTAAATCACATAACAAGCAACTCTCATTTTCCCTTTGCAGGACTGTTTAATCATCCACACCATAAGTATAATAAACATGTGTAAAGTACATACTTCAGTTAGTGCTATAAATTTAATGAATACTTATAAAGCATTATGGGATCCTAAGAAGGAGGGCCTCATGTAAGTACAGAATACTAGTAGATGTCTTGCTTTCTTCTGCAAACAACAATGCTTAATTGCTCTTCCAAATATGCCTCTCCAAGAGAATGTAAGACATGTTTGAGGAACACAAGGGGGACCTTCTATTGTGAAATGCTCTAACAGGCTCTAAGCAAAGGGGTAATAATGGCTGAATTCACTTGAGAGAGGAGGGCAAAGTCATACGGAAAAAATGACAGAATACCATTCCGTCACATCCTTCCCTTTTGTCTGAGGCAGAGCTACAGGAACTAACAGCAACAAGGGGTCTTAGATAGTGACAAACCAGCATCAGAATGTTCCAATTTGTTAGATTGCACATTACCCATCAGGATGTCTTTAACCTGCACAAATTTTGCTGCTGCAATGAAAAGGAATCAAACTTTTAAATGAAAACTATATCGTGATTTTGAAATATATCTATAATTTTATTTAATTTTGGGGGGGAAAGGGAAGATTATAGAATAAATTATAACGTTATAAATTTCAACTTACTTATATAACAAGTTTTTCCAGTGGATATTGTAACACTAATATTACAGCACAGAGACATTATCAATGCATACAAACATGAGTCAAAATAGAATCATATTGGGCAGTATAAAGCTTTGGAACACTCAACTAATGATAATGAAAACTAGCTTATAAAAATTCAAACAGCATTTTGTGAAACTATTATAAAGCTAGAAGCTTGGGAATTAGACAGAGTACCCACACAGCAGGAGAGTACAAATGAACACCTACGCAGATGGCTGCTATAAGAACTGAACAACCACCATTCTATATAATAGAAAGAAGCAAAATGAAGTGCCGATTGTAAGTGGTGCTTAACTTTATTAATCTAAGAGAACACTATTACTGAAAGTCTGTATCTGACAAAGGGAAATTACTTTGTTGTAATCATGTTCATGAGCTGTCTTGTGCAGTCAAAGGCCTGCCATTCATTTAAATTAAACTGTAGCCTTTAAAATGTTAATTAGATGTTACAGCCAGATGCAATATTGAAGAACCTTTAATTTATAAGTTTCAACCATTTTTCTTGAAACATTCTCACATATTTGTAACAGAACAACAGGCATGGATTTGTGACAATATCAAAAGACTAAGTTACCATATATATTCCCTTTGTTGTCTTTGATAGCTCTTCTATATACATTAATGAGTACATACAATAAATACCTCTTTGAGAGGTATATTTCTGAAGTTAAATTAGAAGACAGAGCTTGACTGTATAATAATTTCAAAAATTATTTTAAAGACATTACTTTTCCTGAGGTTAGAAAAGACCTAATTGAGAAAATCTACTTTTTTAGCTTTCCTTTAGTTCACTGTTCAAAATGCTTAAAGTATTCCCAATCTACATGGACAAATTCAGCAGGACCAATTGTAGTATTATGGCACCAACTGTTTATAAAAACAAAACTATTAAGCTGACAAAAGCATGTTCAAACAGCAGTATTGATACTAGTGCGAAGTACAAATTGAACCCTTCCACCCACTCAGGAACATAAATCGTAGTGAGATTTGTGATACAAAATTTCAAAGCTCAAGGCATGATGAAGTTTCTAAATGAGAAATAAGTTTTTACATGGAATAAACATCTGCATTTGCTAAAATCAAAATTACATCACCTAAATATTGACAACAAACACTTTTGTTTGCTAAACATTATTTTCAGAGGTGCTGAGCACCTGCTCTTTCCACTGATTTAAACTTGAGCATGGCTGCTCAGCACTCCAAAAAATAAAAATTTCCCATTGCCATGACAACAAGAAAGACAGACAAAAAGACAGAAAGCCAGAAAGACAGAGAGAAAGAGAGAAAAAGAAAGAGAAAGAGAGAGAAAAAGAAAGAGAGAGAGAAAAAGAAAGAGAAAGAGAGAGAGAGAGAGAGAGAGAAAGAGAGAGAGAGAGAGGGAAAGAGAGAAAGAGAGAAAGAGAGAAAGAGAGAAAGAGAGAAAGAGAGAAAGAGAGAAAGAGAGAAAGAGAGAAAGAGAGAAAGAGAGAAAAAGAGAAAGAAAGAAAGAAATGGTATGACCAAAACTAACAGGTTTTTACAAGACTGACGTAGGAAACAGAATGCAAACTTCAAACTGTGTTGTCTTTTGGATTCTCAGTTTTTATGTCTAGTATTTATTCTCCTTGAAATTACATTGGAGTGTAACTTAGAACAAACAATTTTTGTGTAGACTTCTCTATTCAGTTCATGCCTTGTCTGACTTTAGCTGCTTAAAACTACTTAAGTTGTTATTTCCACCAGTTCCACAGCCTTGGAAACTGTAAACATTACATACACTTGTGCATATATCATTGTATATAACGTAGAAGGAAATGTTGTGATAGAAGATTTTTCATGCTGGATATAACAGACTTATTTTCTTTGTATCCCTTGTAGTTCCCATCTGATCCAGGTTTGAAGGCCCTGTGGTATTATTTGGATATTTTAGGTGAGGTAGAATTTATATAACAGGAGAGCGATGTTACTGTGAAGTAATTCTGTAGTTCTGTGTCTTGTAAATATTAGAAATAGAGATTATTTAAAAAAAAAAAAAAAGAGAAAACCCCACACAACAAAAATTTAAGAAAACTCTGGAGAAAACTTCTGTTTCATTGATTGTTTCTGCTGAAATAAAGTTATACATCCCAACCACGCTGTGATTGAGATTAGTTTCTACTGGGTTCTTCCTCTTACCCAGTCTTCATTATTCTCTTTCAGGCAGTTACTTCCTAACCATATTATAAGGAAATCTAGGGTACTTCTGGACTGATTCCTATGTCTCTCTTGCCCCTATAGCCAGTCTCTTTCTGAGTCACCTTGTTGTAGCATGTAATGAAATACATCATCTCATCTGTGTCAGGCATTTGAGGAGCATTGTTTTGTCAGACTTCCATGTCCCTGATAGTCACGTTATTATGGACCTTTTGTGTTGCAAAATCTGATTCATGTGATGTGGTACACAGTTGCTCAGAGAATTAGACTAGTGAGCTAACTTTAGTTCATACATTTTAAGCATAAGTAATTATAGCACAAACACTAGTTTACTGACACTCCCTTTCTACACCTCATGCTGATGTTTCCATAAAAGCAGTGCAGACTATTCAAGTGGTTAGGTTGGTCTTGAATCCATGGTGCTGTTAGCATTCTCATTTTAATAATTATGAATATGGAGACTGAGAATACAACAATATTTGTCAAATAAAAAAAATAAAATCATACATTCAGAAATGTATTTTTGCTTCCCTTTTTAGTACCCTATTTTTAAAGGTGATAAAATACTATGTCAGCTCAAGACAGCTAATCACTTGGGTTAACTGGAAATTCTCTCATGAAAGCACAGCAGATACTTTTGGTAGAAATAATACATTTTCCTTATTATTTGAATGATCTTCCTTCTTTCTCCCTCCTCCCCCAAATATTCTCTTCTGAAAAGAATTTAGAGGATTACAGAATTCAGTGATATTTCCAATACATGTTAGTGCTTGAATATTGTCACTTCTATATAAAGCAAATATTAGCCTTTTAAGGGAGTCATATTTCAAGGATCAGGTGGAAAGCACAGAAGTGTTGGATGCACCTCACTGCACTGCTGTTAATCCTCAACACTTTGCACAATGTGAGAATGTTTAATAATTCCAGCCCAGCCTACAGATAAGAATCTCTGGTGTCACATCACAACCGACAGTGCTGGTGTGAGATTTGTAGTAAAACAATTTTCCAGCTGTAGCTTTCATTTACAGAAATAAAACATCAGAAATGGGGGGGGGGGAGGGAGAGAAGATAAACATTTTAGTCTTTTAGCACCATTTATACAAATTACAGTGAAGCTACTAAAAAGTGAATATTGAAAAGTAAGGGGGGAAAATGAGCAATTAACACACAGAACTTTGTTATTATTATTATTTTGCTAGCTCTTTTTAAAAATTAACTTCTAAATGTACATCTAATGCAAGCAGGCCACCAAATATAAATATCTTTCCTAAATAAAGTGTGTGTTAACTGTGGGGCAGGCAGTCCTATTTTTCTCCCATTAATCATTAGAAACTTCACATGCAGGAAAAGTCTCAGGGGATATTTCTGGCTGGGAAAAAGATCCTCCCTTCTCAGTTCTAATCAGTCCATTCCATCTGTAATGGTTTTAGAAATTCCTAATGACATAAAGTGACAGTCAAAGTGCTTTTCAGTCTGTCAGTATAGGGTTTCTGTGAGCTCTCTAACAAACTGCTACATACAGTTCTCAAAGCTTCTGGAAAATTATCTGGATTACAAGGGAATGAATTTCGTATGCTAGCAATCACAATCAGGAACTGAAAAGAAAGGTTTCCTTAATGCTGTTCGTTCAACTATAATAGTACTAAGATAAATCTGTCTGTGAGACAAACCGCTTAAGAAGGTTATCAAAGTTTAGAATATAGGTCTATATTATCAAATATGGAAAATATGCAGGAGGCTAAGAATGTGAACTTAAACAACCTTCTATTAATTTTATTGAACTTTGAGTGCAGCTGTAATTATAAAGCTTACAGTTTATGCTTAGAGACTAAGTGGAATTATTTTATATCAAATGCTTACAATATAGTTTGGAAGTGTATGTGCATGCATATATATCTACCTATTTAGAAAGTATTTTCAATATTCAAAGATTAATGTCAACCCAGACTCTGAAGACTTTTCTTGATCAAAACTTATTGTTAGATGGACAATTTGAACCTACTGACATATTAAAAAAAAAGTTTTATTCCATTTCATTCTAAACCTGAAGAATTAAGCTCCTCAAATCTCACAATGTTATACTGAATTCAGCTATTTCGTATGCAAGCAAGGATAACAGCTGGCAAAACTTTAAACCATTTCAGTTTGAAATGGAATATAAAAACCCACTAGAAGGTCAAGATGGTTAATTAATATTACTTTTAGTAATATTTAAACCAAGCTGATCAGGTTCTGATGGCTCACAACAAAAAATCCTTCTTCTTTAGCTGATTAAAAGTAATGAAATTTTTTCATGAAGGAACTCATGATCTGACCAATTGTGCATGTCTGAATAATGTATGCATATCTGTAAATATGAGTCATGTTGGAGTAGGTTAATAACGGATATGGAAATGAAAATTTGTCAAGGTTTTTAAGACAAATTTTACACTACTTCAGCTAGGAATTCACTTTCCTATTATTTTTTTCAGTTTTCAGAAATTTTATTACACTAGTGTGTTAGAGAAATTGATATTTCAGTGACTGACATACATGCTAAATTGCCCTGAAGTGCATTGCTCTGGAGAAATGCTATGTCCTTTTCATTTCTAGACAGCCAAAAGTTTTTAAAACTACCTGCAAGTGATTCTGGAAGAATATATGCTTCTGTATTTGCTTTCCAATGTTCTTATGATTGAAATATTTTATCATATTGCAATATAAAATAGGAAAAATTAGCATATCTGTTCCTAAGCAATCATAAGCAGCATGAATGTGCCACTGGATGAGCTGACAAACTGCTTTGTTTCTGCATGGTCCTAGGTAATGTGATACTAACAGCTGAAATTCAAACAGGAAGCTTTTTCTGGACATGGTGTACTCCTCACCTTTTAGTTAAATATCACCACCTTCAGGCAGTGATAGACCAATTTCACTGTGTGATTCAGATACTATCTTCAGAAAAAGAAGTGCTTTGCTCAGTAGACACCAAACATCATAATTATTATCTTAGAAGATAACATCACATTGCATTTAAATTGCGTATTCAACCACAAAATATCAACCTCATCTAGAATGTTTCCATAGTAATCTATGAATGATAGGGTTATCATTGTACCTTTCTGTCTGTTTACTCCACAAGCTCTTGCAACTTACGCAGAATATCTCTGGGCTCAAGTTGTGATAAGTGTTGTTTAGCTACTTGGTGCTCTGGGCTTGCACAAGTCCTTCAGTTATTACTATAAATCAGCAGAAAAGATCAACTGATGTCACAAGTCACCGCTCACTTATGCTACAATATGCATTAAGACTTTTTTGGGGGATGAGGGTTAAGGATTATGAGCAATTTTAGAAATCAGTTGCTGAGTCCACCTCCTTTTACAAAGTCCGGTTTCTCTTTATTATCTTTTCATCGGTTTTGTCATGTTCAGCATAACTGTGATTTCCATCAGATTCTTGAGACTCAAACTTTGACTTCCACCCACGAGATTTCAGCTTTCTTACCATGCACTTAACCCTCAGCACATGTCTGAAACTCCCTATACATTATGCATACCTGAATAAATCATACCGCTCGTCTTCTCAGTGACATCTTTTATCTATATTTTATTCATCCTCTATTATTAGGCATAATATTTCTGCCAAGAAAATTCATATTGGAAGATCAAAACACTGTTTTCATGCCATTGAATTTGCTCACTCAGGTGGCCTTCCTGGCCAAACCTCCAAACCTTTACTTTGACATTTAAGTGGGATGGGGGAGGCAGGAATTTTCATTCTACCTCAGATTCTCCTCTTTTTCTAATTCTTCTATTGAGTTTGCTGCAGAAGAAGTTAAATAAGCAATGAACTATCTCTGTATAAATATGCACTGCATATATATATGCAGTGCTTATTTATACAGAGGTCAGCAGTATATACATCTTCTAAATTTGGATGACAATAGAGTTTAAGTTATTTTGTTCCATAAACCATACTAAAAATATTAGTAGGGGAAGCTGCATTGGAAACATTTATCTTGATCACTAATAAGGAAGGAATTTTATTGCAATTTTCTAATAATTTGGACTTTTTGGTTCAAGTTGATTATTAAATAACATTTATTTGTAGTGCATTTTTTGTATCTTCAATTATCCTAAAATTATTATCAATAAATGACATTAAATACTGTAAGTCTCATTTGTATTTATTTATTTTGGTAGTGAGTTTGTGGTGGTTTGATTCTGGCTGAAGGCCAGAGTCCCACCAAAGTTGCTCTATCCCTCCCCTCTTAGTTGGACAGGGGAGAAAATATTGAGAGGCTTAGGAGTTGAGACAAGGACAGGGAGAGATCACTCAGCAATTAGCATCATGGGCAAAACAGACTAATGAGTCATGAGTTGTTCTCCTTTTTTTGGGGAGGGGGTGGGAATTTCTCACACTCCTTCTCTGTGCCAGCTTGGGGTCCCACCCACAGGAGACAGTCCTCCATGACCTTATCCACATGAGTCCTCTCCCATGGGACCTCAGCTCTTCACCAACCGCCCCAATGTAGGTGACTTCTATAAACTCATAAGATGTCTCTCAGTCTCTCAGGCCCAGACTGCTGGCCCCAGCCTGTTACGCCCCAGAGTCACAAGCACCCCCAACAAACCTGCTCCGGCATAGGACTCTCTCTGCCTCTTATCTCTCTCCACAGGCTGCAAGTGTTGCCAGGGGCTTGCTCCAATGTAGGTCACAGATTTTTCTATATTCCTCCACCTGTTCTATGGTGGCTCCTGCCCAGCCCAGGTACCTCTCCATGGGCTACAAGTGGGGTCTCTTCATCCTCCATGGGCTGTGGCGGGACACCCTCTTCACCATGGTATTCTCCACAGGCCGCAGGGAATCTTCTCTCAGAACGTTTTCCTCCTCCCCCCTTCACTGACCTTGGTGCAAAGTTTCTTACATCTTCTCACTCCCTTCTCTGGTGGCAAAATGTGGATGTTTGCATTTTTCTATCTCTAAAATGTGATTCCCAGAGGTGCTGTGACCAGCACTGATTGGCCTGGACGGCCATGTCAGTAACAGGGTTTGGGAGTTTGGCCTTCGGAGCACAGCTGGGATTTGCTTTGTCAGACCCTTAAGAAAACTTCTAGCTGCTTCTTAAAGAAGCCACATTGCAAACCCACCACAGAGTTTAATTCTCTATAAACAGCACGTAAAACATCCAAGAAAACTGAATCGAGTCATTATATTGGACTCAGTGGCTATTATTGTTAATTCCAGTCTTATCTAGACCAAAAAAAATATAGTGAGAACTATAATGTCAAGAACTTCCTGGTTATTTCCATTTGCACCACTATTAGAACTTATTTTTTTCTGGATATAATGCAGCAGTTCTGCTTTATCTTACAGTGCTGTGTTAATTTAAAAGATATAAAAATTTAATCTATCACTGTCTTAATTTTTTATTCAAATTTCATATCTTTCGTTCAGAAATATTATTTTATGCCTCCTCCCATTCCAGTCTCCCTTTTTCAGTATATTTCTCCTACTACTCTGCTCTCAAACAGTAATTTTTCGCTGTCTGCACCTCGCTCCTTATGTCAGGATCTCATAATCCTAGCTGTTGACTAAACACCTACCCACATCCAGCATTGTGACGTACCTTCTTGATCTCTCACAAATGTGTAGCTGGCACTTTAAATTAGCATGATGAAAACTGATCTTTTGATTGCCACATTACGCCTTGCTGCTTACTAAGTTCTCTATCAATACCTAGACCATCCTTTACTTGTTAAACAGCCTCGAGATTTGCACCTCAACTTTATTCATAGGAAATACTGTTAAAATCGAAAAGAAAAGGGGCATTGACTTAAATCACAAGTCTTCTGTGCTAGCCACAGAAACATTTTTATTTTAACACTGGTTAAATATTGTAAATTGAGATCTCAAATTTTTTTTGTAAGCTTTGTTCAGTTTGTTACTTTTTCCTCCCACCCTCCGGCTTGCTGTCTGCTTTGCTTTCCAGCCTACCACATCCTTTTTGATACATGTATTCTCAGCTCCTTAGGTCAGAGAACACCTTACTATTTGACCACATAGCAGTTTACTACAATGGGAACATATTTTTTTGCATGCAATTCTGAGATACAACAGTACAATTAAAAAATATTGAAGTGTGTGAACTCAGTTCATTATCTAGTTTTAGAATGCTACTGTCATTCTGAACTGAACTTTGGAAAAAAATTAAATCAGCTAATGTCAATATAAAGGTAAATTTTAAAGTGCTATGGAGCAACTCATCATGGACAGGGAAACACAAATCCTACAGGCCATCCTAATTTGCAATAAACCCTGCTTTGAAAATTTGAACTATTCTGGTTGTACTGGCCCTCACAAAAGGTTCTGTTTTATCCTCAAAGTTCTTGTGACATGCTTTATGGTGACCTCCTACTCAGATCTGTGAAATAAATGCAGAAGATGTTAATATTTTTTCTTCCTTTCTGTGTGACAGTGACATTTTATGTTAATTTCATCTGCTCCTTGAGCTCTCAGAGCCAAAACATTCTGTGGGAGGCAGAATGATGTCATTTTAGTCATAGCATAATTTTTCAGCTGCTAGAACAAGACATATTGTGGCATATTCTTCAGTACTTTTAAAAAGTAGTGAAATATAAACTTAAGGTGATATATTTATGCATGAGGGGGTTACACTGCCTTTTTCAGCTCTTTTACTGCTGAATAGCAGGTTTAAAGTGACATCATTCCTCCTCCACCAAATATTTTTGATTTGAAGCCTAAGGACACAAAATAACCTTGACCAAGTAATACATTTCCAATTACTGTATCCACAAGAAGGTAAACTGAAATATGAATTTTGTGTTGCACACGAGTCAGGTACCTACTTTAAATGTCATCCAAAACAGATCATCAATAGGATACCCTGGTAATTATTTTAGCAAAAAAACCCCAAAACAAACCCTAAACCCCCAAAAAAACCAAACAACCAACAAGCAAACAAAATCTAACCAACCAAACAACAACAACAAAAAACCCTTTATAAAATCACTAAAATGCCCCTAGGATAAAACAGATTACAACCAGCAATCATCACAGTGAATAAGTAAACAACTGCTGCATTTCTAACTCTGTGTTGGAGCCAGGGAAAGAACAAAACCAATGGGTCTCTGGTAGGATTTTCAAAAGAAACACAAATGTTAAGCAATGCAGAACAGCAGTGACACTGTCTTTCAAAGTATTCTGTTTCATTTGGTTCGATGTTGAATTTCTGTTCTTTGCAATATACGCTGAGTTACAAAGCTGTTCCTGTGAAGTAATACTTGAAAATGTGCACACAAGGAGGTAGGAAGTATTAAAGTTTTGTCTTTTTGAAGTTGAACTTCTTTTCTAGTCAAATCAAAGCTAAAACTACTACTTCATTAGCAGCACATTTTTGAGCTCATTAACAAAGATGTATGTATTCAAATCAGTTCGTCCATCCTCAAGAAGTGGTCACTGCTTTGGTTTAATCCAGAAAGTATTCCAAGCTTCTCTAGTGACAATAGAGCAATGATTCCATTTATCTACTTCAACTGACTGTGCACAGGGTATTAGGTACTGCCTGCTCCAGGTGAACTGAGCAGTCACAGTCACCGACAACGAATGATTGCACAGTGGTGTCTCGAAGGCAATAAGGTAGGCACGATATGCGCACTCAGGACATTTATCCTTCTCTTCTGGTATCTTCAGACTCTTGCAGTATCAAGGTGAAGTCAAGAATAGTCATGTAGTCAATAACAAAGTGCTCCCAACCCCCACCCCGCCAAACAGTCCCCTTTTCTCAAATCAGATATTGTTTTCTTGTCTCAGCTGTAGTGTGAAAACTCTCATGAGTCTCATGTGGGACTCAGTGTGTGCTTCCTGATGCCAAAAGGTGTGTTAGTAATGGAACAGGCAAATACTTACTGCTGTTACTATTTATTTGGAATAAGATATGCTACCTGCAGATTAACAGAATACACTCTGAGATCCAGCAAGCATCAGAACTCTGGCAGCATTAGTGTTTCTTTGTGCTCAGGGGAATTAAAACAGTCTTCTTTGTTGATTACTATCAGAAAGACATCGAGTCACTTTTTCTTTGTAGTTTCTCTCCTTTACAGTATACCTGTACAAAACACCACCAAAAGAACCCAACCCCTAAAAGGTTGGTGAACTTTGTAACTCACAGCACAAGATAATTTCAAAGGCCATGATCTGTATACATGGAAAATGACATTGTACTTTTGTACTTGAAATAAGTATCAAATCTTAATTGCATTCTCTTTTTACTACTATTAGGATTTCAATATTAAATGCTTTTTATTAGAAATTTGAATTGAGTAATTTTTCAACTAGTAACATATCTGAGATGTGATAAAGCACGATGATCTACTATTCTTGAGTATAGTAAGGCTGAAAAAATGTATGTATATCATTCTTCACAGAAATATATAGCACACTTACATGCATATTGCTATGGGTTTTTTCCCCAGTTATTTGCACTAATAATGGTTCAGTAAAATATTATTTTATTTAATAATAAAAATCGTGATTTTCAGCATTGGTTCATTTAAAAATCTAAATTTGAATGCAAAAGTTCTTAACTATGATTTTGTAAATCTTCCTTAAGCTCATATCTTTCCAAAAAAAGGGTCCAACAGATACTCAAAATTACTAAATTCCAGGCACCAGGTATGGAAGGGTAATTCAAACAAACAAACAAAAAATCCCTAGTTATTTAATGTCTATCTCATAGGACACATAATTATTACCTGTAGCTTACATTTTCCTCTAATAAAGTGTCACACAGACTATATACTAATGGGCAAACTGTACTCACTAACCTTTTATTATTACCCTTTTGTACAAAGATTGAACATTATTAGATAATGAAAGAGTGTATGAGAAAGTAGTAGATTATTTATGATAGAAACAAAATGAAACTAATGGGACAAGATTTGAAAGCTGTGATGCATGAAAGGTGCTATAGAGGCAACTTTGGCACCATGACAAATAAAGATAAAGACTCAGTGGGAAGCAACAGTGTGAACATGACTATGAAGAAGAATAGATTTACTGAATGAATCCTTACCATCTGGTGTTTATTTAATACACAATGAAGGTCAAATGGCTAGTGATCCGCTTTTCTATAGTCCAGTGACCAAAAGAATGGGAAGAATCAATGAATTTATCAATATGTCTGGAAATGTTTCACCATATGATCTGATTGAGTCAATATTATTGGAGCAACATATTCATTACTATTTCAGACATAGTTTGGAAGACTATGTATAGATAAGAAGCATATTCATTTTTTCTCCTCTGTCAGAAGTTCCATCAAAATGCACTTCATTGTGTAAAAGCAGGAGTTCTTAAAGAAGTAAAATTTATCTGCAAACATTCAAGAAGCTTGCTAAACAAAATTACATCTTACAAGGCACAAACAGTTAGTTTGTGCTAAGCTCTGTGAAAATTTTTCCTCCTTTGTTTCATTCTTTCTTTTCTACTAGATTGAATACACGTCTGTTTTATGTAATTATACCACAGGGACATATTAAATTTTAGTGAAATATGTTTATTAGGCATTATATGTAAACAGCATACGCTAAGAGTAAATCTTATGTATATTTAACAGTATTATTTTACATAACATTCTGTCTTCTTGGAGGTTCTCACAGTTCTATACTTTCCTTCTCTAACACACCTGTTTCCATAGTATTCACCCATACTATAGCGCAACTTCGTCTGTTGACTGGAGTTCTCTTAGCTAATAGATTAATACTAATTAAATAGTAAATCTAGTGAGATTTTAGTTTAGGTTTCCAAACAAGTTAGAATATGAGGCATTTTAAAAACTAAGCAGTCAAGTGGCTTAAAACATTTTTATATCAACCTCCAAAACAGACAGTGTTTAAAGGTGTAATTTAAGAGTGTATACCTTGAAAACACCCTTAAATATTACCTTAAAATTTTCTAAGGGTCCATAACTAGGTGTTTTCAAGGTTAACCACTTGAACTTCTGACTCCTGTTTGCATCTCTATTACCAAACTGCTGTCTGTCCTTAAGTAAATGATTTTTTCTTTTTATTTATCTACTTTCAAGGTGGATATAGTAATAAATGTAACTGTCCTCCATTTTTATAAAAAAAAAAATAATTAAAAAATAAAAGCCAAAGTTCTTAGCTGCATAAGCTCTCTCCTTTTAATTACTATTTCTACCCTTGAAAGCCCAAACAAATTTAATTAATTGTCCTTTTCCTATCCTCCATCCTCTTGATAGTTTCTGAAACGTTCATAGTTCATCACACATGCAGCTCTCTCTTATCTGCTGCTGTGCTGAGGAGGACACAGCTAAGGATCTGATTTTACAATGCTCCCACTTCTTCCAGCAGACTAGCTCACATAATGAGAAGGATAATCAACCACAAGGCAAGATACATAATTTTCATTTTTAACTTGTGAGATCTTTTGGTAGTAATGGCAAAAGACAGTTCACAACATGTCATCCATTCATACTTCATTACTTTATACTGAAAATGTGAAAGAATAGAGGGTATGTAGGGCAAATTCAGGCCAAAATTCAGAATCCCTTTTACTGTTCCTCCCTGTTCCCTCAGTGACTGATAATTTCACCTCTGCTGCAGAGAGGTAGAGATCTCTGTTACTTTGTAGTATTATATGCCAGCAACATATTTCAGCTCAATCAACAAACTTCAGTGTCAGCAGCAGGTGACAGGTTTCTTGTTCATAAGATTGTCCTAATGACACTTTCTGTTGCTGTTGCTTAGGTTTATGTTTATGCAAGTGCTGTGAATGTGAGGTGTTAATCAGCAGCTCTAATTACTAGGGTGGAATGAACATTCTAGGGTTGAGTTCATTTGGTTTTCATAAACAAGGTTTACCTGGGGCTTTGTTCACACAGAAATTAATTCAAAATTATAGAAAGCCAGGCTTTAGTCCCTTGATATCATCTTCAATCTATGTGGCCCCTTTCAGATAACTTTAGATTAAACCAAACTTTTTCTATCAGAGGAAGAAGGGGAAATTAGTTGACATTGAGCCATAAAAACCTTCTTGAAAGGAATTAAATTGCTACCTCTCATTTGTCTTAACATCTCCTACATCAAGAGTGTAGGGGCCAAGGAAGATTTGCACCTCATAGGCTATTCTACAGCAAGGAATAGAAAAAAAGGGTCACGTAAATCATTGAGTTCATCTTGACTATAGATATGGAGATTGAATAAAGAATATCTGAAAAAATTAAAATCTGAAACAACTTCGGGGTTTTGTGGGGCAAGGTTCTGGTGTAGAGGGGTGGCTGCAGAGGTGGCTTCTGCACGAAGCAGCTGGAAGATTTTCCCAGGCCAGACAGAGCAAATCGCTGGGCTTTCAAGGCCAGACTGTTGCTGACAAGGCCAAGCCGAGCAGTGATGGTCATAGCACCTCTGTAAATAGCATTTTAGAGGGACAAAAAAAAACAGAAGCAGACACATTTTGCCACCAGAGAAGGGAGTGAGAAGATGTAAGAAACTTTGCAGACACCAAGGTCAGTGAAGAAGTGGGGGAGGAGGCACTGAGAAAGATTACCTGCAGTCCATGGAGAAGCCCATGGTGGGGTGGGTGTCCCCCCACAGCCTATGGAAGATGCAGAGACCCCACTTGCAGCCACATGAGAGCCACCATAAAGCAGGTAAAGACATCTGGAAGATGCTGTGACCTATGCTGAAGCAAGCCCTTGGCAGCACTTGCAGCCCATGGAGAGAGATCAAGACAGAGAAACAGAGAGAGAGATCCACAGGGTGCAGGTTTGCTGGTGATGAGGGGAGCTTGTGACTCCGTAGAGGTCCAGGCTGAAGCATTCTGGGACTGAGAGACTGAGAGACATTCTGATTTTATGACTGCATCCACACTGGGGTGGTTGGTGGAAAGATAAAGCCCTGTGGGAAATTACTCACATAGAGAAGTTCATGGAGGATCATCTCCCATAGGTGGGACCCCACGGGTGTGCACAGGAAGAATGTGAGGAATTTCCACCACCCCCACCTGCCACCCCAAGAAGGAAAACAAGACATGAGCAACTGACCAAAGATTGAAGCCTCCATTCCCTATTCCCCCCTCCTTTTCCCCCATGCCATCCTGGGGAGGAGAAATCATGAATAAAGTTAAGTCTAAAAGGTAAGGGTGTTTTAAGATCTGTTTGTATTTTTCATCCAACTCTGGTTTCTCTCGGTGTGTAGTGTAGTGTAATAAATTAGAGAGTTTTATTTCCTTTTTCTGTGTTGAGTCTGTTTTGCCTGTGACACTAATTGTGGAATGAATGATTTCCCCTGTCTTTATCTCAATTCCTAAGCCTCTCAATATATATTTCCCCCTTGTCCAGCTGAAGAAGAGAGTGATAGAGCAACTTTGGTTGACACCTGGCCTCCAGCCAGGGTCAAACCACCACAAGGGTGTATTTATATGCCTTTCTAAGACAAAATTAAGCTTATCAAGAAACTGGAACTTTAATGATTATATAGGAATTCCTGAATACATTTCATAGAATAATAGAATCATAGAATCACTTTGATTGGAAGAGACCTTTAAGATCACAGAGATCATTAGGTCCAAACAACATTCATGTGAATCCATTGCATATATTTTGCTTTGCTCTAAAGTCAGATATATTTAAGATAAATATTTACTAATTTCAAAAGGTCAATTTTGTAAATGTATATGTATCTACAATACCACGTTTAGATTTTCATAAGAAACAGTTCAATGGTTTAGTACTTTGGAAGAAACAAGTTTATAATGTGGTAGGTGAAAGACCAGTTTTGTTTCTCTGTGCAATCTGTTCCAGTGCCTCACCACCCAACTGCATCAGCCTGTTTTCATAGGAGAGGTGCTCCAACACTCTGATCATCTTCATGGTCCTACTCTGGACTCACTACAACAGCTCAGTATCTTACATGTACTAATCTTGCATTGTATTATACCACTAGGTATCGCATCTGCATAAAAATGAATATGAAGAATATCTCGAGCTATAATATCCAAGATGTTTATTGTTCTTTTTATTTCCTTAGTGCTGAAGATGATAAAGAATACCTTCATCTTAATATGGGGTGCCATATGCTTCTCCTACACTGGATCATGTGTTACATGGTAGCAGGTTTTATCAATTAAAGCAGTAATCAGACTTACTCATTATCCAAATGATTAAGATGCTGTAGCATTCTACTTGCAGGAAGACCTGCCCACTTAAATTTTATTCTCATGGTCTGAATCCCAGGAAGATGGAGCTCAGAAAAAACTCCAATTTCTTGATTCCTACTCTGATCAGGTCACAGGTTTTATAACCCTCTATCTGGCATAGTTTCTGTTCAGCAACACTAGCATTTATCCTTTGACCAGTCTTCAGATATAAGCTATATTTGAGGCCATGAAGAATATTTGGAAATTATCCTTTCCCATAATAGCTGCTCAAAATCTCTTTCTAATTGTTCACACAGTGGGAACTATGAATCTTTCCAACAGCCACCTGAACTAATACTTAGTCTGCTTTTACAGTATCCATAAACATCTATAAGATTTCTTTTCCTGGTAAAATTGGCTTGAAATTCGCTTAGTTCAGAGTAGAAGAAATCTTACAATTACATAAGTGTTTATCTAAACAATCCACTTCCTCCCATGCTGATGGTATTGAATGAGATTATATGTTTTCTCAGTTTAAAGATAAATGAGAATAGGCCATTGATCAGAAATGCCTACTGCACCATGAAAATATCTTCCTTTGCTACTTCCCTTCCCACTGTTACAACACAATTCTGTGTCACTCCAAATACTATTCATTATTCTCTCACTACCTTGCGCTTTCCACTACACATTTTGTATTTAGTACATTAGTCTCCTATAACTTTAATTTGTATGTACTATTGTTGACCTTATTTTACAAGAGCAATACTAAAGGAACAAATAGTAAATAATTTGCCATAGCTCTGAAAGACAACTGGACACTGTCTTCCACTAGGAATTACCTTTCTCAAGAAACTTATCCTCTAAATCACTTCCTGCAAAGATCACTTCCTTTTTTCTAGGGCTGAAATACATTATTCTTCCATGTAATGTAATAAGAGGGAACAAAGATAATGCACAGAAAAGCTCTTTTCTACTTAGGTTTTCATACTATAACTGCAATATATAAATGACGTTATGTTAATTCAGGGTGAAATTACACATTAGAGCTGCCAAAAGATAGAAATTGTCCTTCACCTCTACTTCTTTCTTCTCCATTTTGCTGGATCCTGAGTTGTACAAGCTCTGCTTTGAACTGACTCAATTCACCAGCCTGGCAGAAAACCAACACAACAAAATAAGCATAAAAGTTTTTTGCCAGACTGGAGAGTAGGTTTGGTTCAGTGCAAGATTCGTAAGTGTCAGAGCTGATGTAAAAGGCATAACAAATGGTACTGGTGGGCAGCTGAGGGACTTCAGCTTTTTACATCTGTGCATCTCTTACATCAGCACAGCTTTAATGTACAAATTCACTCTCACCATGTGTTTCTTTAAACTGAGGTAAAGAAGACTTTTCTAGTAGAACAATTAACTTCAACATTTCTTTTTATGTAGATTAAAATATGTTGCAGTTGTTAAAAGATCTTGGACTCCTATACTTTTATTTAGGCAATCATCATGGTTTTTTAGTCAAAAGCAAGCGAAATTCTTCAATATATTGGGGGTTTTTAAATATTATCTTTATAGTAAAGCACTAGAAGTTATTATGGAAAGCAGTTTCATGAAGAATATCTCCTGCAACTGAGATGATATAATTTGAAAAGGTCTGAAGTGACTTAGAAATCACATTGAAAATGTTAAAAAAATACTTAAAGGTAAGAACTTGTTTCTGAGAATGTAATGTATCTATGGAGCTAGATGACTATTCAGATGTTCTAAAGTTCAGGGTAGATAATATTCTGTCACCAAGTCAAATACGAAACAGGCAAAGCTAATGCCTAATTTTAAAACCTCACTAAGCTTCTATCGACATTAGTCAAGGATTAAAAAATCTAAATACCCAGCATCTATGTAACTGTCACAAAAGTATTTAGTAATATTTCCCTTTTCCAGAGTTTTGGGCTCAAACTTCTCAGCAACTAAGTTTCTGTAGCTTAATGAGTTAATGCACATCAATTGATACATGTAAGAAAACACCATCTGTGCAATTGTAATTCATGTCAATTGTGAGGTAATTCAACTTAAAATACTTTCACTGAACACACACATCAACAGAACCTATAATCATAGCTGGAATGCACATAGCCATTTATCAAGCAGTAGTAAATTCACTGTGACTGAGACTTTCACTAAATATCAGATACTGTATGGTGATGTAAATATTAAGTTCTTCATTTCTATAAAGGATTATATGTAGATAAATTCTAGACTAAGTGCTTAGCTACCCAGCTGGACAAAAAATGACCTTGGAGACTACAAGTCCCACATCTATCAGACCAATTATTATTATTGCAATTCTTAACTCTGATACAATTACTATTACTTTTTTGTTTCTCTAAATTGAGTACAAGCATCAGTGACTACAACTTAACAGAAAATGAAGAATACTATATTGAGAGGGCAGTATGTACAGTTTCAGTATGTAAAAGATCTTCAAGTTACTCTAGCAGATCAAGGGGGTCATGTGACAGCTGATGAAAGATAAGGTATTGTGGGAGTTCTCTTTTACTTAAATAACAAAGCTATCTTTACTTGNATGCAGTTCTGCATTTTCATGTCTAACCAGCCTTGGTTTTAATATGAGCTGAATATTGAGTTGAAAACACACACGCTTCTGTTAATCACTCAAATTAATTAAACTGCACTCAAACACAGGCCAAATATCCAAATTCTGTTGTGATTGAGGTGATGGAACAACATGAAGGAAAAAGCTTTTCCATAAGTGCTGCTACTGCTGCGATAACAAGGAAATATATATTTTGTCTTGCAAAATTCAAAGACAAATGAGGACAAATTTTCTGATTAGAGAAGCTGAAGCCTATTTTAGATAACAGCTGATCACTTATATGTCAAGTAACAGAAGATCATGACCTTTTTTTTGTAAAACACAGCATTTCAGACAATAAGATTTGCCTGGTCAGATAATGAATATTCACGTTTACTTTTATAGCAAGAATTGTGCCCTCCAAATTTTGCTCCTGTCTCTATGTAAACAACAGCTGTGACTTTTATTTTTTTTTATCTTAAATGCCTGGTAAGCTTATTCTTCTCTATCATTAAGAGCACCACCAAGGAAACTGCATTTTCTACACAAATGTTTCAATGTTTCTGGACAGTGGATGTAACACTGCTGAGCTTCAGTTCATTATTAAAGAAGAAATTTTAAAAATTATTATTCATGTGAGGATTCGGGCCTCTTGACCTGTTAATAGAGTACACTAAAAATTGCTGAAGAAGTTGAGACGTATTAGTGAAACCTAAACTGCAAGATTAACTACCCCACTACATCTTTGAAAATAGAGTCGAGAAGAGCTATCTCCGAGCTGTTAGGACATCTTGGTCCCCCATCATTCCTCAAAAATCCCTTACTGCATCTCCTGGGAAGGTAGTTTATAATTCAAAGAATATAATGTCTATCATTTCCAGGTTTGCTCCATTTTTTTTCCTCTATTTATACTTACACATAGTTTGCTTTATGTTCAGGATTTTGATGACTTGTCAGAGACACTCAGATGTATTTGGAGAAACATTGCCCAGTAAAAACCTTTATCAAGTAGAGATAACAGGTGGAAATGAAACAAACAATTTCCTGATCTAAGCAGACAAATTCAGGATTTGGTTTACAGTACAAGGAGATGGGATTTTTGATTAATTTACCCACTGCATTCTTCTGTGAAAGCATGACATGGGTTTCCCTCAAGTGACTGAATTTTCATTTGCACAGTATTGTTAAATGAAACATGCAAAATACGCTGGCCTCCAGATTCTCTGTCAATGAAAATGGAAAGAAATGAGAAACTTCCTTGAAATCAAACTTCCTCTTTATTATAGCCATCCTTATTGCAGACATAATTATCTATCTTATTTTTTGTATACTATACTAAAAGTTTTGTTCTTCATCTAATGAGAAAACACTGGAAAAGTATTTCTTTGCAGGTATTAATTTTGATTTTAAGCAGAAAATAAATATTAGGGGAAATAAAAGCTCTTTGTTTTGTGAAAGGTTTAATATCCCTGGCATCCTATACCAAAACTTATTTTTCTAAGAGTATCAAAAAAGTTGAAGATGAAATCATTATGAGGTTGTTTTTTTATTTTGTGCATGGTATGATTGATCCCTTGCTCTGATGTTCTGAATTATCACAACAAAGTCCTACTACAATTTCTTAACCTTACAGTTTCTGAAATTTTTTTTATATCTGCATACTAAAACACTCCATCTTCTTCCAAGATAAGTGGGCTTTCTGATGGAGAATGTGTCTCCCAAGGAACAATGAAACAGCATTAGAGAACTAAATGCGCTTGGCTGATTCTATCTGAATTCTTAGGCAAAGCTAAAACAAAACCCAGACCTTTGAGCCTGGGTTTGCGAAGCAACCCAGTACAAAAGATATTGCAAGTTACATTTGTATTTCTGAAAATACAGGAGGCTAAGGTAAAATAATTAAATAAAAAATATTTTTTTCCTGTTCATAATTCAAATAAAAATGTACTACCCTGAAGGATTGCTTCAAGACCTGTATTTTCTTGACATATCACTCAAACATAATGAAGTACTTTTTAAGGTTACCAACAAGTTTTAAAATCAAATTATCTAAAGAATTCGTAGATGAATTTTCCAAACAATGGAATTAATGTGTACCAGATAAAAATATCTGTGTTTTTCATTATCGTTTTGGAATTCCTGAACTGACACAAATGTCTTTAAAAAGGGCAATTAGTGACAAGTGACTATGAAGAACCCTGTGTTGAGAAGCTGAGCCTAAGCCTCTTGAAGATTCTCCATGTAAACAAGTCAGACCACATCACTCATTATCCCTCTTTTGTTTACTGGGAGAAAAGTTCAAACTATTTAATGAGAGGATTACCCATACTTCAACTCCATTGAAAAAGATTAATTGATATTTTCCTGTTAGGGGCTTAACCACTTGGATTTGGCCTCATATCCCCTATTGTTTTTGATGCTCTGATTAGCAGAGCAAAGTTGCTTAAAGGTTAGACAAACTTCACAGCATAAATTACACAAACTAATTTATGTTAAAGTTTGGTAAGCGCGTAAACTTGAAGAGCTTCTATCAGCTACTCAGGTGTTTAGAAAAAAATAGCTATTAGCAATAAAATGCTTTACAAAGAAGCATCTAGGCTTTGTGTAGAATTTTATAGCATATTAAAGCATTTATGTTTGGTATAGCAATTGTGTTACTGTAAGAAAAATATGCAACATTCAATAGTTAGCACTACTAGTACTATTGACATTTCATTTTAATATGGTTGTTTTCTAATTACATTTGGGGGTGGGGGGAGCAGGGCCATGAATCTCTAAATATATTTTTTTCTTCAAGGCTTTACAAATTTTCCAAAAAATGAGTGTCTTGTGGACATATGGCTGCGTATTTGGATAACACCATTTGCATTTTCAAACTTGCAATATTTTTAACCACTCATTTGGCTTTTGCTTTCAGAAAAGCAGACAGTGCATTCATTTGAAACGATTTAGTCTCTTTAACTCTTTAAAAAAGACAAGAAGGGAAAGTATTTGTATTCATGAATCATTTAGCATATATGTTTTTGTTTATGTTTGAAAATGTAAACTGATAATATCATATAGATTTATTGAGTAAAAAAGCAAAGATCTTGTGAATATTAGCAAACTTCATAGATATTAAGAGGAAAGTAACACCATAGAACACATAAGACTTATTTAAAGAGAAAGCATTAACCTTAAGGGAAAAAAAGATAAAACAGTAAACCTAAATGGAATAGTTAGGACATGATTACACAGGTTTCAGTGCTACAAAGAATGCATGCCTGAAATAAAACTGTGGGAGATATCGCCCCTCAAGAAATGACATTTCCCTTTCTTCTAGCACCCAATAAATATACATTATTTACAATTATTTATTCTGTTATAAAAAAGATTTTTACTTTGGATCCTATTCAGTAGCAGAAAAAGTATGATGTCTATTAATACCAAAAAATGAGATGGTTGACAAAAAAAGTACTTCTCCAAAAACACAACATAGAGATATTATGAAAGCAACAGATAAAGGAGAGGAGAAAAATTCAGGGTAAATAGTGTAGGGGAATATATTTCAAAACATGCTACAAATAGAATGGTAATAGAAAAAGAATAATATTTGAGGCAGTTTAAGGTACCTAAAAATCACAGCAGAAGAATAGGAAATGTTCATTTTTCTCCAGTCTGTATAAAGTGTTATTATAAATTATAGCTTAAGAAAATCCTCATGATATAGTGTCCAGACGTTTAACGCATAAAATAGATTTTTTAAACAACTCATTTTCTTTTCAAAAATCAGCGTAGACAATTTCAACAATCTCAGAATATTCATATTTAATGTACAGATTCTAAATACTATATATGCTAAAATATGCAATAGTCTGAAATTTTTAATATTGTGCATACATTTGGACATATTGCAGACATATTTGGACATATTGTGGACATATTTGGAATATTTCAGTTTTTGTCTTAATTGACATACTATATGGATACTTATATTTTCAAGAAATAGCAATCTGGTTCGTTCTGAATTATGTTTTTTAATGTGTGTATCTAATTATTACTTATTTATTAATTTCAGCAGAAGTTTAATTAATTAGCAGCTGATGCAAAGGATGACAAAAGTAAATACAAGCACTTACATTACTTCTGATATTGAACAAGTACAAATTTTATTGACCCTAATCCTGACAAATGTAGTTAACCTTATTGATTAACTCAAGCACACTGAAATAGAGTGAAAAATGTTTTACCACAATACACTATAGTATGACCACTATGTCAGCTATTTCAGCTTTCAAGAATTAAATGCACAGCCTATATTGAACATATTGATTCTCCTAAATAGTCCTCCTATAATAAATACTACATTATCACTGCAAGTCTCTGCAGACATGTTAGGTGATCAGAGAATGGAGCTGTAATCAGAGGAAGTTCTGTGAAAGATAATCTTTCTTTATTCTTCTCCTCTGAGAAATTAGGTGGAGACGAAGCAAGGGACAGCAGCAATCGCTCTAGTTGTTCCTATAAAATCTGCTCTTAGATTATGAAATATGTTGCCCTTACACTTTAGCTTTTATCTTTCCAAAGTCAGAAGTTTTCAGAAACATGGAGAATACAAATGCAATTAACGTCATTCCTATGCTTTTACAGCTACTCTAAGCCAAAGTTATTCATAAAAATATCTAAAACACAGCAGAAAAACACGTAGAAAGACAAAATAGCTTCTGTATACTGAATGCAATAAATAGGATAAGTAGAATCAATACATATAAGTAGGTAAAAAAGCATTGTTTGTTGGTGGTCGTATTAGAGCTAATATTTTATATTACCTTGCAACATGATTTGAGGTTATAATTTGCACTTTTTTAATGCTATGGTTAAGAATTATGTCTATAAAAAAGTGAAGACAAAGGTTTATAGGCCATGACATTTTCTAGCCTAAAATATAAATCCTTTTCAAATTTTTCAAAATTTCAAATGTACTTAATCTTGCAATGAAAAGACAAGACAAAACCAGAAGGAATACAAGTCTTTAACAAAACAGAAGACAGATGTCCAGAAATTATCAATTGCCTAAGCACACAGATTGTGATTAAATTTTAATGTGGCTTTTAAGTTAAGATTTTGCTTATCGAAGAGAAAGAATCCCAGAGAAAATATTGTTATTGATTTAATCATTTTAGATGTAACTGATCCTTTAAGTAATTTTTCTTGGTTTCAATGTCACTTTTAAAGTGTTTGCTTAGACTGAGGAAATCATTAGAGGGCACGTTCATTTAAAATTCTGAGTCTAATGCATAAATTGTTCTCCAGCGCACTCAAAGTCACATCTGTTGAAAACAAAACACAGCATTCAACGTGCTGAGTAAAATCAAAACATAACAGTGGAATGGTTAGAGAGAGTTAAATTAAGCAAATTAAATGGCATGAAAAAGTTTTTGATTGATTTAGAAAATGATTGTGTGCTTTTAAAAAATATATTGATTGTCTTTAATGTGTTGAGAAACAAAGCATAACTTGTACCACAGCAACATGAGTCTCACATATGGTGAAATATATGGCCTCACACGGCTTTTTAATAGAGCTGTATCAGGACAAGGTTGCCAACTTCACATAAGCAAGATGCAGTGGCTTGGTTTGGGTTTTTTAAACAAATAGAAAGTGAATTATGATGTTGCCACACTGATAAAGAAGTAGTCCTTATTGTTCTGTCAATAAAATTAATTACTGAAATTGAGGAGCCATAATAGCCACTATCATGTTCTGATGTTTCATAAATATTTAACTGTGTAAGACTCCTGAGGTCAAAAGGGCTATTTCAGTTAACTTTCCTGAATAGTCATGCAAAATTGACTACTTAGAAAGTTAAGTGAATAATAATGGCAGATCTCCATATATACAGTGTTCTTTGATACAGACACACAATCTCCCCTCACTCTGTTGGTTTAATGTAGCCTATTTGTAAATAACACTTGATGATTTTATGTGAAGAATGCTGTTAAAGTTTGGTATCTGCTGCCCTTCATGCTTAACTTCATGTCCTGTAAAACAGAAAAATAGCACTGAAACCAAAATGTTCTGTAACATTACATCAAAACTAATTCTCAGCATCTTTGTCACTAAATTTTATGTATAAAGCTGATATGGAGAGATAGAATCTGTTAAACATTTTTTCAGAAGAATTAACTAATCCATGATTCATAAGTCATAGACTTTGAGAGAGGGGACAGGTAAATGTTCATCCAGTTAGTCCAGCTAGAACACCTTTCCTAAAAGCTACTTAATACAAGCCTTTTCTGATCTTATAGCACTCCTTTCCTCAAGAATTCTTCCATCTTTTTTTTTAATAAAATTCCACCTTCTCACACTTTTCCTCTGAATTTGATATTAGATTTGTGAAACTAGAATGGTACATGGAACAATCCACTATGACTTTCACTGAAAATTCGAATATACTTAATATATTACACTGACAAAAGGTACAGGACATCTTTTTATAAAAAAATATTTTTGCCTGCACACATTCCTTCATTATAATTTCTTGCGTTATGTAGAAGGTCCCTGAGAGCAACTTGTTTCTACTTATTCCTGGAAAACTGATGACTAATCAAAATTATGATTTGTCACATACAGTATGTCCAAAAGGAGAAAATAAAGAAAACAAAGTAATTATGTTAGCTTAGAATGAGAGCAGATGTCTTGACAGATCAAATGAAGAAAAGAGGGAAGTTCAACATTTTCCAATATACAACTCCTCTACCTGTGTCAAAGTAGCAGTAGCTCATCTAATTTACTTCCTGTTCTATATGTCAACTTCATGAACTGGCAAATACACTTTAGCTCTGAACATACAAAAAATGAGAGGAACAACTATGATTACTATAAAAACCATTTAGGTTTAAGGATTTGCAAGTAACACTGCTTGTCCAAGTTACTATCAATTTCTTATAAGTGACATTTAGCACAATGTAGCTGTTTTGTTTTCCCATTACAGGAAAACTCTGTGGACTTTGGTGTGGTACATATGTTTATTATTACTCTGCCTCTAATAATAACCACAGTTTTTCATTGCAAGCAGCAGCTATATTGCAGTGCAATGAGTAGCTTTTTAGACTCTGCTAGCACTCAAGATCTGAATGGAAAGACTGGTTTACAGGAAGGTTTCACAAAGCACGTGAAAACAAAACAAAATCAGCTAACTCTCCAAGACAAGAGTCTGATATTTAATGCAAAGACTCTAGTGGCATTTTCTTCATCTAAATTAAACATCTCTGAGTTGTCTATATTGCCAAATAAAACATTATTAATAACTCTTGCATCTCTGGAGCTCCCTCTCCTGTTTACGGTCAGCAGACAGCTGCCTTTGGTTCCTATTAACATAACCCAGACACTTTTCTGGGTCTGAATTAGCTCAGAACCATGTGATCTGACTTTCAAAAATTGTAGGAGTTTTTCCAAGAGTGGTTCTACTCAAAATTAATGATAAAAGGTTGTGTGCCAATATCTACTGGCATTTGTGTAGAAAACAGTGAATAACATTCACTTCATCATAGAACCACCTTGAAAATTTATTGTGGAAACTTCCAAAAAAACATTCATTAAATGTGTACAAATGCCCATACCAGAAATCATAAACAGTTCTCAGACAGAAACAGCAGCTTTTATTTTTCCCAATTTTAATGTATTCTTTAGAATATATGTCTAGAAGTTGTTTACTACTAAACAGTTGGCCTAAACATTTACATTGTCCCCATTATTGATGAGGCATATGAGACCCATTTTCAGAGTTGCTTGACATTTTTCCTTATGTGGTTACTTTCAGTTAATTGTACCTTTACCAGACTAAATGTTTTAGGCTGCAATTTTCATTCTGAATATCTAATATAGGCTAATAATTCTGAACCAATTAAACTAAAAGAGTTTTAGCCATTTCCAAGAACAAAGAAATTGAAGACAACCTTTGCTTACAACTTCAATTCCTTTACTAAATGCTGTTCTAAATGTCATGTATTAGAATCACATTACACTGAGTTCTGTACTAACAGAGAAATAATGGTGATCCCCATCCCAAGAAGCTTCTATTTTAACAATTAAATGAGCAACAAGCCAGGTATTGAAACCAATGAAAAAATACATGGACACAAGAAAACACTGCCGGACATCATGATAGGCAATGACAACAGAATACAAGAAATTAACTTCAATGTAAATTATCTTTGTCTCATTTCAGTCTCAAAAATGGGTGATATTGCTCTTATCTATGCTATAAAACAAACAAATAAATACAAATGTCAGTAGAATAACTCTGGGAAAACTTTTTCTTTAAAACAAAAATGGAACGGTATGGTCTGAAAGGAAAACAGAATACCATATAACACCATCGATTGCAAACACACAATTGCATCATTCATATAAGAGGAAGGTCATACATAACTACTTGCTTTGAAGCAAGCTAAAGACCTTGATCTGCCCACAAGGTTTTCAGTTCTATGGTTGCTCCATAAGTTTCTAGTTTGAGATTATTTAAGCGAATCATCTTGCCTTTCATGGACAAACATTTTGTAAAATTCTTAAAATCTGCAGGAGTACCACAGAATTCTCTAATAAATTTGGGGGTTTATTTTGAAAACAAACTATCCAGCACATGTTCAGTACTATTCATACAGTCTCCTCATAATGTGAAACCTGTTCCACAAAATCTGCTCACAGCATCTTTCAGATAAGCTACTGCCTGATGAAGTCATGCTTCACACATAACTAAACTTTAACTCCAAATTCAGATGTTTTCAGCTGTGTCAGACAAAGCTATGCTATATTCTGATAGCATATCTGTTTAATTTACAATGAAAAGACAGCTTTCCTTGGTTTTCAAACATGCATTTATGGAGGCAATAAATATTTTGTTGACTACTCTGATTTCTGGAGCCTCAATAGGGATTGGAGACCCATCAGGTTGAGTGCTATAAAAGCACACAGCAAGAGGAAATCTTTGAGTTAAAGCACTTATATGCTAGCTCGCATGAATAACAGAACAGCCAGAGAAGAAAGGAGAAAAAACCTAATTTTTCAAGATCATATAGTAAAGACAAATGTTCAGTCTTCCAAGATAGTAAATCACTCTGACTACTGCTTTCTGCTGTGTCAGTCATGGGGATTTATTCTTTATTACTTTAGTTGTGGGAACACAGTACACTATCTAAGAAAATAAAGTCTTGCTTGACAAGGTGGTTTGCATAATAAAAATGGAACAATTCATATTCCCACCATTAGTTCGAGGGAATAAATTCTAGAAATTCACCATTTCTCCAGTTTCAAAATTTTCTGGTTCACAATTCTGGTAAATGTTTTCAAAAGTAATGCTTTAATTCAATGATTAACTTATATAGACAAAATTAACTAAAAAAGAAAATCTTCCATTTTTCAAAATAATTTCACAGAGATCATTTAGCTTGGTGCCGGAAATAAACTTCCAGTTAGTTCTTGTCAGGTTTGAACAGGTGACCAAAGGATTCTGTAAGTTCCTGTAAGATTCCTTCTCTCATTCCCAAAGTAACACAGATCTCTTGCTTTAGAAAGCCTATTAAAATGTGCTAATATTAATTACATCTGCTATGTTCATTGTTCATGCATCCATGTATTTCAAGAGCATAGGCTGACTCTCATACAGCACTATGAAGAATGAATGTACAAAAAAGGTTTTGATGGAGCATCTCAGGCATCGTAAAAATAGCAATAAAAGAATATCTTGGATTTCAGAACAGATTGTCTGTAATATTCTATCAGTAATATTTTAGTAGGGCAATAGATGAACATATCAGTTTAGATTAATTTGTATAATGGCACATTTAAGAGACTGACTTTTTGAAGTTTGTTCCATCTCCACGTGTAATTTTTGGCTCCAGCATAATCACTGCCGTACTGTCTTCTTGCACATGGTAAACTAGCCATCTGGATAGTGTGTCAGCATTAATGTTTTCACACCCTCAGCTTCCTGTGCTAAATGAAGTCAAATTCTTGAATTATGGCAGCCCACCTGCATATAATTTTTGCATAGTCTGTGAATATAACTTCTCTTCCCAGAAGAGTACAACTGATTATTATTCTGAAACCCGTGAGGTTTCAAAGGTCTCACAGTTAATTGTATGTTTCATTGTCTATAGAGAGGGGGCTGACAAGACTGTAGCCTCAGGTCAAGAAGTATTCAATATCTCTTGTGAGCCCTTTCAGGTTCACTGTCCCCATTTATTTTTCAAGTATTCATAGGGCAATTTCAAGAGATCACTTTCACACCTGTGAGACCATAGCTGGTATTGCAGAATGCTGTCTCAGTTTCTATTTCATTCTGGCCACCAGACTGGCTTTGACTCCATTTGTGTGTGCTTACATTATGCTAAGAAACAGATTGCTAAAGAGAAAAATACTCAAAGCACAATGTGGAATATTTCATTTCAGGTCTTCGAGAATATATCTGTGGTTGATAAACATAAAATGGAATGAAAGTTAGAAGGAGAGAATTCAGCAGAAGACAAACCATTGGTTCTAAACCAAAAACCTTGAACCAGGATATAAAATTGGTTTTCCTTGACCTCAGTAAGACATTTGACAGTCTCCCACAGCATCCTGGTGGATAAACTCAGGAAGTGTGGCCTGGAGGGTAGAGTGGTGAAGTGGATAGAGAGCTGGTTGAAGGGAAGAAGTCAGAGAGTTGTCATTAATGGGACAGAGTCTGGCTGGAGGTCTGTAACTGGTGGAGTCCCTCATGGGACCGTACTGGACCAGTATTGTTCAATATATTCATTGATGACCTGGATGAGGGAATAGAGTGCACAGTCAGCAAGTTTGCTGATGACACAAAGCTGGAAGGGGTGACTGACACACCAGAAGGTTGTGCCATTATTCAACAGGATTTAGACAGGCTGGAGAGCTGGGCAGGGAGAAATTTAATGGGATTTAACAAGGGCAACTGTAGGGTATTGCATCTGGGGAGGAACAAGCCCAGGTACCAGTATAGGTTGGGGACTGGCCTGTTGGAGAGCAGTGCAGGTGAGAGGGACTTGAGGGTCTTGGTGGACAGNTCTATGTGAATCTGAGGAAAAACTTTTTCACTGTGAGGGTGATGGAGAACTGGAACAGGCTGCCCAGAGAGGTTGTGGAGTCTCCTGTGGAGATATTCAAGACCTATCTGGATGCCTACCTGTGCAACATCCTCTAGGGAACCTGCTTGGGCAGGGGTGTTGGACTCAATGATCTCTCAAGGTCCCTTCCAACCCCTACAATTCTGTGATTCTGTGACCAATTTGGACGCATTCCTGTGTGATTTAATCTAGGTGATCCTGCTTGGGCAGGGGGGTTGGAATTAGATGATCTTTCGAGGTCCCTTCCAACTCCTAACATTCTGTGAAATTGTGAATATGTGAATTTAAAGTTTTTATTATATGTTTACAGTTCCACAGAAAACCGATGCTTTTTTGAAGTTGTCAGTGGCGATTCTAATAGAGGCATAGATTGTCATTCAGATTCTCCATTCAGACTTCAATATCTCCTTTTTGAACTACCTACTTTTCCTTTCAACCTATTAAAGCAGATGTGTGGAACCTAGAGACATGTAAGGGTATTCTAGCCCTCACTGAAATCTAAGGTAAGATGAAAGACAAAAGTTTGGGCATTTCAGACACTAAAAACATTCTCTTAAATAATAAAACCAACAGGATGAGGGATTTAATTCTATTACTTTGTTTCAATTTCATGAAGGTACAATTTCAAAATGTTGCAGCAGTTTCCTTTACAGTCTTAATTCATATTTTTTATTATCTACCTCTACTCAAACCAAGCATCAAGTGCATATTTTCTGAAACAGTGTAGCATCTCAACCTCCCTCGAGGTCTTGTAGTTGGGGTTAGTCACATTAAGGTGTCTTCATCAAAGAGCTCATACATAGCTAAAAGGTAGAGGTTGCTCAGGTAGTCCAAACTGTCTTCCATAACCTTCTTGACTGCATGGGGAGGTAGCATCCAAAATCAGCCACCAAATCTAAATACCATAAACTTAAATATACCATCACTCATTCCTGTCACTGACAACTGTGAATAATGTTTTCTTTCTTATTACAACTAGAATTCGCTCCCATACTGGGAATTGTACTACATTTTAACAGCGTAGTGAAGCACACACTATGCATATTCACTAGGAAGATGAATAGAAATACAATTAATAGAAAAAATCGTATGCATTAATATGTACATAGAGTAAATATTAGAAAGGCCTCTCTGTCAATCCACATAAAAGCCTTGCAAACTTTTTTCACCTTTACCCTTTTGTTAACTTTTACTGAATATGGCATGTATGTTGTTTGCTATTAACAGAAACAACATGACAGACACAAGTTTTGTTTTTTTTAATGGACATCTAGAATAACTCCAGAGCATTTAAAAATTATAGTATACATATATCTATTTGTATGAGCATGTGTCTGAAATACCTATATGTATATAGAAATGCACATAATACTAACAATATGCCTTGACACATTATGAATTTTAAACCCTTTTCTTTGATAGAGGATTAAGATCTGAAAAGCATAAACTGATGGGGGATATATGATACAGCCCAAGAGAAAACTGGAATATAATGGGTTATGCTACAATTTTCATTATTTTAATCCAATAGCTCTTCAAAGTCTTGCCAAATTGCATAACAAAATTAAACTGCAAACATATTGCCTTCAAAAACAAGCTCACGTTAATCCTATGAGCAAGAGTACTTCTGACATTCAAAGCCAATCCTTCCTATAAGTGGTAGTATTTAAAAATTGTAAGAGACTTTATTAATCTCTAGGACCTGGAAATTGATAGCACCATGTAACAGATATGTTGGGGCTTTTTAATTACATTATTTTTCAGCAATATAGACATTACATCAAGACAGTGCTGCATAAAAGAGATAAAAGGTTACTTCCCATAAGAATATAGGCAGAAAGAAGTGGGATAAATCAGCTTTGCCTCTCTTCCAAAATTAACAGAGGCATATTTGGATAAAAAGTCATGATGGGTTTTCCAGGAGAACTTTCCAAGCTTCAGTAAAGTGGAACCATAGACCTGCTAGATAAACCAGCACCCATGGGAAATAACTAGTGTTTTATTTTTCACCTGGAACTAACTGCAGTAATTTCTCCACAGGTAGACAGCCAGACTCAGTACATATTTTGAATCAATCTTATGTCTGATAATGTGTCTGGCACTTGTAGAGGGGTTGGTCTTGAGACTGAAATAACAAACTGTAGGTATTTGAATATTCAAGAGATGTTAAGGATGCCCCTCTTTCATTTCCTTTGATCAACCAAATCTTTAACCTCTTAGAAATTACACAATATACATAATATAGTATGTAATTTTTAAAGTAATTAACCCTGCCAAAGTTTATCTTGTCTTGCACTGTTCATATTCTCTGTTTTCTTGTGTAAACAGGTAACATTTAAGATATCTTTAAAAAAAAGACTCCTTTGGACTATTCATTCTTTGTACATCAATGGGATGTTCAATCTTTCATTATCTCTTGATTATTGAAAAAGCATCAGTCTCAATATAAATATGATTTGAATCTTTTTGAAAGATAATGTTTACATACTCTTAACTAGTAGTGGTGCTCAAAATTAGAAGTTTTCTGTTGCAAACAAGGTTAAAATGACAAGGAAGTGGGATTTTGTTAGTGTGTTAGGGTCTTGTTACATGTATTTTAGGTCAGATACTGTTTGCTAGGGGAGAACAGTGGTTTATTGTACAGTTGTCAATTTAAATTAAATTACAACTTTTGAGAAACTAACTTGCAAACTTAAAGCGGTCATATGATATTATGCATTACATCTTCAGCCCATTAAGGAATCCTAAAGTAAGGTAACGAAAGACAGAAAATACTGGTTCGAATTTCAAGCCACAATAAGTGTGAATCTACCCTCAATTTAATAAAATGTATAATGCAACTTCCTGAGGCTTAAATTTCTTACAATTGCTCTTAGAATGGGCACTTGTTTTCCCATTATTGGCCACTTTAATCTACTTATGCCCTAGTTGTCTCATTTAAAGATCACTTTATAGTATTGGGTGATGTGCATCTGAGGTCTGTGTTCCACTATTGCCTGATGCAACAACACAACAGTTTACAAATTTCTGAACTTGATCTGAAAGCTGATTTAAAAATCTATACAGACAATCAAATTTCCTTGAAAGTATATACACACAAGTCTGCTTAGAGGTGGCTAAAATGAAGTAAATTTAGTTTCAGGAGACAGGAAGTAAGCCAAGATTCAAAAGTAAAGATCCAGAAGCAAATGGGTACTAGCAGTGACCAAGTTCGAAACCCATCCTTCCCCAGAGAAAATTAGAAGAGGGAAAGGAAGACAGGCTTTGGAAAAGTAGAATGTTTGTGCTTTTCTTTCCAGCAGACGTCATTAAATATTCAGCAAAGGCGGGGATCAGTTTACATTACTCTTCTTGTTTCTCGTGTATCGGCTGACAGGTGCTGTAAACATACACAGACAAACATGGTCCTATTCTTGCAATGCTCCAATAACTGAGGGCAGAAATACTTTTTTTCCTGTAGCAACAACATTCTGATGCTTGAAGCCTTAATACATTAAGATCAAGGTTGCATTCACTGGTAGAAATAAAACACTTTTTTGTCTTACTATTGAATACAATATTTCATTCTTAGACAAATAGAGTAGGAAGATGTTCTGTAGTTAATTTCAAAGGACATTTGTGCAGTTTTATGGGGAACTTAAAATTAATCATTTCAGCAAACTCCTTCCTGGTATTTCATAACAATTAAAAAAACCCTATATACATCTCAGGTCAACATCTAGGTTTTACAGCTTGAGTAAAAGCACAGAGCAGTGTGAAGCAGTTGACCTTGACTAAAAGATGGGAACTAGTATTTAAAACATTCACTCATTCATGTTTAAGAGATGTTATGGTAAATAAATAATGACTGTTTACACTTAGTCCTAAGTGTCTTCTTTTCCACACTATAGGCAGCTATTTGGCTGAGATGGTATCATTCACTGATCTAATCACAATGTACCTTTTTTCTCACTTGAATTGTACTTTTGGCTGTCACTTGCTCTTTTGAACAAAGGTTTATACTATTAAAGGATATAATAATAGCATATCTTTCTTTTTACTAAATTGATATTTAAATCAATAACGATGAGGGCAATTTTCTCTTCGTACCTAGAAAAATGTACCATCTGCATTTGGCTTCCAATATTCTGCTGTGAGCAAAATTTCAGCATAAGGAAGTGTTTAAGATTCCCCTTAAGTTAAACTGCAATTCTAAGTATTTTATAATACTCATAACAGCCAGAGCCAGTAAAATCGACCCTGTATATTTTTATTTCATCTCTGCTGGATCATATGATATTTAATAATTGGTTCTGGCACCTCGTTGCAAATTATTATAACTTTGAGATTCAACAGTTTTATTGAACATATGGGCAGCACAGTCTCAGAACATATATATGATACAGACTATCAAGGGGACCTTCTGTCATGTTTTGGTGAGCTTCAAAGGGTCAGGTAAATTTTGTTGGGTAGATTTGCGCTGTGTTTCCACAATCTTTGTTTTGTGTTTATTTTAATGGAGTACTTCTATTTTTTTTTCTGTGTTAAATTCTTTCCTACAAAGAATGACTCCATCCACAACTGCAGTTGTTGATATTGACGTGTACTATTATGTCAGGCTTCTAAGTATCATTGAAAAGCAGCAGCTGGAATGGGCAGAAAAGGCAATCTTCAGTCCTTAGTATGTGACATTTGAGACACATTCTATAACAGTACTACATCACTGTTTGAATTATCGCTACATAAAGTTGCTGAAAGGAGAAGACCTCATCTTATCAATGAAAATGAACACACTTAAGTCATCGCATTATTGATATTGTACTTTATGGAAATTTTATAATAAAATTCAAATGACCATTTAAGAAACATGTAAGATCTGCAGAATATTTATGTCTGGAAAAATAGCATACATTCTTGTAACGCAGTCTCTTGAAGAAATGCTA
The DNA here is from genome assembly GCA_013399135.1 of Heliornis fulica. NCBI lineage: Eukaryota > Metazoa > Chordata > Aves > Gruiformes > Heliornithidae > Heliornis > Heliornis fulica. Next base: position 405,782 of record VXBZ01007416.1, on the reverse strand, counting down.
TTTTGGTGCAGCTCTTGCTTCTGCATCCATACATAATCTGATTTTCATATATGAGTCTGTATCACTTGCTGTATTAAACTATACATGAATAGAAGCAATTGTGCATTCCCTGAAATATCCCCATAGATTTCAAGGGGAAATATGTGTGAAAGAAATAATATTCAGCCGTTATCTAGATTATACACAAATAATTGCATAACGAGTTGTACAGAAAAAAATACAGAGATGACTTGCTCGTACATGTGTGTTACTTCGTGCATATAAAAAAGGAAGCCTTTTTTACTAAAATTTAACTGTAAGTGGTTTAAAAAAAAAGCTCACTACTGCATCACAGTGCTTTCTTCTCTTTTGCCTTTACTAAGTTTATGAAGATGAAGAATTAGGAGCTTAAGCAGCAGTTAGATACTTCTCAGTGCTTAGTCTCACTATGCCAGGCTGCATTTTTATTAATTTTTTTAAAAATCCTTCTCTAAAAATTAATTTATAGAGAACATATGCACAGAAAATACCAAAGAAAGACACCTCATGGGTTTTGTACCTTTTTATTGGCACATATTCAACTGACATTCACAGCTAAGGTTGGAAAATATAAGTTAGGATAGTCATCTGTGAAAGTAAATTAGGTGAATTCTGCTGATGAGTTTGAATAGCAGTTTAAAGGCACCTGATTTGCTCCGCAGAAGATGTATAAATTCTTAAAGTACTGGAAACCAGAATGATTGTACCCTTAGACAGTGAAGATCTTATTAGAACATTTTCTGATTACTTGCCTGAAATAATCTGAACCAGTAGGTGGAGTGCTTGCTAATAATAATTGCATGTACAGATCTTGTTAGTACACTAAATGCAAGATACTTTTCATATTATAAACTGCTAAAATCATATTTGCTTTAGGCTTCTTGTATTGGTATAATTAGCTAGAAATAGCATTAAAGGGCAGAGATAAATTATGTGTAAACCTATAGCTATCTTTCAGAAAACAGAAGCAAACACAGTTTGGAAAAGCCAAACATCATTCATAAGAGGTCGTTTGCAA
>VXBZ01007416.1:398647-404713 GCA_013399135.1 Heliornis fulica | reverse complement strand
AAAAAAAAAATTAAGCACAACTTGATAACTAGAAAGCTGTTTTTTGTTTTGGCTTATTTTTGTTGTTGGTTTTGTTGTTGGAGTGTTTTGGTTTTTTTTAATCAAGATGCTTTTTCAAGCACATCTCGAATTCCAAAGATTAAGAGTCTTCTGCAGTATATTTTCACTAAAATTCAAGGATTTACACATAGGACTGTCATTATATTCTATAATTAAATGTAAATTCAGAGAAGAAAACCATAAACACTACTAGACAAACTTCAGTTTTTGAAAGTTCCCATTTCAGAACATCCTATGGGCACCCAAAATGTGCCAAAGTTTTTGGTAGCAAAGCTCTCCTAAAACCTGAATTTTTGACCATGTGCCAAAAAAAACAGGCTTTAAAAGTGTCAAGTGGCAAAGACAATTTACATTTCTTTACTCACAGATGGGTGACCTCACCTTTAGGTAATAGAAGAATACATTGGTTTATTTCCATTTTTGCTTTACTCTTTAATTCAAGAACTGTTATACCCATAATGGAAAAGTTCCAAAGGAAATGAAATTCTACTTCAACCACATGTAGTGATTCAAAATGCCAAAATACACACCCCACCCTCCCTAAAAATCCTTCAAGATATTCTGATGAATGATTTCAGTCAAACATAGAACAGAATGCAGGTATCCCTCAAGAGTGAGTACTTTAACTTCTAAAAGACTACAGAATACAGAAATTTCCATGATTTTAAAATGTCAATAATTATTTTTCAAAGAAAAAATTCCCCCCTTTCCTAATTTTTTTTTTTTTATTGAAACACTTCAACACCTAACTCTAGGAAATGGTTTAGCTCTGAGAACTAAAGGAGAGGATGGTACCTCCAGGCCAGCCTAATCTAATATTTTTGGTCCTAGAGAAAAGTAATATTTGAAGTCCACTTCACCTTTTCAGTTACTGAATGACTAATTTAGGTGTCTTTCTACTTATCTCATGAGTGATGGTAGATCACCATCTAGATAGATGCATTTTTAGGTACAGAAATGTGGCATGTAGAGGTCTGTAAACCTAGACCCTTTGAACCAAATCCAAAATAAATAAGTCCTGATCTGAAGGAAGGATATTCACTTGCGAGTGCCTATAATTTAATTTTTTTATTTGTTCTGACCATTGGAGGATTCCTCATATTTTGCCTTCAGAGCTCATGAGGTACTTAATTATACATGCCGAGTGCCAAGAACTCCATATTTTGGTGAGGATAGCAGGTAGCTTCCACCAAAATTAAAGTGAGGGAATTCTTTCTAGGCACTCCACAGCTAATCCTCAAAGTCTTTTTACATACCCAATAAATCTGATACAAAGTGCAGTGTATCTGCTACAGTCTTCTAAGAGATGACATAAAATGGTGTCTCATTTTAAGTCATTTGGCTTTCCTGTGAAATGTAAGCAAATGATTCCTTTTTCTCCATTGCCTGTGGGTGACTAATCCTAGATTTCCTTTTTTTCAAGGAGGTACTCGACAGAATGACCTAGGTGTAGGAAGGTCACTTTCTACCTTTCTACTGAAGGTTTGAGAAGACAAAACCATAAGAAAACATGATGATGAGGCAAGCTGAGTGTTCACTTAGGAGAAATATGTGAGTTCTAATCCCTTGATTCAAGTCCTGTTTATGTATTTCATGTTAAATCTAAACAACCATAGAAACAACTTCAGCTTATGTGTGTTTATATTAACATTGGGAATTGTTAGAAATGCAAAGGAAAACATAAACAGGAAATACAATAAACTTCAAATAGTAACAATACTAGTAAAAAATTCTTTCTTTCTGCATATTGTGGTGTGTGCAAAGATATAAATAAAAAAAAAAAAGCTTCATTTGTTCCAAAAACATTTTAAGTGAAGAAGCAGATTGAAGCTTTCAATCTGAGTAGACAACTGAAGTTTTACATTTATATTTCAAGGCCTTACAGCTTTGAAACCTGTTGGTTCAAAATTCAGTCTTAATTTTACATGGTCAACTCTCACATATCTTTCAGAATTTTTTTGGTATCTGTCCTAAAAGAGCACAGAATCACTGTTATTGGTTATTCTAGATGAAGACAGAAGTCTAAATAACAGTGCTAAAAATGAATGTTCTCCTTTGCACCGAAACCAGATTTCTCCAAGAGCTGAATGTGGAAATCTTGAGAGTTTCTTGACACAAATCACAACATGGGTCCTACTGTTTGAATGGATATACTTCCACTCTTGTTTTATTCAAGGCCACTCTACTGGGTTTTTTACAGGCCTATTATATGCTGAATACAGCATTTCTAGTGTTGTGAAAACAGACTTACTCTTACAATTTTAGTCTTGAAAGACTGAAAGATAGGTGAGCCTGCACCTTGCTGGACCAAATAGATCAGATCAGATTATTCATTTTGCAAGGCTGGCACCTAGCAGTGGAAGATGCATTTTCTATAGAAATATGAAGAACACTTACAGTTCATTGTCATTTGATTAGATTTTGTGACCATGAATTGTTTTAACAGACTTAATTATTTTTTAAACAGTCATAGACATTGTTATAGGTCACCTTCCTATAGGACTTTCTACAGCTTCCATAGGACTTTCATGCGATTAGTTGAAACAAAGTTCACTATTCCAACTCTTCAGCCCATATCCAGCCTGGGAACCCCCAAAGGTGAGGGAAAGCGGCATTTTAGTTTCCCACGCCACAGTCATTATAACATTTAGAAAAGGTTGTGCCTATCTCATTCAGATGTGCATTTGAATAAAGGAAGACTGATTAATCCACAGAGTAACATCTTAAGAGTCCTTTACACCTTCCCCTGCCTGTGCCCACACTCAGCTATCTGTATTCAGCTGCATGTTGGATTCCCCAGTGCTCTGTTCCATGAATCATGACAAAGTGATGACTGTCATGCTACCACACTTACCAGCTTTGGAACAAAGGACTGCACCTCAAATCCTCCATACGTATCATCTAACATATTGAAAATTAATAATTTTCTCATTTTTCCCAATCCAAAAACCAAAGGAACAGGGTTGAAATTACAGATTCCTTCACAAAAACATACTGATCTCGTTTACCCGCTGAAATTTATTAATGAAATGATGGGTGCCACTTCAGTCATTGAGACGCCACTGAAGTTGTAAGTTCAGGATGCTAAGCATAATATTCATAAAGGCACAAAATTTTAATTTTGCTGCAGCTCCCAATGTCACCTCCATTTCTAGTATGATCCAAAAGCCTCCCAGATATGCACCTGAGAGGCCTTTTCTGCTTTTACATACTCCTCAGTCCTCTACCCCACCCCCATTATTTATCTCTTTTTATTCTGCATGTGTCATTGCTTATGTACACACTTAACATATTTTTATTCCTCTCATTTGAAAAAAAATATTCTGAGTTCACTTGCTTTTTTGTCAGTTGTCATTCATTTTACCTTGTTTTGCTTGCTTCAGTATGTTACTTCCCCTTATATTGTGAACTATGTCATCTGTGCCAATGTACGTCCCTTGATAGGGAGTATGCAGTAGACTTTACTGAGAAATAGAAAAGAGAAGTGTTAGCCACTGCTCTCACCAAGATTATATTCTCTCTTAATAGAAGCTGTTGATAGATCCTGCGAGGCTACAACACTTAGGGTGTTGACTTGTAGAATGAAATCCTCTACATACAAGCACAGCAAAATATTTTGGTGAAAAGTAATTATCAGAAATAGTGACACGAGTAAATTAGTTAACTACATTTCAGCAGGAAGCTTGAGTTACCCCTGCCCGTTCTTGTTCCAGACCCATCTAAAATCAGCAGTTCAGCTTAATGATGTCACAACATTTGCCAGGCTGTGGGCACTGAAGAGAAGACGTGAAAATACTCCCACTGAATCAGATCCCCTCCTCTCACTAAGCACAGTTAAACAGCCCATCTGTCTCACATGGGAACTGTTATCTTTGAAACATCATTCTATTATTACCATAGTGGTTCTAAAAAACTGTCCTTAATTTTAGACATCTTACAAGCAAGTTTTTTAATTCTCTGGATATTGTTAACCCAGATCTTAAACACTGACACTGAACACTGAACACTGAAAGGAAGCTCCTCTTGGTAGGATAGGGCTCAAGTGCTGTACATCACCATTCATTTACGAAGGGTAACCTTTTGTGAAATACAGATATCCTACATTAAAAAAAAAAAAAAATCACAACAAAGAATCCAACCCTTCCCTAATCTCTAATATTTTTGAAAGTGTGAATTGAAGAGGACTTGAGAGACAGATGGGTCTGGATGATCAAGTTACCTGTTATAGTGGCACATCTGCCAGGGCAGTCAATCACTGTGATGTCTCTGACAGGTCGATGGAGACTGAGTACGAAAGGCTAATGCAGAGAGAAGCTGAGGAAGGGCTGCCCTACTGCCTGTCTCTGGGGTTTGACTGGTCTGAAAGCTGCACTTGAATTTCCTCTGGTTAAAAAAAAAAAATCTGTCTGTAGCACACAGATCCTAGAAAAAGACTTCAGTCAGAATAAAAGAAAATCTTAGTGCATTGAGCAAGCATAACTGTGAAGGAAATCTATTCTTGATTGGGGGGAGGTCTTTTTTGTTTCAAGGATCAATCAAAAATGGAGAAAGATGGATTAATATAAATATATTTTGGCAAAATCATTTCACAACAAAGAGGAGGATAAATATGAATCACTGTAATATAAAGAAAGGTTAAGACTGTCAAGTAACAAAACTAAATAAACTGTGGCACTGGAGTAGTTTATTTTTTCTGAATCTATGATTACATTAATTTGCATTAACTATGATGTCTTTCCTCTGTGTTTTTCAGCGTATTTATTTTCAGAGCTGCTGCTCTATATGCTAAGGTTAATTGTCCTGCAAAAAGCTTACACTAGGAAGTACTGAGTACCAAGAAGGTTTTTCACAGTTACAAACAACTTCTAGATTTTTGTTACATATTGCATATGTGTTAAAATGAATATAGTGCTAATTGGATTGCTATTTTACCACATTTGCACCAGTATGAATTTCTACTTTTTGGACAACAGAGCTTGGAACAGTGTAAATATAAGGCCAGAGATAGTGCTCCAGGATGCAGCAAAAAGCTTTACAGGCTCCAGAGGTTTTGACTGTTAAAGACAGATTATTTGATTTTATTCAATGAGGGTCACTTGAACTCCTAAAACAAGAAGAAACCACCAAAAGTTATAATTCAAGGACACTTTTTACAAAAATAATACTTGTTTTGTTTTCAAAAATTTTCAAGCTGGTCCACCAACAAGCTACTACTTGGAAGGAAAAACCTGAATTTCAAAAAAGAGCCTTTAATATTTCCAAACTGCAATACTGATAAGTACCTATGGAATATTAATTAAATATGGATTTACTTATTAGTCTGCCACCCATTTTTTTTAGTAATCTTCATCAGACTATTGCTATGATAAGTATCTGGAAATGTAGATTCCTGGCACAAACACAATTCTATTTTAGAACATTGAGTTCAAGATCTCTGAAAATAAAATTAATATTATTTGTGGGCTTCTAATACTTTGAGCAAAAACATTTGACATTTTCTGGCATGGTAGAGGCCAGATCCATCCATGTTTCTGAAAGCACTATACTTAGTGATTATCAACAATGTGTAAACTGAAAAATATGGTATTTGTATGTATAAGTTAAATGCTTAGAAGGCTCAACTAGAATAAACACGGTTTAGACTGGTTTCATTTTTTTTAATTTGGGCAGAGTGTTAAGGAAATATCCTATAAGAAAACACTACTGATAGTTCAAATTAGTGCACTATAAACTAGACTAACAACATACTAGACTTTTGCATATGTTTCCTCAACAAGACTGTTCCAAACACATTAAGTATACTCAGTGGAATTACCACTCTTGATCAAGATATTCACAAAACTGCTTGTAGGTNATATATAAATATATATATTATTATATATAAATATAATATCTGTAAGAAAAATAATGCATGTTTTTCCAAACCTAAAGGAAATCCATGTCTTGCTAGCAAATTGTTAATGGATAGTAAGCTTGTTGAAAACAAAGATGGATTGGCTAAGACAC
>VXBZ01007416.1:343647-393647 GCA_013399135.1 Heliornis fulica | reverse complement strand
ATGGCAGTGTCATGAGGGTTAGAGGTCAGCACAACAGGAACAGTGACATTGCCAAATATCTAATAGGATCCTACAGTGGCTAAAATAATACTTGAAGCATGCAGAAAAAAAATATTAAAGAGAAATAAGTAGTCTATGTTACCTCTTTACTTAAACTAACTGTAACTAGAAGAGTAGCAATGAAGATGGTCGACCTTTCGAACCACAAATTTTCAAGCACAGAACATTTCAGATAAGGAGGAAGCTCCTTTCTGAAAGTCATGAGTCTAACCACAGTCACTGTACTTACAGTGTAAGGAAATGCTGTGGGGGTTCTTTGGGTGTATTAGTTTATGGAGAACAGTCTTTCTGGACTTTGTCATTCTGTCAATCTGTTCTGATAAAATAAAGATAACTAAAGAAAACTAGATAAATTATGTAATATAACACAAAACAATATCACTGATACTCTAATTTTTAAGAACAAGAACACTAATTTTGTGCACTCTAATAGCTCAAATTTACCAGAAACTTCAGGACAATATGGAAATAATTTTCATATTTTAATTCTGAGGCATATTATTCACTAAGTCGTTTCCTAAGGCTATACAACTTTTGCTCCCACGAAGAAGGCACTACTGGAACAGCTTTCACCAGGATTGATATTCCTCACTATTCCGATAGAACAATCCACATTTCCTACATCACACTCAAATCTGTCTTTAACTGAACAACATATTTTTGTGATACTGAAATTTAGATTACTCTTATCTTGCATATTCAGATTACCTTTATCTCATACATTTTGACAGGGACTGTTTTGAGATAAGTAACTTATAGACAAGGAGAAGAAGGTTTTATCATATTTATTTAATTTTTAATAGAATTTAGGGAGTAGCTATAAATTGTAGAATAATAACACTAAGACCAGTTGGAAAACAGAACTAACATCCATAAATACCCCTGGACTCTTAGTAGGACTGAGATTAAATTATTATCATACTGTCATTTGTTGGAGCTAGTACCTTACTCTTGGTCAAGTCAATTTAGATTAAAAAGAGTTTTCTTACATTGGTAAATGTGTTGGTAAAAAGAGAATGAAATGCATGCAGCTTCACTGGGTACCTATTATGCACTCAGCCCTGTATCATCTACTTCTACAAATATCTGAAATATCTTTCTTTGCTTGAACTGCTACTGAATAGATACCATAAGGCTGTTGGACAGAATCAATCTCAGCAGAGCAACCAGGCATGGTGGGGGTAGCAGGAAATCACAGTGTTGTACCAGTGAGTATCATCAATGATGCAGTAACATAATATCTACTTCTTTCTAAACACTCTTTTCCAAAATGCTCCATCATTTTGAACAAAACTAACTGCAGCTACAAGTCTATCATAGGGTGAAAAAGTCAGAGTAAGTTGACAAGCATAATTTATTTATGTGCTCTAGAATTAAGCTAACAGACGTTATGAGAACTCTTGGCTGGGATGATGCAGAGTGCAGACATTTCTACATCTATGTCAATGCCTAATGATATTGCAAGGATTAAAATAAATAGCAACCTTTGAAATTTGAAAGAATATTTTTATTAAAAATGTGAGATGATAATAGAAGCAGATGATAATCAGCTGAAGAAGCAGTCATTAAAACAAGGAGAGGGAACTGTAGCCACTGCTCACAAAGGATCTGGAGTCTGCAGAATCCCTTCAAATCAGGGTCAGATCACATGATAAGCATGCCGATAAGCTAAGCCGCAATACAGATATCATAGACCTCACCCTCCTGTTTGCAGTTTTAAATTGTGACAACTTTTCCAGCACACCAGGTTATATCAAGTAATAAACTGAACCATACATTGGTATAACTACACCGCCTTCATCTAGATATATACCTCATTCTGATTTGTTGTTAAATCCTGATGGTACTGTTCAAAGATATTAATTTAGGTACATACTTTTCTATCTCTTTACTCATGGGAACCGATGTATCAAGGAACAACTTGAGCAAACAGACAAATTATCTTGAACTTGATTATGCTATTTCCTGCTATTGAAGCTGGCTTGAGTCATTGCACCAAAATATAGAGCTTAAATTAAATTCTCACCTCACATTAGTCTCAAGTGAGACTAATGAGCTCAAGTTGCTCCTTTCAGAACAGTTTTTCTTCTGATATTAAATAGCCATTACATAAAATTACTATATCTGGTATGAAATCGTGTGGGCTTTAAAATCCATTATTTCAATCTTTGACAAAAAAAAAAAAAAAGAAAAACCCAACAAAAATCTTTGCACTTAGTTACATCAATCTGCAAATCTAGTGCTGCATCACTCATCCAACTTGCAAACATAAACTCTCATTCCTACTGCATTAGAAAGTTGGTTTTCTTTTAGCTTAATCCTTTTAAAGAATACAAGAGTCAAGATCCCTCAAAAGTGCAGTGATTGCTTTCATGTAGAGTGTTTGGTTTAAAAAGCAAATGTTTTTAAAGAGGAAAAGGTTTGTTGTTTTATGACTTTTGCACTGCTCGAGATTTTGCAGGGTTTCAGTAGATATCCTTATGCCCCTTAATGATTAATACTTCTCACTGTGAATTGAAAACCCACTACAAGTAACAAAAAATACTCTTTCATTAATAAGGTATAATCATAAATTCCTCTCTCTCGGCATTCATTTTTATTATGACTGAATTTTTTCCAGTAAAGTACATTGTAAATAGACAAAATGTGGGTTTTTTTTTCTCAAGGGAAAAAGGTTTGTTATTTTAAAATTACAGCAATGAAGATCAAAATAAAGTGACTGTTCATTGTACTATCCAAATAGCCTATCTTTGTACAAAAAACCTTTCATTTTCACAACTAAATTGACTAAAAGGCACTGTTACCTAGCAACATTCATTGTGTTTATGACCTTTCATCCAATCTGAGCTCACAGATGTGCTTCTGAAGCTAATAAACATACATCATACAATCCCCGCCTGCTTTGATGAAACATATGAGCCCTTAGAGCAGACTGTGAAGTGTCCTTTCTAAAAAAACAGGAGAATAATCTAAAAATTAAGGAAAACTGGATACATTTGAAAATAGTTTAAAAAGTCTAAACTGTGAACTTGAAATCTCTCTGATATCAGCCTGGTGTCTTTCTGATGATTTGCCTGGGAAGTTGTGGCCTAGCACACAAACACACATGTGTGATTGATAGATCATACTCATCCTGACCCTCTGAAATCAAGATATCTTAAAGAAACCTAAAAGAGGAAAGGTCTGAATTGTAGAATACACTGCTGACCTCTATTTCAGAAAATAGGTTTTGGGTTGGTTTAAGTTTTTTTGGCTTTAAAAAATTATACTTATGGATACCTTCAGGCTTTATACACATGACGACTAATATTCAATCAATAAGTTTAACCACGTACAGTACTCTGCAACCTAAGTATGAATAACACTATAACATTCTGTGCTGAGCCTACAGGGAAACCATTGTACCCCCTATGTTTATAGGTTAATTTGAAAGTAAAAAGCACTGTGTAAGTACTGTTATTCTTCACTTTTCCAGCTTTAGATAGCTTGCCCAAGCTCCCATGCTTAGTTATGATTATAGCTCAAAAGTTACAGTACCAAGTGACATTTGTTGGGTTACATCTTTATTTTCTTTTTGACTCCATGCACACTTTTTCTCTATTTGTAATTGAAAAGAATATACTTTCTAACACTTCAGACTTTGTATGAAAACTGAAAATGAAATTCTACTTTTCATCTTTTTGCACCATTACTAATTGTAAGGACCCTGTAGCCAGAACTTTGCAAGAACTTGTACAGAAACAATTGATTCATTATATAAAATTTGGCTTGCTCATCTGTAAGCAACAGCTGGAGTAATCTGTTATTGTCAAGAAAAACAGAAACTGGTTTATCTTATACGGTCATTAATTACTCCTTTTGCAAATATTTTTTCATAGCACATGCAGAATTTTGTGGGTCAAATTCTGTTCTCAATGCATGTGAAGACTGTGCAGCTTTCTCACCTGACTACAACTGCAAATGAAAGCAGAATTTTAAATCTGCCATTCAATCGGCTGAAGTCCAAGGTCATGATACAGTGTATAACAGTAAGACCTACCATGATATTAATTTGTAAAAACAATAATTAATTTAAATCTAATGGATTTTTTTTCCAGTAGCATAAAAAATTCTGTGTTAATATGTTCCTTTCCATAGTGCTGTCTGATGTAACGGTAGCTAATTTTCAAAACCAAGAAAAAGTTGATAGAATCTCCCCTATGACAGTTGCAGTCTGAGATTTATTTCATGGGAACAATAGCTCAGTTGGGTATACCTATACTTTTTGCAGAACTTAATGTAACAAGTATTCAAATATGTTAGAGATGAGCATTATAAAATTTGTTTGGTTTATGTCATTTTGATAATTAAACCATTTTATTCAACAAATTTTAAAATCTGCTATTTTAGAACCTGAATACAAATGACGATGACTCCCATTCATCACGATAAGCTAATTGAAGAGTGATTAGTTTCAAGTTGACTGGATAATTTCTCTGACCAATCACAGCTTAGAAAATGCATGTCTAGAAATTCTCTTCCATTAGGTATTATTGGCACAGAATCACAGAATGACTAGGTTGGAGAAGACCTTTAAGATCATGAGTCCAACCATACTTGTCCTCTACAAAACCAAATCTCTAAACGTCTCATCTACCCATCTGTTAAATCCAACCAGGGATGGTGACTCAACCACCTCCCTGGGCAGCCTGTCGACATCCCAACAACTTTCAGCAAAGAATTTCCTAACATCTAATCTGAACTTGCCCTGGTGCAGTTTAAGGACATTTCCCCTTGTCCTATTACCTGTCACTTGGCTAAAGAGACCATCGCTCACCTCTCTATAATCTCCTTTCCGGTAATTGTAGGCAGTCTCCCCTCAGACTCCTCCAGGCTAAACAACGCCAGTTGCCTCAGCTGTAAAGAAAAAAAATAACACCTTTCTGAAGGTTGTCATGATATATGTATCTCGACATTGAATTAAATAAAATAAATGTATAAAGGTTGTGCTTGCTTGTAATTTGCATATCTTGCTTTCAGAAAACTTCATTCTCAATAGAATCAATCAATATTGCACTTGCAGTGTCTATATAGCCTCAAAAGGCTATCCTGGTGACTGTATTCACACACACATAGGTATATTATATTATATTATATTATATTATATTATAATGTGAAAATAATAAGTACACACAAGTCCATTTCTTGACGTTTAAACAGAATGAAATATTATGAAATAGTAAAGAAAAGGCACATTACCCTAATATGCTGATGACATTTGAACCCATTACAAAGTAACATCCAGAGCATAGAACTCTTCTAGAAACAGAAGTTAATACCGGCTATAATTTCAGGGTGTCTGAAATATTTATGAACTTATTTAAGGAATAAGCACAAATGGATTATAACAAGATGAACATTCTCCATCAGATTTACAATAGTTCATACAGTCTGAGTTCTGAATCCTTTTCAGCCTGCTGGCTCAAGGACTCCAGAACACTGATTCAGAATGAAGACACAACTAACAGCACAGTTTCAGAACTTTCAGAGAGTAAAGAAACACCCAAGTATTTCTTCACCTGGATCACTATGGTGAAGACCATTTGTCAGAAGGGTTCTGCAGTCATTATTCACCAAATAGTAGGCATGCAACTGCTTTAGAAACTAGAATTAGAATTAATTATTTTTTTATTTGCCATTTCACTATATTCTTTATGCAGTGCAAAATACTTTTGTATCTCTCACGGCCTACTCACATTTAGACGAGTCTATAATATCTATATGAAGTATTAGTAGCTTATGTGATTTGCACTATAAGTCTAATCTTGGCTCTTTTTCAAATTAGAGTGAGATGTGATATTATCAGATATGATCCCATCCCAGGATTGAGAAATTTTGGCAATCTGGAGTCATTCAGGAAAATTCCAGCTAAGAAAAATACCACTAGGTATATACTACATTGATAGGTTTTCTTCTTTTGTGCCAAAGGTCTATTGAACAATAATATTGTAAGGAATCTAACAGGAAGCATTACTGCAGCTGCAGTCTCAGAAATCTATATGAGAAGAATAGAGCTTATATGTCTCAGGAAGATCCTTATACAACATGCATATGGGGATGAAAAGCTACCCGTTTTTGACCATAGCTATGGATTTCATATTTAACGTTATACGTTATATTTCAATGTTAATGTTGCAAAGGACTACTGAGGTCATCTTGTATAAGCCCCCTGCTCATGGAAGGATCAATGACATTAAAGATCATCTTTGATTAAAATACTTCATAATATTTTTATAAGTTGGCATTATCATGGATCTTGGACTAGAATGCCACTTTATGAAGTATTGTAACAATAAATAGAAATTGTTATGCCTTCCCCAAAGTTTATTCTCAACAGTTAATCCCTGGGCAAATACAAAGACAAAGGTATAATTTATGAGAGTAATGACAAGCAGTTAATTCAACATACCATGGGGGAAGGGAAGAAAAGAAAGGGTTATTTTGAAGAGACTGTACATTCAGAAAGAAGACTCCAAGCAATGACAGCAGTTAAGGACATTTTTAGCTTTAGCGTGGATAATTCTATTGATTACGACTCTTTAATAAATCAGCTCCAAGAAGAATACTAAGCTTTAAAGCAGGCATAACTGACTCAACTACTGAATGTTATAATATTCAAAGAAAGCATTCAAAATTTAGTCAAAAATAAGTTCAGCATTCCCAGTTTCTTCACAGGGCAGACAGAGATCCTTCTAGGATAGTTGATTTTGTACTAATGCAGAGTTACTGTCATATGACATGGTGAAAATTTAGAGAACCCAGCACCAAGGATGTGGAAACATTTAGAAGAGCTATTAATTGCATCTATTTCTAGGTAACTTGTATAAACAAATGCATTAAAAATATAATTATTATAGATATGTAGATAACTCCGTCCTTTAATGACAGAAAAAGTGTGAAATTTTCAGAAATTCAGAGACTCCATTTTCTCGCATGCTTGCTGCATACAAAGGGAGCTGGAGACATCTTCCTGTTACCTAAGTCTTAGTCAAACACAGTGTTAGTGGCTGGCAGCACATTATATACACCATGGGGTCTGGGTCTCCTTGCAATGCCAGTTTACATTTCTAATTGCTTTGCAAATTTCCCAAGCTGTATGTCAAAACTATTTAGCTTTTTTCTCCTATTGCTATAATTTGAAAGTTATTCTAAAATTTTACAACTGTAACAGGAATGTATTTTTCTGATTTTACTGATTTGAACCATGGTCTAATTATATGAATTTGCTCTTCTGCCAACATTATCTTCTAGCTGAAATAATTGTTCTCCTTTCTGTTGTACTGTTGTTTATATACAGCAGCTTTCTTAAAAATCAGTGGTCAAAATTTGCAGTGAATTCCCCACATGGCTTCAGCAGGGGTTTAAGTAGCACTGAGGTTTCCTTCACTACTGGAAGTAATTCAGCTGACATTCTAGGGTTGGTTTGGTTTTTTTTTTCCTTCCCACAATTCTACTATATTCATGGTTATTAGTCATGTTAACATTCACATCCTTCTCTTCATCCCTTACCACTTTCTGGTGGTAAGCAACCTGGATTTGGGGCTTTCGTACTTTTGTTTGGTTTGTTGGGTTTTTTTTAATCCAGTGGAATAAGTGCATATCTGCTTGCCTTATCTTAAATTAGAATGAATTACTGGAAGAAAACAGGGTAAATCTGAAAATCAGGAATGAAGGTGGTATGAAGCCTTTACTTTATATCCTTTTCTACATTCAATGTTTTACAGAAATCTGATACAAAAGAATGAAGTAATTTCTAGGAATATCTATATTAAAAATCTAGATTGAAGTAAAATGGATAGCAATACAGAATCTTTCCATAACCATGTTTTGTATCCTTTGTTTTTCAACAAGAAAAACATGACACCATTTTCCATTGGTTTGAGTCTATTTTTTTTTATTAAACCTATGAGTTATGCATGTGAGCACAAATTTTCAGATTTACAGAGACAGAAATGTACCCTGACATGACTGTCTTGTCCCTTTGCTGCTGCCATATGGTATAAATCATTCTTCACATTTCCGATTTGTTTCTATTGTCTAAAAATATTCAGCAACAAGTATTTCACAATTTCTTTAAGTGATCTAATTGAATCCTTTGCTTTCCTAAAGTTCAGCTATTTTTCAGCTATTTTCAGCTATGAAATGTATATAACATTTCATGTTTTGGTTATTTAAGCCAAAGTGCTTCTCATCCTATCCCAATAAAGAATAGTTCTTAACTGCTCAGGAGTCTGTACAACTTTGAACACTAAGTGGCCTGATGTTCTACGTGATTTTCTTTCTAGATTGAGCATATCTATGTTCTTAAAAATTATTATATAAATAGCATGTTTTCTACAGGTCTAATTATTCTTTTTATGTTCTGTGTCTTTCTTTTCAGCACAAGGTATCATTGGTACTGAAAAGAGAAAATATTTTCAAAACATAGTAGTCTTTAAATAAAATATTGTTATTTATGTAGCCCATTATGAAAGTTCTTTTCTGTCATAGCATCTCTAGATCTTCCCCTACAAAACTGTCGGTACAAAATAATCTTCACTTTGCACTTACAGAATTGACATTTTCTGAATAAAAATTTCACATATAACCTAATTTAATTTTTATCACTTACTTGAAACAATTTATCTGTATTTTACGTTCATTTCAAATTTTCAGTTTGACTCATGACTGGTTTGCAGCCCCTCACATCTTTGTGTAATTTGGAAATTTGCATCCTTCCTATCATCTAAATTATCCATGAAAATATAAAATTAGACTCTGAACTGATTTATGATAGAAATTGCATGAAGTGTGTCATGAATTTGACTACCTTTAACAAATATTGTCTGCATAAGTTTTTCAGCTGTTCATTGAATCACCCTTTTAGGATTTCATTTAAGGCCACAACACCTTGGGCTCCTAATGACTCTGTCATTGGGACGTAGACAAAACCTTCAGTTTGTCAAGATTCTTCACATCTATCACTAACTTTATATTCTCTGTTTTAAAAAGAAAATTCTATGTAGTATTGAAAAAAGATGTTCATCAGGAAATACATCTAAAACTTTTCCACAGTAAAGATGAGTTTGCAATTTCTTCTGCAAATCTTTATTGTCTCATTCTCAATTAGATTTAAGACAACAAAAAAAAAAATTATAGACTTTTGGAATTAGCCTTCTAAGTTTTACCCTCCAATAATTTGACTACCATGGAGATTGACTCCAGCCATTGCAGGCAGCTCAGTTTAAAGTAAAAAAAAAAAATAGTACAGAAACTGTTTAAAATCACGAATACAGCTTTTAGTAATTATAAGTAAGATAATATTCTAAATTATGTGATTTTCTGTGCTGTTAAAATATTATCTAGTTTTCCATTAACAAACCATCATAACTGAAATGTACAAAACAGAAGTTGTAATAAGAGTGCAAGAAACACTAAGCTCAAATATTTCCTTTCTGGCTTGATAAGAAAACAATAGCGAGAACAGTAAATAATTTCATGAGAGATGTAGCAAGTTGCACAGTAGATTCATTATTCAGCTAGTTAAGTACAACTATTTCTGGCAAAACAGAAGGGCAAAATTTTTGAAAGGAGAAAGCAAATAGAGAACAACAGATGGAAAAGCTTCTTTTCATTTTTAATTAAAAGAAATATAATTATTTAAAAGAAGTTTTAATGAAAAAATTAGTTAAATGTCTTTCTGCAAAATTATTGTAATCTAATGAGGATATGCTGGGTTTGTGTCTGTATTTTTAAAAAAAAGAAAAAAAGTGATTTATTGTATTAATCTCCAATCAACAAATGGGATATACATGATATGAGATCAAAATGCTGTATTTTACATATAAAAACATTAATTCAAGCAATCTCAGAAGATGACTTAGTCAAATATTTACTAAAAAATAATCTTAGTATAAAGTCCATCTTCAAATGCACTCAGAAAATTAAGAGCCAACAGTCAATGAACAAGAGAAGAATATAACCACACAAACATGTCACTCAAGTCCCAGCCTCTAAGCTTTATCAAGACTTCAATGCCTTTGCAGGGAGAGAGGTAGAACGAAAGGTGAAACTGCTTCCTCAGCAAGTCAAAAGGGTAGCTCATATTCATCCACTGCTCTTACCAAACCTCCCCATTTATTCCAGGGGAGACAGCTGTCGCACTGGCAATACCATAACCATTACACAGAATTTCAGAGGTGTACACAAAAAAACACGGGCATGGTGTTTCAGTTCCATCACCTGTCTAGCCCAATGTTTTTACATGATTATAGTTTATGTCTTACTGAAGATTAAGACGTAGTTACTTGTGCACCCTGGTGCTGAGCAAGAGCACATCTCAAAGTTCTCTTTGAGGACTTTGTCTTGCAACCACAACTACTTTAGCAAGGAGTTCCCCAGCTCTCTTGTTTGCAGTAAAGAGTATACTTGGGCTATATTTAAATTCTGTTACTAGAGCCATCACATTACTCCTTGTTCATCTGGATTCTGGAATCACATGAAAAGTAAAAAAGAATGAAAGGAACGTATTAACGTCCTGTCCAAACCTGAGTCAAGATGCATCCTGGGATGTACATCCAGGTCTTGAATCCTGAAAGTCTCATTTAAGATCTGAAGACCATCTCAACATATTTATGTTTTAAATATCATATCTATGGTTCTAACTTTTATAGAGGGTGCCAGCTGTCTGTCAACAAGATCTAGACACTGGGATCATCTAGTTGAGTTGAAATGGAAGTAACATGCCCATAACGGAGGGTGCTTTCAAAGGGTGCAGTATTTCTTTTACCATAACATCTACCCAAATTTCTTACACATGAATTTTCAGACTTCTAAATACAAAAGATATACATAAAACATCTATACACAGAGACGTACTAAACCTCCTTGGATTTGAATGAAAGTCTTTGCTGTAATCAGCTAACAAATATTTAAAATATATTCCAGAATAAAACAGTCATAAAGATTTGTTAAGTTTCAGAATTATCAACATGAAGATTTATTAAGGTATTTATATTAACTTCACCATAAAAAGGAGAGATTACTATGATGAATGCCATAGAAATTTGTAGGTAAGTTTTTGCCCTAATTTGCTGCAGTATTGTTATTGCAACTCACACAATACTTTCACTTTTTCTGACACTACAATGTTCCCATCTTTTATTAGAGAAGTTGAACAAGAGGAAATATAATTTTTTTCCTGCAAGATATCTAGTAATAGCTGAACTCCAACTACGTTTCTCAAAAAATAACTTCTTGGGGTTTTCTTGGGGGAAGAAGGGATATGAATATAATAGCAACTATTCAAAATTTGTCCATTGTGCACATACAATCAAAACTTTGTCCATGTTTTTACTCATGTTTAATCAGCTTCCTCTTCTAGCCATGTTCTTCTGCATTTCCACATCCTTATGAATTATCCAGCAGATAAAGGTGAATACAAAATGAGAACTTAAGAGAATATACCACTAGCAAAGACATAACAAAGTCTGAAGAAGCAGGGAGGAATACTGCAACTAGGAAAAAACAGTGGCTAAGGTATCTCTGATGGTTGTTCCTCTGTGTCCCTTCTGCAAGGACAAAATCACTTTCAGGCTGAAACTCATTAGAGGCAGCTGGGAATGACTGTCATTATTCTAGCTATGTAATGGCATTAGTTATTCACAGGAGTGGTTGGAAAAAGATAACTAGCCGTGATGACGGCAGAAGTACTGACCTATAGGTACAAGTGGTAGTTGTGAGTTAAGACTGCTCAGACACCTGATCCAAAAACATTTTAAAATCAGTAGAATTCCAGTCAGGCTGTAAATCTTCAGCTAGGTTTCCTAATTACTCCTTATGCACCTCATCCCTATCACTTATGCAGATAATGTTTCTCTTGAGTCGGATTCCCAGTTTCTGAGCAATACTACTTTGGACTGAATAAAATTTCAAGCTTGTTTACATACTGTTAACCTTTTTAAATTTCCCTTGTAGCTATATGTACTTCTTTGTCAATTCAATTACTTTGTAAGTCTTTTACGTTCAGAAAATTACTCTCATTTCATTACTTTTGAATTCCAACTTCCTTCTTCCATCATTCTACTTTAAATCTTGATATGATAAAGCTACAAAGAACTCAGTAAGAACAGAAAAGCAGTTATTTTTTTTTATTTCAGTTTTAATATAAAGTTTAGGTCCTAATGTACAATCAATTAGAACATTAAGTTTCTAGTATAAATGTAAAGGATCTAAGAGGTTTAAAGAAAAACATAACAAACTACAGTCTGAAAAGCAGTTTGTCATTATTTCCTTCAAGCAAACAGTGTCCTTTTCTTAAAACCTATGGTAATCTGTTGCTGGTATTCTGTTTTTAGCGATATAAGCATATAAACTCTACAGCTCAAATGACATACTGATATCTCTCTGTAAAAAGAAGCATATCTATTGCAAATAGCATGTAAATGATTTGATTTAGTAGTTTCTATGGTTACAATCTCTTTTTTTTTCTATTGAACATCAGAGGAAATTTCTGTACACAGTCTTCAAACTTGTTAGCTGCACTCAAATATAGGTAACAATATATACATAAAACTATATAGTCTTCAGAGTGCTCAAGAGCTTCAAGCAATGACAAAAAAAAAAAAGAAAAAGAAAAAAGTATATAACTGCAAATTCCTTCAACTTTAGATTGTGAAGAAGTAAATGTTCCAGAAGATTTTATTGCTCAGTCATAGAAGTTTAAGAAGCAAAGAAATTCTGATGTCAAAACTTTCAGTCTGTAAAATTGATGGTCACACTTACACAAATGTGAATATTTCTTGTTAGTACTAAAAGATCAGCAAAAAGAAGATTTTATAAACAGTCTGTTAAAAGTTTCGTGAAATTAACCACTCAGTACCATGCCCAAACATTTGGTGCATATTTATTTGATATTTTAGATGTAAAATTATTTTAATAAACGGTATGAGTTAAGATCATATTTTTTTAGATCTTTACACTATATCATGCTATAGACCTGTGCTGTGACAAACAGACAACAGGACTGCTGAAGTTGGAAGGACTTCACAAATAATCATGTCATAAAATAACACTGGATCAGGCCCACACAACATAATACCGAAGATATCTCCAATCTATAATTAACTGTAGCATTACAGCACCTGTGTAAGCACATTAACCTTAAAAATTTTTCTACATAAAGTTTAAGCTTTAGTATCTCTGGAAAGGAATAATACCTATTTCCATGTTAAAAGCTACTTGTTTAAGAAGGATTTTTATTTTTTTGTCTGAAACTACACCTATTTTTTCAAATATACTATTTGGTCTAAACAAGATGTACTGCCTTTACTATATTTGATAAGTGCTGCAAAACCACACTTTTTTTGCCACGCTTTATACTGTACTGCAAATAGGAACTTGCACGTCATCCCAATTGGGATTTTTTGTTATATAGATCTCACTGATGCCCTTCTTTATGCACGCTAAAAAGGAAATCTTAACAATCTCAGTACACACACACAATAATTTTATGAGCTATATTGTGACCTTTGTCAAACACTGTTCTCCACTTCTGATCACTTGATTCTTTTTACTGAAGCAAAACACATACGAGTTTTGTTTATGAGTTCATTTTTTTTCTTAAAGGCAGGAAAACCTTTCAAAAAGGGCTATGGACAGTTAATGTTTTGCAAGTAAGTACAGAGATACATACTCATGTTTTCAGAATACGCCATAAGTACCATTGCTGGATCCTAGATTTTATATGCACATGCATCTTTTGTTAAAAACTATTATTAAAATCTGTAGATACTCAGCAACTTCAACAGTTTACATAGAACCTTTAGAACAAAACTGTTCAATGTCAGACTGAAGCGCAAGCCTTAACTCTGAACAGTCTTTTTCAGGGCCTAAAAATGTGCATATGTCCTTTTGAAAACTTAGTCTTTTGCTTTCAAAAACTACAGTCCCACAAATAGCAGCTGTACTTGCTAATTTTGTCTTCTGAAAATAAAGCTGACTAAATACCTCCAAAGTATTATTGAGATTTAGTGATCTTCAGAAGGTTTTTTCCCCTATATCTTTAATTCAGACACATACACATCAAAGTAAATGTGTGGTTTAATTCCATGGTGAATTTGGCCTGAAATATAGATTAGCAAAATTGGAAACAGCTGTGCAAGAAACTACATTCCTCTTCCATTTATAGTATTGTATCCCAATATAAACTCCATCATTTTAGTATAAAGTGATACCCCCCCACACTCTCTCTTTATCCAGATGTTTATGGATTTTTTCAGATAATCTTCAGCGAAATTGCCAAAACCAACAAAAAGTCTTAACATGTAAATTCAACATATTGTTTCATGCTCATCATGGCCTTTTCTGCATCAGTGCCAATTCTCATTAGATTTCAGATGTACTTTGGTCGACACTGCTACAGAAAAGAACTCTGACTCATCATCTCATTGTGGGCTGGGTTCTTATTTAATTTTTTTTGTCTGATTCATGAACGGTTTTTCTGAAATTCTAAAAATGGTTCATGAATTGCTTGGGAGATGAGAAAATTAATAATAATGATCCAATTTACTGTACATTGAATTGAACTGATTATCATGCAACATACCGACAGACTTTTAAGTCAGGCAAATAAGTTCTATAGATAGAGGTTTTGTTTCCCTTCATACTGGACATGTCATTATACTGTAAAATAATCATTAAGCTCTTAGGCCAAGATCCAGCAAAGTGCTTAAGCACTTGCTTAATTATAAGTTTATGCAAACTCTAAAGTAAAACTACAGAAAAGTCAAATTATATTCTTTATTGTAACTGTGACAAACTTTGGAGTTACACATAAACTTAACCATTTTGGTGCATCTTTAGTACATTTAAAGATAAGTGGTACTATAAAAAAGTCTATTATTTTTTATATATGGAAATATTTATAATTTTTACTATGTCTGTAATATTAGCCATTTGGTGGCTGATCAAGAAGCTATGTTCACCTTCAACTGATCAGAACTTAATAATTGTGAATTGTCTTCTTGGAAATAGTATTAGAAAGCATGATTTATCAGATGCCTTTGAAAGATGAAATACTGTGTTTTGTTTTCCAAGGATTAGACTAAATGATTCTTTTGTAAAAACTAATCAATCCACTTGTATGTCGAAAAAAAAATATCAGAATCACAGAACCATGGAAGAGTATGGGTTGGAAGGGACCTCTGGAGATCATGTAGTCCAACCCCAAATCACAAAGAAAAGCTATTTTTGGAGATTTTACTTCACTGTTAGCATAATCAGTGGTAAGTGCATACATTACTCTTACTCTAATGATTTCTGTAACCTAAGAATTTTCCTTAATCATAACCTTTCAATGAGGGATTAAATTTTCATGTAGATTACTACTTTTGTATGTATAGCATGTTTATGAAATGGAATAGGCTCCTGTAAGCAGGAGGAGGTATTTACTGCAGGTAAACTGTTGCTCCAGCATGACGTGTTACCTTGCCTAGCATTTAGGGGGTTAAGTCTTGCAGTGGAGTATGGAATCCTGAATTAGATACTGAAGATTACTGGTGGGTTTATGGCACCAGACCAAAGTCCAAACTAACCAACTGTGCTGATCAAGGAGCTGCCTACCACCTATTTATATGGAGTCTCCTGAAAATGAGGATACGTCATGAGGATACGTCACTGTACCTTTCCATCAATGAGTTGATTAATCAGGTTTCTGACTGACTACTTTTACTAAGTCATTATACAGACTAGATAAATATTATCAAGGTTCAAAAGATAACATTATATGAAAACCTCCAAGAGAAATCACAAATCTTTTCACTTTAAACCCAAGTTCATGAAAAATAGGCCCTTATAAATACAGTTAATCTATTTTTGCGCCAGCTAGTACATCTGATGTGGAGCCTACTTTCAAAGGAGAATGTTGAGCATTATCCAGGTACTCTTACTCAATCAGACCTTCAAGGGGAGATAAATGGGATCACTGGGATTTGGCTTGGATATAAGAGATTCTTAAGTGTTCAGAAAGCTCAGGATAGATATTTCCTTAAATTTCCCAGACAGAAAATGGGGGTTTTTGCTCCCAGGATACTAAAGTATGTAAGTGTATGCACTTCCTTAAAAAAATTTTCTCGAAGGCAATGTGTTTGTTGTCTAGCACAGCAGAATGTAGTCAGCCTCCTTTGCCTGATACAGGCTCACAGGCTGGCCACTCGGTTTATCCAGTGACACAGTACATGCCTTAAGATACCTGACTGACCTTTACAGTGTTAGGTAGGTTGTGAGATATGATCCAGAATTTTGACTTTTTCATTTTCATAGGAATGAAGGAGAAATGTCCGATTTGAAAATTTGGATCACACATAGAATTTGGGAGAAGTGAGATAACAGTTGTCAGAGATTAGGATAAAAATTTCAGCAAAAAGTTGAAACCAGAATACCCATGCTGCTTCTGAAGATTGATATCCCATGACAATGAGTTTTAGCTGCGGATCTATTCTTATGCTCTTTACAGTGAGTGTAATAAATCAATATAAAGACAGATTTCAGAAAACTTCTCATTCTATCTTCATTGAATGAGATATCTATGAAATACAGTCAAATCTTTTTTTCAGTACTGGAAGTCTTCAGCTGAGTGATGTGTATGGAACATCGCTTCCTTCCTCGGAAACACAAATATTCAGAGAAAATGTGTTGTTCTCTGTTCAGTTTTGTTTAACTGATATATTTTCCGTGGCACATAAACCAATAACAATCTTTTGAATTACAAATTAACACCTCATCTAGTAAATCATAATGATATAAAATCATTAATCACTTCTAATTATTTTTAATAAACATGATGTAGCATGTAAACCTGAGTTCTGAGTAATAAAAACACAGAGAAAAGATAAGCAATAAAGCTAAGACATAAAATAATGACATATTAGAAGAAAAAGAAAAGTTGTTTAGAAAATCTATCAGGACTATTTTGGGCAGAACTCAAAAAATAAAAATACTGTACATTGAATGGAACCATATCAACCAAAAGAGAAGCACTGCTTAGCATTTAATCTCTATTCTCAACACCAGTTCTGAGTTTACTATTTCACTTCAAATGTAATTACATTTCTATAAATCAGGTTTTTTCTTTATTTTTCTAATTATTGATTTTATTTAACTGTCCCGTCACTTTTTTCCAAATGCAAACCCTCACTTGAAGCAAAACCAAAACTTTTGAATCGAAGCCGGGGGCAGGGGGAGGATTAAGGATTGTTTTTCTCAAATGCATTACGAATAAAAATCCTTCACAATTACCATGTACAGAAATTCTTGTTAGTGTTAAATAATTCAACATTGCTCCAGCATCTAGAAGCCTTGGACATACACGAGAACACCTTTCAGCATGCACTTTGCAAACTGCACAATAAAAACATGGTCCCTGACACCAAAGAATTACAGGGAACTAGTTTGCTTGATACTTTGGGGCTTGGTTTGCTCTAGAAAATTTGCTTTCTTTCTTTGGACAAAGTCATTTAAAGAATTTCCAGATGCATGTGAAATAATGAAAGGTTTTTCTTTTGTGTGCTTAGGCCTGCTAACACTGAGAATAAAACCAAGTTTCTAGCTAGGGTAAGCCTCACATACATATAATTATTTTTTTCTTTTTTGTTTAATGTATTTGCATAGCAACTGCTTATGTGTATTACCCTTGAAAAACCGCAATAACTGAAAAAAAACCCAAAAAACCAAACACCTCACACTGGTATTCCTCTTTCCCTGACTTGTTTTTCCCTGACTTTTCCCTGATAGGCAAAGCACGTTAGTGAATTCAATACTGCATTACTTCAGCATTTGTTGACTCAACAGTATTTGAAAAAGCAAACAAAGCACAGCAAAGGATAAGGCTGTACTTGAATCTAACTGAATATTTTTTCATTGTCTCTTTTTTAAGGAGTCAGAAGTTAGTGACTTCAATTTTTCAAATTCAAGTATTTTGAAAGTAGATTAACTTATAGAAATGCTACTTTGTCGTGCATATTTCTGAGTACAAACCAACTTGTTCCCGAGCATGCAAAAAAAAAATAAAATAAAATAAAAACCCAAGCATTCTTGCAGAAAAAAAAAAAAAACAACAAAAAACCAGGCTAAGTTTTCTTTGCAATGCTTCAGTAAAGACAGACAAAGCCCAAGGAATTTAAAAAGACAACACATTCATGATAAACAAAATACTTGCATTTCTGCTAGGCAGATTTTGAAATTGTTCATCTGCTCCTTTGTAAGCATAATTACCACACAATGACATAGTCTTATCAAAATGAATACAATATTTTGGCAATAGGAAATATTATATATTTCACTTACTACTTAAAGCTATCTTTGTTTTTAAAGTGGAGGGAGACCTGCAAGCATCAGTGGTGTACATGGATATCCACATTTCCATCCCAAATACCTTCATGCATGCAGGTCAAATTACCTCTGTATACATGCGCCACTATCCACTATATGCATTACACCACATCTTTAAATGCATTTTCACAAACCTGGGATCTTTTTCATGTACAAATGTTCTCCTACAAGTATTACCAACTTTTCCCAAGAATTAAAGCCAAAGCAAAGAATTGTAAGTATCCTCTTAAGGCAATTATTTAAAAAGAAATTATTTAAAAAGAAATTTCAGATAAGAAACATGATAGATCAATTTTTCAGCAAAAAACATCTCTATTCTAAGGACCAAAAAAAAAAAAACCCTAGCTTAGATTCTTGAGGCACTAAACCATTTTCCATTAATAATTCTTCCACAGCCACTGGATTTCTCAGGGTAATATTTATTATACCTTTTTTTTAACAAATTTTAATAATGTCCATCTTAACATTACATACCTAACTCTGGCCATTGGATTTTTCAGGCCAGAATTTCACTATTATATACACCACTAATTATTTTTCATAATGATGCTGATAATTATTAAAAAGTTGGAAGCAATGATCAGCATTTATCATAGTTCCATCTGACATTATCTTCCCTCTTATAATCTAAGTAGGGTTAGGGTAGATCATCAAAGTAGGAGAAGTGAGAGACAAGATATGTTAACATACCCGTGGCAGTCCAAAGCATGGCATCTGTTATTTCATTTGGAACCACACAAAACCTGTAAACCTGGACAGTGACACTGTAATTCCTTGATTTTATTTACTCTGTTGATCACAAGACTTTCAGCACCTTTATACCATCAGCAAAGGTCTCATGCTTTCTTAATGAATGCCTAACAATGAGAAATTCGGACCTATGTAACTTCTGTAATTTTAATTTGAAACTTTTGATTTTATTCAAGTACTGAAGACTTATGTTATCAGAGAAAGTGCCATCAGCATTTATGCAAGAATTCAGAAAAAATGCTACAAAAAATCTTCAGAGGGTCATTTATAAATAGAGACAAGAATAATTTAAAATTAAACAAATTAAGACACAAGTTAGGCACCATCTAAGGAAGACTTCTCAGAATCACAGTTTTGGACTTTGGTGTATAAATTCTGGGGATTTTTACCCCTTCTACTGCTTCTGTAATTTAAGAAACATTTTTTATATGATAAACATAACCCTTAATAGCTCCAGTGTCCTTAGGCAATGGGAAGAAAATTTAATGGAATGTTTTGCATATTAGGAAATACAATACTTAGAGCAGGCACAAACAATACATCACTTAGATTAACTTCCTAGGATACATGTATAAGGATACCATACACAGAAGGATCTGTGCTGTACATTTCAACAATAGCTACTATTTGGTGAAATAAAATGATTGCACCCACTGAGTTTTCAAAGCTTAATCATGCTGAAGAGAGCAAGGATTTTAAACAATGCTATAAAATTGCAGATATACAGAACTTATTTACCAGGTCTTGACAGTGATAACTAGCGTAATCGATGCAGCAGAATAATCACATTTTTAGTAGTGTTCTGTGCTGCATGCCGGTGCCACATTAAAAAAAAAATTGAATAAACCAAGGCAAGTCTATGAATTGCATTAAGTGCATCTTCTATGCATCTCTGGAAGAATAAGGTGTTCATTAAATGCCATGTACCCCACCCACATTATAGGAGAACCATTGGAAGACTAGAGAAAGCTGTTCACAATGATAATTAGAGTGGGCTTGATGTGGTTGGAAACCACATTAGTATAGTAAGTGTCCTTGATGTAGACCTAACATCAGAAAAGAAATCCTTATAATAAATCTAAGCATACATCTGGAATTTTTAGAAATGTGACAACAGAGGGAAAAATTCGAAAATTTATTATGATAGAAGTTATAAAATATACATCAGCAGATTTATGCCAAAAATAGAGGTTTCTTTTCACTATCTATAGGTACACAAAAATGTCCCAAAATTTTAAAAATCTTCTGAATGCGTAAAGGAGAATAACAGTCTTCCTGACATGAAAATATTAGTATGGTAAGTGATAGCAAGCTTATGGTAGCAAAGTGGGGCTCCAGAGTGGTTTAAAACTTTGATACCAATATTCCATATGAAATATTCAAAATGCAATACTGAATATAAAAAATTGTATCTTCTAAGAATATATGCCAAATTAATTCCTTCAAATATATATACACTTAAACAAGATAGAGACATAGTGCTGTGCTGTTTGGGTTGTTTTTCTTGAAATGTGGATTATTAATCTGAGGTTTATTTTAAATTAGATCTAAAGTGGTTCTATTTTAAGGTTTTGAGGTTAGCTTCCAAAAATTATGTATAATTACAATTTCATCCAATGCAGGGATAATTTATTCTTAAAATGTAATAGTGAAACAGGAATCAACCTGAAAATTTTCAGCTAATATCTCAGGACAAATTGTCAGAAGCTTATGGCTCCATGAGAATTATTATTGAATGTAATGAATTTTAATCATTGCTAGAATGCAGGTTAGTTAGTAATGATTAGCACACTTGTTTTGTAAATGTTACAAGGTGGAAATTATTAATTAGAATCTAAAAGTTGTATTACTACTAAACTATGCTTTATAACTTGGAATCAATAATGAATATTAACCAATGAAAATCCGCTGTTGAGTTAATTACCAATCTATAATGTTTGCAATTTCTTTATGACAAAATACACTAAGATAAAACATTTACTATGGACCCATAAGAGCAATTCTAGTTAAGGGCTTTTGGAGGAGAGTGTTGTGTTTGGTTTGGGGTTTTTTGTTGTGGTTGGCTTTTTTTGTTTTCATAATGAATTGGATTATGACAATCTGAATTTTAAGAACAAAACTATACTTTGGCTCAAGTTCTCATAGGCTCTTTCTAGCCAAGTATTTTTTTTTGTTTTAATTTTTGCAAAAAAATTTCTAAAGCCTTATTTATACAAGCAACTTACAATTGCTGAACTCACATCTGGGTTTAACTCCTTTAAAGTGAACTTTTTCAGGCAGATTGCACCTTAAGGTTCTTTTTACTTCAACATATATTCATGGTGGACTCACTGAATATTGCTTGAGGCTCACTAGAACAATGATGAGCAAAGAACCTGGCATGTCCTTTAAACTTTTTATCGATATCATCTACAGTCTTGTGACACAAGAAGAAAAATACCTAGAGATTTCTCTAAGAAATAGCAAGCTTCAAGTAGTAACAGGTTGAACTGTATTATATATCAAGAAAGAGCTGCTATCTACTGAGTCTGCCCTATCTAATTCAGTGAAAAGGATGGCAGGAAAATGCCCCATGTGAGTTGTATCTCAAGCCAGTCTTTTCTTACCAATTTTAAGCCTGAGACAGTTTATTTTCAGAAGAAAAATGACCTTTTAAAAAGATTTGTTTTCCATTTAGAAAGGCTTGGTTTTGATATGAAGAAATTATGATAGCCCTTAGAAAATCCCGTTCTTTTTCAGATGGAAATGTTACTTTGAAACACATCTGCTTGGGGAAAGTTTAGATCCAAACTCTTAGACTCAGCAGCAGTGCTAATAAACGCTCTGAGAATTTTTACTTTATGTGTTCATGATGCTATTTGCTACTGTTCATGAATATCCTCTATATGACAAGAAAATTATGTACAAGAATTCCCTAAAATGTGGACAGTTTCATAAAAATATTTTTAATCCAAATCTGCAGTTCTTGAAGTAAAATTGCTTGAAACACACAGAGAATAAGAGCACTCTTAATTTTTAAAATGACAATTTTTACCTAAACCATGTCACATTTGTGACAAGACAAAAACAGTTGTTCTCCTTTTGTCAGCTTACTACTTAATGAAGCATATAAGTATCAATAAAAGGCTTATTAAATGAATTTAAGGCAAAGTATATCATTATTTTGTTATTCAAACATTTATAAACCTGAATAAACCAAAGACATAAGTACTACCTAGTTAATTTATAAGCTCCTCACCAAACTCCTGAAAATACTTTAATCTTGCTTCTCTGACAAAGTGTTTGCATTCATAAATGCATCTTAATTCTTTTCAAGTGGAAAAAAATATTTCCATTATGAGACCACATAAGCACATGAAGTCTTAAGATTTTCCTGATGGCTGAAGATTTTTTATATTTATATTTTGCACTGCATTTTGATAGAACTTCTTCTAGGGGTGGGTGCAGAAACAATGAGGAGACCCCAAGGTGAGTGTTGCATACAAAAAAATCATGTGAAATGGGAGAAGTGTGTTTTGGGAGACCACTATGAGTATATACATTAACTTCCTCAGTCTGGAGGAGAAACAGCTTACTTCAGCTGTGTTGCAGAACCAAATCAATATTTGCAGTGCCTTGAGGTAGATGGGTTGAGATATCATTCATTTTCTGTGAGAATTTTGAAATGTGGCCATTTTCAGATGTTCTTGAAGAATCCACCTAACCCAATAGTTTTGAGATTTTCTTTCCTCCAGTATAATTTAATAAAATGTGTGCAGTGCAGCAGAGTAAATTTATCTGCAAATATTCTAGTAAAATTATTTACCATATTTAAATTCAGTAATACAGGAATGTAGAAAATTATAAATATTATAAAATTCCCTGTCTAGAACAAGCCTTGAAGCATAATCAGATAGATTAAAAGGCTAACTTTGGATAATGTCTTCCTTTGCGTTTGCAAAGTGCTTTCCATCACTTCTAGAGACACTAAAAACTACACATGGCTAAGATATTCTAGTTGAGAGAATGTCATATTTTCTAATTGAGAGAATATGAAATGAGCGTGTCAAATCTCTGAGTTATGGGAACGAAATTCTGTGAGACTCAATGGCAAAAATGGGGGGCAAGGACACACTATTTCAAAAACCCTCAGAGAATCAAATTTGCATACCACCCTTTTCAAATGTGGACTGTAGGGTCAGTAATTTTTATATTAGGACTTCTATAATTTTGGATTAGTATGCACACCAGAACTTGAAAAGCTCTGTTTTGGCTATGGGCTATTTCTTTTTTAAAAGGTTCCCCTTCATTGTATGTGTTGTTGGCACAATGTTCATGGCATTGACCCAACATGGTATTCAATTAAGAACTTCAAGAGTGATGGAAAACCTCTTAACTTCTCTGTGACCTAAAGAACATTAATGTTCTGAAGAAGAACAGAGGAGGAATTGCAAAGGATATCTGTTCCAGCAGTTTATATCAACAAACATGGAAGAACAAGTAAAGGAGGAGTATAAGGTCCTCTTTTTCTCCCCTTTAAAGAAATTCATCAACTGCTTTCAAGCATTTTAATTAATATAACTGCAATCGCATAACTGGAAGTGAAAATGCACTCCTAGGAAAAGACATCATGCCTAGTACAAAGATGTATGTAACCCACTGATAAACCAAAAACTAACATTCAAATGTTAATAAAAAAAAAACAAAACACACACACACATGAAATCTTAATCACAAATTAGGTATATTTTACTAATGTAAAACTGTAGTTAAAAAGTTTAGCACATCTGAAACATCATGGAAAATAAAGCATAACATGCACAGTATGCTTACAAAATAGAAACCCAACAGGTAAGATGGAAGTAAACAGCTACAAAGGCCATGGGACTGACTGGATAAAGGTGCACTATACTTTTGCAGAGTGCTACAGTAAGTTTTCAACCACACAAAGAGAATTTCACAGAAATTAATTGATTCTATAGCAGATTGAACCCATGTAACTGTGTCCTGCTTAGGATTCCGTTTTTTGTTTGTTTTGGTTTTGCACTTTATGTCTAACTCAAGGTGTACAGTAAGAGTTCAAATAAAAAAATTGGCTTAGTGTTACCACCAACAGTGGCAAGGGAGAAGTATTACTAACTCAGGCAGCTGTACATCACACTTTGAAGTGGCTTGTTAATTGTTATTGGTGTGAATATCACAGCTTGGATACTTGTGTGAAGAGCAATATGAAATCAGAAGCATCCTTGATACACAATAACAGATAAATGTCAAACAACCTATTTGTATAGATAATACACAGCCCTGTATGTCTATTAATTGTCAAGCATCAAAAGGTAGCTTGTGGGCTAACCAAGCAGGGCTAACCAAGGCCTGCTTTTATTCAGTTGTTATTTAATAAATCTGACAGAGACAGAACACAAAGCTTGTCTCTGATAACGAGCTGGGGAGTTAGAATAATTCTGAAGATCAAGTTTACAAAGAGATTGTGATAAAGTGGAAAAGGTGTAATATTTTATGCATCTTCATTGCAGTCCACATGGGGATAAAAAACAACTAATACACAGAATGGAAAACAATTGACAAGAAAAATATCATAGCAGTTACCTCTAAGAAAATGGATTTTCTTACTGAAAGTCTAAGGAAAGAAGAATAAAATATAAAAGATACCGTAAGTGTATAAGTAAATCTGTCATTGTTCTGCCAGTTCTTGTTTTCT
The DNA here is from genome assembly GCA_013399135.1 of Heliornis fulica. Lineage (NCBI taxonomy): Eukaryota > Metazoa > Chordata > Aves > Gruiformes > Heliornithidae > Heliornis > Heliornis fulica. The sequence goes on along the minus strand of VXBZ01007416.1, from coordinate 368,734 downwards.
TTTCAAGAGGATCCATAGCATGATCACATATGTCACTGGTCACTTCGATGAATGTTCCTTTAGGTTTTATTTTTATGGAAATGGGATCAACTATCAGGCTATTTACAGATCATAAATAATAGCCTTAAGTTAAGAATTTCATATGATACAGCCTGCAATCTACTCAACAGTCTATAAAATACAAATATTTTACAAAGACTATTTTTTTCAGGTCACAAGAAGCCTTCATGTAACACCAGCAAAACACACTAAAATATATTTATATATATATATATACACGCGAATAGAAGTTTTTCTTCTTGAGAAGTTGAGCAAAACTTCTAAATACAGACAACTAAAAACTCCAAAAGTGTGTCCTACCTTCAGTGTCCACTGCATTTTCTAGTATCAGCCACTGCACTTTTTACTAGTTTATCACTGGTTTTTTATTAGCCAAAAGGTAAACATTCATTTTCACATCCAGTCTACATGATAAAGTTAGGCACTAAAGGTAGAAAATATTAAATTAAAATTACTCATTCAACCTTCATGTATGTCACAGTCCTTCAATGACACAATATGAATATATGTTAATATATTAAACTTCTTATTTCACCTAAAGTCCAGATGTATGATTTTTATCTTCATGGCTATTGCACTCTACTGTATCCTTTTTCTGCATTTCATCCACACCTTCAGCCCTACAGGAACATGCCATGACTCTGATACTGATATTCCTCCTGTTCCTTCTAGATAACAGAATGTATGGGATCGCATTCACCTGAGCCTTATCCCAGTATGCAGTCCAGACTTCACATGCTTACTCATATTCATGAGATATTCCTGGTTTCTTCAGTTAGACTGTACATTTCTGTATGCATATCTGACAGAGAGGAAGTACATGTGTGTATACACGTATATAAAATATTATAAGGCATATTTCTGATAACAGTGACAGTGAGATAATGCACAATGAAGAGTAATATTTTGTCATTAAATAATTCCAATAAATTATTTTTTCTGCCTTATCACCTAGTTTTGCCTGCAGCTGCTAATATCAGTCTGAAAGGGGTGAAAATTTAGATACAATACATTGGCACAAATCTAAAACTATGAACTGCAATATTCTGAGATCTTGTCTACTCCTTTTCATTACATCATAATTTATTTACATCAAAAATAAACAGCTCCTTTTTATTACATAGTAAATGAACCTCTCTGAAAACTGGAATCTGGATATACTACTTGACAGCCTATTTTAATGAATTGATGGAAATACATGCAAAAGGCAGAAAGAGACATGCTCTACACCATTGACTGTCTAAGCTTGTGTCAAATTATATTTCAATGCTAAAAGCATTAAAAATATTCTAGAAGGGCAGTGGAGACCTGTGAGCTCTAAAAATCTACTGTTAGCATAATGTCAAGAAATTGGCAGGACTGCATAGCTCTATGAAGTGGAGGGAAAGGATGCTGTGACACAAGACGAGCAACTAGCACTGCTAGGACTGCTACTCAGGGTTCTGGTCACTCTGAAAGACCATGTTTACAGTGTCAAATATAATGTAAAAGAACAGTAGTGATTCCATACATTTGGAAATTACCACCCTATGCAGTTTGCTTTGCTTCAAACAATACAGATTAAACAAAAGTGTATTTATTATGTTTGATTCAGAGGGGGAGGTACAGAAGGGTTAATGAGATGAAGTAGAAGTTTGAGCAACAATCATCTGAAATCATCTAGACTGAGTAGATGGACACGATTTTGGTCAACTACTTGGAAAGGTAAATAATCAAAGGGCTAAACCAAGGTTACTCATTACTGTATTTTTTTTACATTCACATGGAGATTGCTATCTCAGTAGATAAATTTTAATGGCATGTACAATTCATCAGTAAGATTGGAAGTGGCAAGAAGATGAAAACATTCTAAAACTGAAATTATCATTGCCTAATACAAAGCTTAGGAGTTCAGACTATCTATCCCTCTTGTTAAATTCTCTAATTGTTGTTTACTCATTTTGTTGCTTAGCTTGTTTGTTTTTATTGATTTTGTTGTTGAGTATTTTGTTGCATTTTGTGTCTATTGTGGTTTGGGTTTATTGTGCATTTTAATGCAAATGTGTTTATAAGAAGTGATTTTGTATTACCGTGATTTTTTTTCTGTTTTGCTTTTTTCCTTGACAACTTTGCATCTCAAATATACTCTGCTGCCAAATGGACCTCTGTGTCACGCTTGGCTAAGTGACAAGATCATACTGGTTGCTGAATGTACTTCACTGCATCTCAATAATCTACCAGTATGGATAGATTATTTAAATGTAAATCAGAATAGGTTCTAGGAACAATAACATTAATGTTCATGCATAGTAAGCGCATCACAGATTCAGGAAAGCACAAAGAATAAGTCAGAGTAGACAGAATTTGATACTCTTTAATTTAAAATCCTGATGCCAAAAAGCACTCAGTGATGACAAAACCTCTGCATTCATGCAGAATCTGGTGGATTTTATCTATTCGAAAAACAAAAAATCCAGGAATTTAGCCTAAACTTTTTGTCTGCCACTTAAAATTATACCAAGCTCTTCTTTACTTATTTCCATCAAACATTAATGCTCCTTTTAGTAGCAGTCACAATAAATACGGATTTTTAAAAGAGCAGAAAAGGCTAATCTTTTATCTGTGTGCAGTTATTAAAAGATCAACTTGAACATCACCTTGAAGATGGATAGCATATTTCATAGTCTCATTGAAACAGCCTGCATAGGACATTTCTAAAGTAGTCAAGAATCATTGCTAACATAAAATGAGACAAGTACACATTTGATGGCACATCAACATGCATATATCTGCTGATTGCTAGTTGAAAAGTGAAAGCATTATATAAAGCCAGTTGTCAATCTACATGCAGCCAATAAACCTGTATCTACAGACATTTAAGCATACCTGTACAATTAGGTTTGGGGTTTTTTAATTCACCAAAAATAAGAAGTTAAGAGTGCTTACCTTGTGATGTCAAGATATTACAGCAGAAATATAAGTGAAACAAGAACAATACTGAGTTCCATTTTTATTTCTATTAGGAAGAAGACAGAACAAAAATATTTTTCATAAATGTAATATTACTGCTTACCTCATATCAGAAAAAGTATTTCCTAAATTTGCATGGAAAGGTAAATCATTTTGTGCTCTTGCCCTCTCAAGGCATAGATAGGTTAGAGAATGGCTGTAAAGAATGTGATACATTGGTCTTTCACTTCAGAAAATATTTTTGACTTAGTAATCAGAATAGCATGCAATTTATTTGTACATATTAGATAGGACTGAGCACTTTCTTTTCCAAGCATGGACATTTGAGAAAAATTAATTGGGTTTTTTACATCATGTTACGGATCTTTGTTACATTACTTAAGTTTTTGGAATATAAATTACTCTTGAGTTTTCCTCAGAAAAATTATGTTCCTGTGGGAGTATTAATTCCTGCATTAAGGCATGGTACTTGCAAAACAGAAGACTCTGCTGCTAACAGACATATGAGAACAACTAGACATTTGGACCAAACTAACTGCAGGAAGCCTTCACTGACCTTTTTAAATTTGCTTTGTAAATAGCGAACCAAACCTTTAACTATGATAAAAGAATTGTTGCAGCTTGTCCTGGTTTTGGCCAGGACAGAGCTGACTTCCCCAAGCTGGCGTGAGATGAGTTGGCCCAGGATGTTTACCACACCCAGTGGCATCCTGTAAAGCCCATGACAGGTGGGTAATGTGAAAGGATGGAAAAGTCCAGTGTATACCCCAAAGAGATTTAATTCTAGGTGAAGACAGCCACTAAACAGTTGTTGAATAATTTTTTTCTAGTCCACCCCTTTTCCCACACCGTCTACATCATGCCCAGATGTTATTAGTTCTGGCCAGAACCAGGACACAGGTCAGCCCTGAGAACCTAGCTGCAGCAATCATCGTCTCTTCTTTCCTTCTCTCTTTCCCTAGCGAATTAGGTGCAGACCATGAACTCACTTTTTCAATGAAAAGGTTCCTTTAGAACAAGAATGGAGTTTTATCTCAGGGTCTTATCTAAATTGTTGTGTTGACTACTGCATTGTTCCACGACTGGAATAATGAAACATGTTTCTGCTAGTACCTGGATGAAGTTCACTAAGCCATTTATTAAAAGCCACTACATGTTAATTGAATCATCAGTGAGAAGAGTGCGCACTGTGTACAAAATTCACTGCTGGCATACTTAGCTACAACACAGTAAAATCAAAGACACTTTTAAATATAATGACAATAAATCCAGCCCCCGTGACTCACTGTTTTGTTTTGGTTTGTACACTATGTTATCATTCTTTAAAAGGTGTGCTTTAGAGTACTCACATTTAAATTTCTGTATTAAATACCTGCTATCAACTAAGCAATATTTAGAAATTTTATATACTTCATACTAGATTTTAGTACTGATTTCTAGTTCCAAATTACTTTTGCTTGATTAAATTTTCTTCTGCAGCCTGTCTGTCTCTCCCTGATGTACCTGACTCAGTAACTGGGAAAGTGTCTTCTATCAATCAATGACAGAAAGTGCTGAATCTGAAGATGCTGAGTGAGCACCATGCAGGGCAGGCAGGCTGCTGATAGCAGTCAGGGGAAGCTAAAATATTCAATGTGAGGGTTAAATGCCTTTTAAAAAGTTATCCAAAGTTTAATCAGGAAGAAAAAAAAATCCTCTCAAACAAAAGTGCAATAAATTCTTTAACCTGAGATTGGCACTTTCAGAACAAAAATTTTAAAATTGCTATCACTTGCTAACAGCTAAATTCTCTCCATTAGCAATAGCTACAAAAAAAATCCAAAAAACCAAACATGATGTTTCATGATTTCCTTCTCAATATTCTATGACAAGTAAGGGTTTAAATATTCCACTATGAATTAAATGGAGATTAATTAAATATTATTACAACTATTAAGAATTTTTGAACAAGGATGAACATTTACAGCAGCACGTAACTTCAGTAATGGCTTTTAATTTCCATGAAGGACTGCAATGCTATCCATTGCTCGCAAAAGTGATTATTGTTCATTTTCATTGTCTATTGATTAATTAGTTTACATGTAAAATATGTGGGAAATCACACCTATAATAATATGTTTAATTAATTGCAGACTTGTACGTTCTGTCATAAAAGTATAAAGTTATCATTCTAAGAAACAGATGTAATCAGCCTACTTATCAGGTGACATGTCTGTTCAATTTTATTATTTTCCTGGTCATGAATGAAGTTTTTATTCTTCACATACTGAAATTAGGTATGCAAAATAATAACTGATGCTAGGAATTGCACATGTGAATATTGAACTAGGATTTTATTTTGTAATAATGTTTTCTTTATTTTGAGATCCTTGTTTGCAAGCCATATTTCTGAAAATACTGGCTTCTTAATAAAACGTAGGGAGCTACCCCATCAAAGAAGGGTTTGGCAAGGCCAAAATTGCACAGGTAGTGCCAACAGAAAAGAGTCATGTAGAAGAATAGAAACTGATTTTCTGCAAAGCCAATTGATTTGATAATTGTAGCCCATATTGGCAGACAAATTCAAGATGTCATTTAGCAGTGCTTTGTCAAGGTTAATGAATATGTTTGTCTCTGGCTAGTAAGAACAGCATCACTATGGATCACAATTAGCTTCTCACAATCATCTGTTGTTTACATTGCACAGAGCAATGTGCCATTTCATAGATACGACACTACCTATTTAATGTTCTGCCCTATACAATGGAACTTTTGCATACATGTGGCAAATGGGCTGTGCTGAGTTCCTAACATGAAAATTCAGAGTTTTTAAACAAAAGTGCTATTTAGAGAGTGAGAGGACCATGGGCCAAAAGCTGTTTAAGAGCTCTGAAGCTGAACTTCCAGCCAAAGCATTATTTCCTTTTGTGAGTTAGTGTCCCATTCAGGATACTTGTAGATTTTTATACTAGGGACTGTACAGTTCCAACTGAATCATTTTGCAGTGCTGATAATTTAATTCTGTGAAATTTCATCACTAGCTTAAAATTTCAAACTTTATCTTTTATTGTATTGGTTATATTCCTTCTACACAGTGTTCTGATAGAGTAGTTATTATCAAGAGGAAGAGAGACTTTCAAATTCTGGGAGACATTCTTTAATTATATGCAGAGAGTAACCAAGTATCTTCCTTCCATTTTAAAATTAAGTTAAAAATATTCTTTGAACAAAAATATTCAGCTGCTTGTTAATATTTTGTTGGCATGTTTATTCCAAGTTCTCTAAGAAATTAAAACCATTTTCATGTATGTTCACAGGAATTGTACTTACAATCAAGAAAACTGCTTGTGGGAATCAGGGAATTTGACTCAGGCTTTCTGATGAATAGTTTCTAGCATCTTTAATAATCATAAGGCTTCATGACAATAAAATTTAGACAGTGGAGGAACAATCTTGCAAACCAGATCTTTCCTTCCAACTGACACTCTAGCATCCCATTCTTCATTACTCATAACTGCATACATTCATTATTGCATTTTATGAGATGTTAGAGATCCCTAATATTAAGTGGATCATGATGAGTTATTGGATATGACAAAATATGGAACTGGACTTCTTGTCCATGATCAAAAATTGAACTATATATTAGTCTCTAACAGAAACTTAGACCAAAGCCTTTAGCAGCTAAGTTAAAAAATAAAATCAAACCAAAAATAAAATTTCATAAAACATGTACAGTAAAAATGTAGTCATTCACAGTGGCTCGAAGTTCCATTACAGATTACAGAATTTTACGATTTAATGTAGTAAGTGAACAAATACAATTAAAACTAGAATAATGCCTCTTAAAATGTACTTTGTTCATTTGTTTGACAAGTATAATTTTGTTATGATAATACTTCATAGTATACTTGTAAATGTTCAACGGTGTATTTGGCAAAAGTAATGTAGTCTAAGTAACGCAAGATTTCATTAAAATACAGTTACAGCATGTTCATCTGAAATATGGAAATATTTCTAGTGTACGGAAGTACACAGACAAATAAGTAACAAACTATGAAGAATTTACCTTGGCAAAATAGTAAGAAATATATATTGCCCATGAAATGAATATCAGAACTCGCTTATATTTCACCCACCAGTGGGTGAACTTGTTTATTCACTTTTAGGACTGGAATTTAGTCTGTGTGTTCTCTGCAATATTCACAGTCTTACAACAGAAATTCTGCATGTGTAACTCCTCTTAGCTGATATGAAACCATTCCTAAAATGAACACAAATATTTGAGCATGTCTGTACCTGTAAGCACTGAAAACAGAAGCGTGGCTGGAAAATACTAGTGAACTCTTGTTGGACAGTGAAAATCCAATATATTTTAGTACAATGGCTTTTCTGACAGTAGAAAGAGAATAGTGGTCCAATAAAGTTTCTTTCAGGGAAGGTCTGAAAACGTATTTGATTTTCCCCTTCTCTCAAAATTTATCATTTCTAAGAGGAAAACAATGAAAAATGTAGTTGCAGAAGGAAATAACATAGATTGGAAGAAAGAAAAACATTTTCTACTTTCAAAACAAAACTTTTGAAAGTCTAGATGTGAAGACCACTTGCTTATTTTTGGGGGATTTTGTTTGTTTGTTTGCAAACACTGCCTTATCACTGTTATCCAAACTACAGAACCTTCCTAACACAGGGATAAAGGATACCGAGATGAAAAGAGAAATTAACCTTTCAAAATATTCCCCCTCATTTTTCTTGTTGTTTTAAAGGTGATAAACACTATTTCTTAAAAAAAATTATGCCAGAATAATTATTATTAATCTTTTTCACACTTTCTCTGAGAAGCAACAAAATATAATTTCAACCTCCTGAAAAATTCTCTAGTTGTACAATTTAATAAGTGCCCAAGCAACATGAGCAGTTTGATCACTCACTGAATTGGCCTCATCAATGTAAATACAACATAAAAGTAGCACAGAAAATAATTTCAACTTGAACACTTGTATTGGCCAGTAACACAGAATAGTTCATATTTATATTTCAGTATAGTCCTTTAGAAAAGCGAGAATAACCACATAATGTTCCAGAGGTAAGAGCATGAATGTGTGTTGTTACACATAGTCTTTCTGTAAAATTTAAAACATTTAGTACCTGGGTATTTACAATAAAAGTACTTGGCTGAGAAAAAAGTTGACATTCTCAGTGAAATGATAAAATAACATCATTACCTCCACCTGAAGTACTCTTCAAGTTTGGGTGTGACCACTTGGGTTCCAGTACTACAGTCTGGCATAGCTTTTGTTCAATGCCTTCAGACATCAGGCAGCTTACACTGAACTGCAGTTTGTAGTCCAGATGTTGGCCTGAAATTCAATGCCAAAACCAAGTTTTGGTTTAGTTCAGAAATCACTTCTTGGATATGTTCAAAGCTCAAAAAATACAATTCTTAATTTGCTGCTTGCACTGCTTTGCCAAAGCTTGTAGCTATTAACTCCAACTTCATGGCTTTTGAAGATTGTGATCAGGAAAAGATAGCTTTATACATTAACGTATTTCAGCATTTTTATGCACTGTTTCATTTTTAATTGCATTGATTGTTATCAGCTCTGCTAGATTGCCTGCTACTAGTCCAATTAATTAAAATAAATTTTAAAAAATCAGCTGATTAGACTTTTTCAAAGGAACAAAATTATTGATCATCATATTCCAATATTGGCTTACCATATCCATTGGTGATGCAAACTGAAGTCTTAATATGTACTTTACCCCAGAAACTATGAATGTGATAAGAAAAATTACATTACCTACAGCTATCACATGACTGATGCAAACTGTGCATCTGATCCAATTCCCAATAATGCCAATGGTAGTGTTTCCATTGATGTCACTGGCAGAAGGTCAGTTCCTGCACGGGAAAGCTGTGTCCTTCTGGAATCAATTGAAAACACAATGAAGTCAGAATATTACACCTTCCTCTTAAGATAACAGTGACTAAAGTAATTTTCTTTAAATAGTTCACCACAGGTTCATGATTTGACTTTTTTTACAGTATAACCTCCCCCCTCCTGTCAGTGCCATTACTCTTGAGATAGGATAAACTTCAAACGTGGAGGACTGCAATTACTTGTCATTATGGTAACCAAGCAAGACTTACAGCAGTTCTATGCTGTGCCTAGAGAGAAAAAAATATCTGATGTGCATTTTGTCTGTAGGCCAAAAGGAAATGGGAAGGAGGATGCTTCCTCATGAAAAGCATGAGAAAACTTAAGGTCAATGCGCAGACCTTGGTCAATGAGGGGTTAGGTTGGCGTACATAAACAATTGCATTTTTAAAAGCTAAAAAGTAGGCATATCGGCTTTCAATGAGGGGTATGCTGACTTCTTAAACAGGGAATATGTTATCATCTTTAGCATTTAACTCTTCCAAACAAATGCATAGTATAACTAGGCATTGTGTTCACATCTAGTCAAAGCAAAAGGGCTTTCTGAAATAATTATCAGAAACTCCATCTGTCCAAATTATAATATTCAAATTTTTTTTCTAAAATAATTATGAAAAAAATCCATTTTGAAAAAGTACTCCTTTAGAGTTTCAAAAGACCTATGGAGGCCTCTACTCTTATTTTCTTCCCTTTAATAATAAAAAAATCTGCCTCTTTCGAGATTCCAGCAAGGTCTCCATCTTTCAAATAAACTCTAGACATGATTTCATTCACATAAACATTTGTTCAGAAAAAAAAGTCTGTTCTACTGAAGCTGAAAAGCATTGTGCATTTTAGTTGCTCTTATTGTGCAGGTCTGATTAGTAAAGCCATTTTGCCAGTATCTGTCATTCTTGTAAAATTTCAGAACTACTTGTAAGAGTGATGATATATTATATGCTCTTCTATCAAACTGTTCTCCAGAGAGTCAGTCAAATATTCAGCAAATCAACAAGAACTTCATTTTCAATTGTCTTATGCATTTTAGCTGTTTGGACAAACAGTAAGACATCTCTAGTCATTCAAGGTGCAGCCACATTATCAAATCCAATCTCTTTTCCAACAGTGAAGAAAATATCCTTAAAGGTGAAATCTTCAGCAGCAGTAAATTTGATACCGTTTTTATATAATCCACTAAAAAGTATACCAATCAGAGGCCACAGGGAAACCATTTTGTTAATTTATTTTGCAACCCCCCTTCTCCTCACTCACAAGAGGAGGCATGAAGAATCAGTTTGTAGCAATGTTCTCAGTTGTTTAAGTAGAGCTTCTGAAAGGTTATTCCACTTAAATGAAGTACATGTGAAAATGACATGTAAATCTCTTATGCCTCTCTTCTCAAGCTTAGACCAAACTGGGGAACAAGAGAAGAGAGAAAGAAAAGTGCTCATACCTGGGGAATTCTTACTTGTTAGTGCATAGCTTCAATATAGGATACAGGTACTATATTGCTTATTTATAAAATAAATGTGTAAGTGGACCTTTCTGTTCAGGAGGGACAATAGTGATGGTTGGACTTGATGATCTAAAGGGTCCTTTCCAATCAAGACAATTTTATGACTCTATAAGGTGACCAATAATAACTTACAGAAAATTATTCAGGGGAGAAGGGATATACAGTAATGTCTATGAGTCAAGCACTGGAATAATACCCTTCACTGCCAGGAAAAACACTACTTCCAAAGTCCTTACTTGTTAGGACAACTCATGGTTGTTGGGTGATCATGAGTCCCAAGAATTAAGACCAAAGACCAGAGCAAATAGGTGCAAAGACAGCAGTAACTGAAGAATTGAAAGAAAGATAACATGGTAAGAAAGGATTCAGGAACTACATCAGGAATGCAAGCTGCAAGGCACCAGCATTAATCTGCAACAGAAAACAGATCTGAGAAGCAGTCAAGCACTGTAACGTAACTATTATGTTGTGGTTTGACCCNCTCACAGAGATAAAAACAGTTTAATAATTAAAATATAATAGCAATAGTAATGATAAGGAAAATAACAGGGAGAGACAATTATAACCCAAGAAAGACAAATTATGCAAGTGAAAACAATTGCTCACCACCAACCAGCTGATGCCCAGCCAGTCTCCAAGCAGCGGTCTGCCCACCAACCTTCCCTCTATTTTTATTGCTGAGCTCAATGTCATAGTGTTGTGATGAGATGACCCTGGATGGATGCCATGTACTGACCAAAGCTGCTTTTTCACTCCCCTCCTCAGGTGGATGGGGCAGAGAAAATATAACAAAGGGCTTGTGGGTTGAGACGAGAACAGGGGGAGATCATTCACCCATTACTGTCTTGGGAAAACCAGACTCAAACACTAATCTAATTTATTACTCAGGCAAAACAGAGTAGAGCAATGAGAAATAAAACCAAATCTTAAATACAACTACCTTCACCCATCCCTTCTTTCCCAAGCTTAACTCCACTTCCAATTTTCTCTACTCACTCCCACCAAATGGCACAAAGAAACAGGGTTGGGAGTTGCAGTCAGTTCATTGCACGTTGTCTCAGCCACTCCTTCTTCCTCATGGGGAAGACCCCTCATGCTCTTCTCCTGCTCGTGTGGGGTCCCTCTCATGGAAGACAGTCCTTCACAAAATGTGAGACATTCTCACAGCCTACAGTTCTTCAGGAACTGCTCCAGCACAGGTCTATTCCATGGGGTGCAGACCTTCTGGACCAGACTGCCTCAGGATGGTTTCCCCACGGAGTCACAAACCTGCTCTGGCATGGGCTACTCTCTCCATGGGTTCTGGCAGGATTTGCTCCAGCATGGGCTTCCCATGTGGTCACAGACTCCTTCAGTACAACTACCTGCACTGGCACGGGGTCCTCTACAGGCTACAGGTGGAATCTCTGCTCCACCATCAACCTCCATGGGCTGCAGGGGGACAGCCTTCCTCACTGCAGTCTTCAACACAGGCTTCAGGGGAATCTCTGCTCCAGCACCTGGAGCACCTCCTTCATTGACCCTGGTGTCTGCAGCATTGTTCCTCTCACATCTCACTCCTCTCTGGCTGCAAAATCCCCCACTTAGTTTGGGCTTGTTTCCCTTCTTAATTATGTTATCACAGAGGATCTACAGTTGTCTACTGATGGCCTTGGACAGTGTCAGGTCCATCTTGGAGCCAGCTGGCATTGGCTTCATCCAACCTAGGGGAGGCTTTTAGTAGCTTCTTGCAAAAGCCATGCTTGTAGCCACCCCAACTACCAAAACCGTACCATGCAAGCCCAAAATAGACATAGAATCCCCCTTTGATCAGTTGGAGTTAGCTGTCCTAGTTGTGTCCCCTCCCAGCAACTTGTGCACTCACACCTACTCACTGGTAGGGCAGTTTGTGGAGCAGAAAAGACCTTGATGCTGTACAAGAACTTCTCAGCAATAACAGAAACATCTCTGTATTATGAATACTGTTTCCAGCACAATCCAAAACATAGTACCATAGCAGCTCTTATAAAGAAAAGGTAACTCTATCCCTACCAAACCAACACATAGAGGTTGCCCTCATGGCATAAATATCCCAAAGGTTTACAAAAATGAGAAATAAAATGGAATAACAGAGTAGTAACTAAACTATGCTTGTCATCACAAAGTATTTTCAAATTTTTCTTGTGCAGTGTAACAAATAAATAGGGGAAGGAGGTTTTTGTAAATGTAGTAGAGAAACAGAAGAAAGACATGCATGTTTAAAAAGTTAGATTAACAAAAGAGATTAGAATCAAGGACTGCATAAACTGTTATTGTCACATGAAACAATTTATTTTTTTTTAGAGAGAATCAAATTGAATGGTTACAGGCTTCAGTGACAGGCAGGACAGAAAATGTTTCCCAGTTATCAAAAAGAAGTGTGAGACAGGAGTAATTAAGGGCTCTGAGCTGTTTCTCTAGGATTGAGGCAATGTTAGTTAGAGGAATTGAGAAAGTGACAGCAGAATTTTTATTTTGGATATAGAGTCACAACTAGAAAACAAAGGCATTTTTTTATTACCAATAAAAAAAAAGGATAGTCGAAACTATACTGAATACAAACTGAGAAGTGAGATACCTCAGCCTTGATATTTCCAATCTGGTGCAAACTCAGCATGAAACTGCTTTTCACTCTTTTAGGGTCACTAGCATCACCAACAAAAAAAAAAGGCCAAATAAATCACAGCTATTCCGATATCACAATTATTTATGGGAAAAATGGCATTAGAAACCAGAGAATTCTGAAGTTATCTGCATACATCTCTACAACTTACTCTGAAAAGCCAGGCCATTTCTTTAAACACAAACATTGGCTCTGAGCTGACCAGAAGACTATACTAACCCAAGAAATAAGTATTTTTCAGTTTAAAGAAGTGCTGAAGTTCCATTAGTTTTGTTGTATGCTCCTTTGCTGGCAGGGAGAAAGAGTGGGTGATAGAAAGAAAGCAATAACAAAATTTGATGAAAGCCTGTATTTCCAACTCAAAGCCATTCTCTTTCGAAAATTGACTCCAGCTCATGTATTAGCTGATATTTGTGTTATTCATTTGCTTCCAAAAAATGAAAATCTCTATAACTTTGATTTTCCTCAGACTAAAGCACTGAAATATCGTTTAAGAATGATGTATCTCTTATTGCTGAGAATAAAAGTTACAGCATTCAAAACAAATTCTACAAACTCTGTTTATGCTGAGGAATATCTTGGCATCATCTATGAAATAAATACAGCAAACTGAAGGGTGAGATATTTTTTAGTGGGAATGCTCACAGCAGAAACTCCCCTTTATTACCAGTACATCTGATTAAATCATTGATCTTCTAATTTAAATGTAGGGTCCATATAGAAGAACACTCAATCCACAAAACCACTTTTCTGCTATTTTCAGTGTTCACTACAGAAATAAAGTATTACTGTCCCCTATTCTTCTTCCAAAAGCTGCTGTGGTAACTGAGAATTAGCTGACATGAATACACCGTAATTCTTCTCTGTAACATACACAGAAATGAGCAAGAATTTTAATGATATTTATACATTTAAGATTTTCAATCTGACTCTAGAGTCTAAAGACTCAGCTTGCATAGTACATCCTGTGGTTATTTTTTTAGAGTTCTGAGTATATACGTAATACTATGTGCAGAAGGCAGGGTCTCATCAAAATGCTGAAACACAGCTATCATATGCATTTTTCATATAATGTGCTAGCAGCAATTTTTATGTTTCCCAATATCTGATTATTAGTTTAACTATACATAATATACAGAATCAGCCATTGTTTAAGAGAAGATGAGGAGAACCTCCATCTGTTCCATGCACCAAAAGCCATTGGAAATTATATAGCTGTTTCACTGGTGCACAAAGCAAGATGAAAACACAGGTTTGTCCCTCTCTCCATTCTTCAACACACTGCAATTCAATGGTTTTCTGCTGGACCAAGGACTGTGGAGGAAGGTATAACTTGAAAAATAGTTTGCTTTTAACAAGAACGTAAGGAGCCCCACCAGATTCAGAAGCCATTCACTAGATTCTAACAAATCACAAAACAGTAAAGTCCTCATAGTGCTAATGGTCTGAAAAGACATGTGTTTGGTGGTAACTGGGTCTGGCACAATACTGACAGCAAAATACAGCCTTGCTTCATTTTTTATGACAATTAGTAAGGACCACTTCCATACACCGTTTACTTTCCTCAGACTTAGTACAGGAAGGCAAATTCACATGACTTTTCTGTGGTGGCTCAGTTCTCTGCTCCAACAAAAATCTATATCTGAAAGTATCCAAGTCAAATTCATATTTCTCAACAATAATTCTTAATTATTTACTTGTATTAGAAATTTCAGGAAAATGTCGCCAGAAAGTAAACGCATTTCAATAGAGAAAACCTTATTGGAATAGCTGCTAAATATGACAAAACAGAACTGCCCATTCTTAAATTAGTATCTACTGGTTGCATTTTGGGAACTACTATAATCTTTCAATCTGTAGTTAAGTCCTAAAAAAGCATCCAAAGTTGAAGAACTGTTACTGTCAATGCCAATCTAATATTCTATTAATTAGATGAAACTGGCTTTTATTATTAAAATACTTAAATAACAGGCCAAAAAACTTTAATTGCAGATAACAGCAGGGACTGGTACACTGTTACTGGGCAGGTGTTTTATTATGCAAAGTAATAAATGGTGCTTTGATAATATTAAAAATAAGTTAATAATAATTCACAAGTGAAAGAACCAGGCTTAGACAAGATTTGAAACTATCGTACCTATTTGCTTACAGTCCATAAAAGAACACAATCCAGGGTGATCTACACTCAAGAAAGCCCAATAACTAGACAAGTCAAGAACAATTAAGAGTGAAACATCTTGTTTCCATCTGTATATCTCATAGTTAACTTCCATGTTCTTGGTCACTGTACTACTGCACATGGTACAGCATTGTAAATTAAGATCTCAGGAACTCACTCATAAATTTAGACACATTAAAAAATGAGGCCAGGCAGATTTAATTTATGCCTTACTTTTATGCCATAAGATAGCATTTGAAAATATTTTCCAATTCAGAATTTAGATTCCTTTACAAGGTAAAGTAAAATGCATTTTTTTGGTATTTTGCTGAGAGTCCAAAATTCAATAAGTGAGTTCACATTGAGAGAGTCCTTTCATTTCATTCAGCTAACACAAACCTCCACATGAAGGAGGATGTTAGCTGCTTATGTGACTGTAAATGTCATACTAACTGATTCCATTTTCAGAAATGTAATTCTTTTTATTTCTGGCCAAGAGACAGCTAAAATGACGCAGGTGTAAGTATTATTCAGTTTAATTTTAAGTGTCACTGTTTTTCCTGAAGGATGCGTTGGGTTCTTATTTTATCTAAGATTTGTAATTACCAGGATGAAAGGAAGGGAAGTTGCCTCAGGAGTAGGTTCCCAGTCACCATAGATATCATTGGAGTCCACAGGGTGCTTCAGCAACTACTGACATTAAAGTTCTTTGTGCCAACTTGAGTATGTAAACAAAGCTGAAAGGCAAAGCCTCAGCCTTTGAAACAAAGAATATCAGATCAAAATTATCTTCAATAATTTCAATTAGAAAAAAAAAATAATATAGCCTCTGTGGAAGTGCCTTGGTTGCAAATTCAAGTATAAAACAGAGGAACAGCATTAGCAGACAGAAAAATACAATGTTTTAAAACAACCTCTGCTTAATTTGACTTTTAGAATTTTTAAGTAAATTCAGCTATTTAAACTATGTCTCATGTTATGTTGAATCTCCTCTTTCACAATAAAACCTGCCCCTCAAGGATATCTATATCCAAAGTACCTATCCCATAATGTAGACTATAATAGCCCTCTGTGTTAAGAGGAACAGGGACAGAAATAGATACTGTATGACTAAACGCTGATTGACAGTTCCGTCACACACTCGGCTTTTCTTAAACAAAGCTTCAATAAAAAGATTTCATATCATACCACTCAAGAGATAGTAAAACAGTGTAAACAGATGTAACCCCATGGAAGAAAAAAAAATCTATTATTATCATAACACACTGAAACATTATTTTTCAAATACATTAGCCAGAGAACAAATTATTCGGTGTCTAATGAGAAAGGAAGTGTTCCTTCTCAATTACCCATTAAAATTCTGCTCCTTACAACAACAACAACAACAACAACAACAACAACAACAACAACAACAACAACAACAACAGAAAGAAAGAAATCACATGGAAGACTGTTACTATGTAAATACTTAAAGGAAAATATTTTCATGGCATGTGGGAAAGAAACAAGAGGAAAACAGTACAGAGACAGTGACTGAAATGTCTGCCAGGTACATATCCAAGACAGCTTAAAAGCCCTTACGAAATGAAACCCAGCTTTTGAAGCTGTCAGAGTTTGCCACCTTGATACATTATTGTACAAGTCTGAAGAATTCCTTGACAGAAGAACTTTTATAAAGAGCAGCTGAGACACTAAGAAAAGCATAAGGCCTCTCTCACAAAATAATGGTTTATAATCACACACATGATAAAGAAATGTATCATCTTAGTGACTGACAGACACTCGTAAGTGCACAGGCAAGACAACTGCAGCCACCACCACAACTGGCTCTCAAGCCTGGCAAAAGACCTATCAACATTTCTGTCAGAAATAAGACCATTTACAAATTGGTACCTCAATTCTCTCTCACCCCTGCCCCATTTGCTTCCTGTATTTCATTGTCTTGTGCTAAAGCCCAAGAAATAAGTACTAGGTAGAAATTTCCAGTCCATTAGAGTGCTGTAAGCAAAGTCTGAAGGTATCTTTAAAAATAAAATAATAAAAAATGTAAAAAGAAAAAATAATATTACTTTATCACTTATTTTTTAAGCAACAACATATTCAAGAAAATACTTTTCTTAAGGAGTTAAAAGCCCACGAACAAATAGATTAAAGCAGATAGTGGGATAACTGAGATTTTATATAAATGTTTTTTAAAGATCTTTATCGGTAACACCACAAAACAGTCTTTCAGGTACAGATAAATAGAAGCGGAACCTTGAAATGCTAATAGAATAAAACATGCAAAATTGTTCTGAAAAACATGTAAAAAAAAATTATAACTTTTCCCACAAACGCAGCTAAATAATGCAGTTAAATAATGACTTGACAAATAGGTGAAAGAAAATCACAATAAGAACAATAAAAAATAAAACAACATATGGCTTAGCAAATCTTTCACAGATTACAGGATGCTATTTTGTAGAAGCATCATTCAGTTTCTTGCCATGGCCCAATATCATGTCCCCTAGCCATCAGTATTGAAGACAGTTTCACTGGGGCAGGTAATTTTTGGTCTGACAACCACTTATGATCAGCAGAAGGACCAAGTAAATAAACTTTTGAAGACACTAACAAAGGATGAATTAAGCCTGGCACATAGTACCAAGTATAGCCACAATCAAAAACCCCATCAAATTCTGCAGCACTTATATTTCGTCTCACTAACATTATGATTGTCTCTATATTTACGATTAGACCCAAAATTTAAATATTTTAATCATGGTGTTTAACATGAGAAATCAATTTTACTGGTATCATCACTACTCCAACAGAAATTATTTTGCCCTCCAGGGAGATGAGAATCAGTAGATAACAACTCAGGTCTGTTCTCGTTTCAGACTCTGAGCTAAATTTTATAACTAAATTTTTGGTAATTAGAAAGAATTTGCTAGATATGACAGCTCATGCCTCTAACACCAACTACTCATGGAGCTGTGACAAGTACAACACAATCTCACCTTTTCCCAGATAACCAGTTTCAGTGGAATATATGTTTATGAAAGATTTTGGTTAAGATGTCTGTATACACATTGACCTGACAATCCAGAAAGGTCTTTATGATCATAAGGGTGAAAGTCTAAACTTGTATGGAGCAAAGAGAATCTAATTATAAATTATTATCGACCATCCTTCATAGTTTTCTCCTATTCTTCATTGTATGATCCCTCAAATGGTGCTCTCTTGATCAAAGTAGATATATTATTTCAGCCATCAGAAATGCACTCAGAATCCTAAAGAAGCAATTAAAATTTAGCAATATAAAAATGAATGGAAAAAAAAAGATACAAAATTCAGACCAAAACAATCTGTACTGTTACTTATGACATTATTCAGGTTGTACATAAATGTATATGGGAACCCCATTCCTTTGTACAGTTTAATATGACAATATAAGCTCACCTATCCAGTCATGGAGTGCATCCTCTATTGCTTCTTATGCAAGCATATAACAGAGTTCACACATATGCCGGTTTTCTGACTACATTGGCTTTAAAGACCTCCAAGAATTATGTTCAGCATTATTATCCAGAATTAATGCTCAAGAAGCAGTTCCAAACATGAGCTGCAGACCCTTAGGCTTATGAAATGCATAAATCATGAATCTCGTGGTACAGTTGTTCTTGACGGAGTGCATGCATAGTTGGTATAATGCACCTGGAACACATCTAAGTATCCCTGTATTTACATACACCTATTATAGGCTAGGTAAATTAGAATCTCAATTATTCCTGACACATTATTACAGTTTACTGTACAACAGTCCCAGAATGGGGACTCTTCAAGGTGAGTAGGTAAATAGGAATCTAATCCTGAACTCCTCAATATTAAACATTGTTTCAGTGAGATACAAGGTATACTTACAAAAGAACTTGAAGTATTTTCTTGAAAATTCAGATTAGCAGAGATGGCTATACAGCTGTAAAATCATCTGGCCTCACTTCTACTTTTCCACTCTAATACCCAAACCCCACATTCAACTATTCAACTATTAAGAAAAATTGGCACTGAAGGAAACATGAGAAATTATTCCACATGCAGTTGAACCAGATATGCCGTGGACAGGGGTAAAAAACCATTATCAAGTGCTAAAAGAAGCCTAGTGATTAAACTTGGAGTGGAAACGTACAGGGATCAACACTAGGCCAGTTATAAATGCAAGAAATGCCCTTTATTCCACAGTTAATTGATTCTCAATCTGGAAGTTACTAGAGGTTCTTTCCAGGGAGGAATGAATCTGACCAAGTTGGGTATAAACATAATTTTAGATCAATAATATATCAAGGGGCTAATTAATCTTGCAAGTTTGCATCTCAAGTTTGTTTCTGTGGAAATTGCATAAATCAAATTATTATTTATTGCATGCTTCCATAAAGAAGAACCTCCAACAAAGCTCTAAATCCTACTATTTTTCCAAGAGTTCAGTTTGGTTACATAGCTCAAGCACTTTGCAGCAACACTGATATTTTCCTCTCTTGGTGAGATTGTTCAGATCCCACCACAACCTGCACTCTTCTGCTGATGCAAAATAAACAGATGATAACAATGAGGAAAAACATCTCGTGGCCCAGAAACAATTTATCACTTTACTTTCCAAAGCATTTCAACTATGAGCACAGTGTTGTAGCTTATACTAGGTGACTACTCTGTCAGATGTCGGCTTTAAGGTCAGTACAAAACCTCCTTCTTCAGTTTCATTTTTCACTCACTGTGTGTAACAGTAGAAAGGCTAGAGCCAGCATTTTAAGAGACTTTTGAAAACGGCATTGTAAAGCTTAAAGAAATCATTAACACTGATGCAGTGCCTCTTAAAACCAATGATTTTTATATATATTTGTTTTGATGAGTGCTTTAATCCTCTGTCTTAAAACTAAACAAAACCCCAAAACAACAACAACAACAAAAAAAAAAGCCCAGCACTGATGAGCAATCTTGTGGTAACGAATCAGTGTGCGTACATGAGGGAAAAACAAATGCAGTTGGGAAACAGATTTTGGTGTCAAGTTTCCTCAAGTGTTGTTATAAATATCAGGAAATTAAAAAATGCTCTGCAAATGCATGAACATTATTTAGGTCTTTAATCTGGAAGGGGCATGATTGATTTTGCAGGGTGGAAACTGCCAACTGTACCAGTGCCTGCAGATGGAAGGGGCCGGCACATAGCTGCCAATTTCAAGGAAGATATTTCAACTACTCTCTAAAATGGATTGCTAAAGCTTGTTGTCTTCTGCTTGCTCCTCCGGGCTCATGCTACACTAGACAGCTTAGGGGAAGAATGGCATCAGTCTTTTCTTGAAACAGCTGAAGTCACGGAACATGACTATTTTAGGAACACTGAAAAATGAAAAACTTAAACCTCTGAGGGCAATGGAGCCACAAGCTGAACTGGAAATAATAGTCAATTAAAATTAAAGAATTTTACTATTTACACAATGGCTGTTTTCCACTATAGTGAAAGGAAAATTGACTTCCTAAGTCTAAAGTTCACTTTTACATCCTACTTGCAAGGAAGAAATTTTTCTGGAAACAAAATGACACTATGAAACACATACTGGAAGTTCCTCTTGCACTGTGGAAAACTGCAAAATATGACCAAGAAGTAGTTAACTAATTTTTTGTAACAAGACCATGTTTATATCCAAATGCTCTTAAATCTCATCCTGCTCATTTTCATAAATATTTATCGGATTGGGCAATCTGATTCCTGATAAAAAATTTTGGATGTACAACTTTAGACAGTCAGCGTTGGGCAGCTCCAAGTCACAAACTTACTAGGCCTTCTGTCTTTTCAGCTAGATAGAAATACTTACCTCTCCTCAATTTTTACCTTATCTTTTCCCATATTGCAAAAATAATTTCCAAAGGTAAAAGGAAATTCAGTAGCACAAGGCAATTTTTAAAGCCATTTTCTATACCTTTCTTCTTTCAAGGAGTATCTATTCCCTTTCCTTCTATTCTCCTCTGGAAACTGTGCTTATGCCAGCACCTTGTTAAACTGATTGCTGAGGCTTTCCTCTGGAATTTAGCACCACTACAGCAGGTTAATAACGGAGTCTGTTTCAAATATCTTGCGTTAAGGACAGATCTGAAAAGTTATCTGTGCCGTGGAGTAAAGCTGTTTTGCTGGCAGGGAGAATACTAGAATGGATATAAAGTGTCTTCAGGAAAAATGTCGTTAGGACTGCATCACATTAAAGACATCTGAGTGGTATTTTGTCTCACTAGTTCCCACAGGCACAGAACTTTAGCCCTGCTTTAGTTCTACCAGTATAACACACACCTCACACTTGGCATGAAAATAATTCATTCTCCCCCCTTTTATGGATTCTTCCTCTATACTTATTGCTCTTTTAAATTATTATTTGCAGGCCTAATTTCCACAGACTTGTGCCACTACAGAAATTAAACCAACCCAAATTAATCCCTAGGGCACAAGAACAGGACTAAGCAAGGCGCAAGACAAACCCTTTGCTTTCTATTTTTGAAACTTTCATGCTGCACTGCAGGCTTGTGAGATATACTCTAACATCATTTGTTACATATTTCATACTGTAGTGCCATGCTTGATTACATCAATCTATACAAAACAGAAACTGGCAGCCAGTTTCCCAATTTCTGCCAACTGTAAAGGTTAACATGTACGTTGGCATAATGTGGGTGTGTAAATAAGGGAATTTGTGTAGTCCTTTATTTAGCAATGTAAGAAAACATATTTCAGGTTGGAGATGAATAGTTTTACTTCCCTCCAGGTGTCTATTTTCTATTTTGGAAATTTCAAGGAAGGGATTAAACATGCACAAGCACTACTTAGCAACAAAACACTAGGGAACCATACTGTGTGTACTATAACTTCATTTCATAAGACTATCATCACAAACTGCCAGTATTTCATCACTGCCAAGATGTCTTCGGGGAGAGACAGGAGAAGTCAAGGAAGTGGCTCTCAAGACACCCCCAATAAGCTCTCTGCCATCACTCAAGACTCCCATAAGGCAAGTTCACCATCCCCAAGGGTAATTAACAAAATTACTTCTAGACCAGCAACATTTAAGAAAAAAAAACACTTGCCCAATCAAGTAGGTTTATGATTTCAACTCTTAATTTTTGCACCTTTAGAAGTTCTTATTGTTGAACAAGTGAAGACATAAATCAACAACTGTCTGTCTTACACAAAAATCTGACTGTCAGCATAAACCTACTCTTTATATATTTCTGTAGTTGTAGAATAAATGCTTTTCTCATCTGATACAGAAATCCAGATTCAAATAATCTAATGGAACTGATGTGGTATTTTATTCTGGAATTCCAAAAAGTAAGCAAACAATTTGGCATGAATATGCAGTTACTCAACAGAGAGGATACAAATGGATGATTTATGTACCGGTTCCCTCTTGTTCACAATCTTGGCTTGTGTAACAATCTGTGGTGATGACCATTCAACAAAACAAAAAACAAAAACAAAAAAAAATCAAATAAACATCCACAAATGTTTGAGTCGTGTTGACAACAGTACCATATTTGCCATCCTTATGTGTGCACGTCCATTAGTTTTAAACTATAGAAATTAATTCCTCTGTTAAAGTATTAGAAAACACATAAAAAATGCAAGTCATGTGAAACAGGAGATAATTATATTCAAGAATCCTAGTCTTCTGAATCTCCAGGATAAGAACAGAAGGAAAAATTAATAGTGTGCAGTACTCATTAGAGGCTGCATGAAAATGATCATGCCTTTCAGCTGTCTGTATACTGACTTAAACCTTGAAGGAACACTAGTCTAAAATAAAGGCAGTGGCTGTATACGCAGCAAAGTACCTGCAAAAAAATACATTTTTAATGCATGATCACCTCTGCTCAAAATACAGAGCATTATTGCAGGACACTCCCTATCAAGATTCAAAAACCTGTTGAAATAGAAAATACTTCAAACCTTCATTTATAGGAAAGTCCTATCTGTATATATGACTCCAACTTACGCAAATAAAAATAAGAAAGAATGTTTTCTGTTGAATAAGCTATGAATCCCTTGACATATTTTTTACTGTATTGTTGTTACAATGAATAACATAAGGGTCTGAAACTAAAATATAAATATTCTTAAGAATAGTAGTTACAGACAACCTGTATGTCTCTAATATAGGAGCTACAAGCTACACACATATCATCACAAAATGTAATGCATTGGAGCTTGGCATATTTGCAATTGCCCTTAGACAAAAATGTGTAAAATTTGTAATATGTAACTATAAGATACAATAGAGCAATAGTAAAGGTGAAATAGTTCCATTTTAAAATGTTGGATGCAAATTATGAAGTGTTCTCCAAATGAAACAGCCAGTTGGAAATTCAAAAGGGCAACTTTTAATTATATGGTTTATGTATGTTGCTGCAAAGGCATAGATCATTTTTCTTACATTCTGAACTGCACTGCCAAAGAAAAAAAAAATACTCCCTGAGGTGACTAATACAACAAGAGGCTGAGGTTCAACAAGAAAATTGTGACTAAAAAAAGTAAGAAATGTGATGGACTTCCTAGAACAATGTGTTGAAAACACCTGTAAGTCCAAACATCAATACTCCAGCACACTTGCATTGGGTCAGAGCACAAGAATATTTAGATTGAAAGATGAAGTGATGAGAAAACATGAGAAAATGCTACCGTCTGAACAACATTTCATTCATTTCAGTAAATATGATGCTATTTTAGTATGTCAAAATATGAATATACTGTAATTATTTTACTTCTTTAAAGAAAGACTAATTTCTTAAGGATAAATTATGTTCATCTTTACATATATTATTGCAAAATTAATAATGAAAACCTACATCAGAGGTTAAGCTAGCACATGTGAAACAAATTCTTTAAAATATTTAAGAAATTTTTTAATGCAAAATCTTATTTTCATTTGTGAATGTAAGCAGATAGCCTTAACATTTTTTATGCTGGGAAAATCAGTTAACCAAATGGGATTTGTAAAAAATCAGCTCAGAAACTGCAAGTACTACAACTGTATATTTGCACAGTGCATACCAGAGTGGGCCCTGATATCACCTGCAGCCTCTAAACACTACTGTACTATTGCTCTTAATAGTAATAACAGCAACATTCGTCTTATTGGATGTAGCAGTTTCTATTTTTGTATTCACAGTAAAGCTTTAAAAATTTTTAAGGCACTTTGAGGGGTACTTTTTCTTAAAGATAAAAAAAAATCCCAAGTGTTTAACCATAATGACTATTGGGAAAATACATTAGTAATGTACACTTTAAAGCACTTCTGAAAAGCTACACTCCTAATACCAGGTAAATGATATATGTTTTAGAAACACTTATGAATACCTATTCACTTATTAGTCTGGCATGGCCTCAAAACAGTATTGGCTAAACAATAGTGCTTCTATCATGGTTTTGTATATGGTCAATCAAGTAAACAATATGTTTTTTAAAAAGAAAAAAAACACTTGAATGCATGCTTACACAGCAGTTTATTCAGATCCATTATGGACATCCAAGTAAATAAATGTTCTAAAGTCCATAACTATATATTCAGTAAATACAGAGCTGCTAGTTTCTATAGAATAAATAATAAGCACTATAACAATACCACAATCACAGGGGTTTAATCCAACAATGTACTTTGCCACAAAAAAGATTTCACAACTTCTCACTAGCATTTTTCCCCCCATCATTTCTTTTTTTGTTTGTTTTTTTTAAAGACAGGTGTTAAAGGGGGAAACATTACCCTTCAAGAAGCTGTTACTTTGTGAGAATACACAACTCTTATGAGAAATAATAACACAGAAGGAATTTTTTTTTGGGGGGGGAGTCC
>VXBZ01007416.1:321152-343602 GCA_013399135.1 Heliornis fulica | reverse complement strand
TTAAAAAATCTCACCTTGGTCACCAGCAGACTTAGAAGACTTCTGCAGTTTGGAGCTACAATTTTACATTGATGGCATTTGTTACTTTGGGTAATTGCTCAGTAAACATCAGGAACAGTTTTGTTTATAACTACAAATACCAAAGGAGAGCAAGCTCTTTAATAATCTGATGCATATTTATATGTAGGCAAGAGCTTGACTTTTCCAGACCTCCAGAAAGCTCTCTACCTTCTTCCTACCTATTATTCTTTCCTACCTATTCTTCTTTATGCTTCTCTACCTATTCTTCTTTCATTCGTGCTTTAATAGCACCAACAGGAAGAACAATACCTGAGATTAAATTAACTTTTACTCATAACTGAATTGTAAATACATAAAGAGTTAATAGCTGTTTTGTAAAAAGCCAGAAGCCCTTAAAGGAGCATGTAAACTGACTTTGACCACAGGAAAATCTGTGTCACCATATCAAAAAATCCCAATCAGTTCTCCACAGGCCTTGGAATGAAGAAAATATGTGGATAGAGTGGAACAAAAAGGGGGACAGTCTAATCAAGAATTCTTGTCCAGCAGAAGCCCAAGATTTGGCAACGTAGATTTTCTTGGGTGGACTAGGATGCCACAGATATTTAAGATAGTCTGTAAAAAAATCAAAACAGACAAAAAAGTTTTAACCCTTAAGACAAGCCTTTCACTTGGACCACTAAAATGATGATTTTCCAGCCTTCAAGAAAAAACATGGTTTGGAAGAACACAACTTCTCACTGAGGGCAGAGGCTTCTATATTCCAAGCAGTCTGTAACTTTGCATTTGTCTGATATACCTACATGACGCACTTGTGAGTACTGAAATTAAATTAAAATAATAAACTACTTAAAGTCTATTCATGGATATTCCTGTCATAATCTATGTGGGCTTTGGAGAAAGGAAAATTTGCTAAATTAATAATTCACTTAGGAACAGTTTGCTCAGTGTGTCCTACTTAAATGGTTGTAAATGCACTTTTTTACCAGTTGTACACTTTTTAGCCTTCAGCCTGCCATCAAAGTCACTTTCTAAAGGTCCAAGAAAAGAACTAAATGAACACAGAAATTATGCCCTTGTTTTCAGGAAGGCCATGTACTCACCAGCGTCCAAAAGCCTGAGTCTATGGACTTCAGTGCAGTTCCAGATGTGCTAAGGTAAGAAGAAACACAGATCAACTGGTTTTATGATACATCAGCATTCTACTTTGTCAATTGCATAGTGTTTATTCCTGATGTGCTATTGAGAAACACAACACAAATATTGCTTTCTTGACACTAAATTATAACTATAATTTTATAAATATGGGAGAAGGATATTTAAGAGCAAAAGAAGCAATAAGACTGTATTCTAGGAAGTTTTCGGAACAAAAATAACACATTAAATCAGTTCATAAATTTATCTTAAATATAACAAGAAATTGATATGTGTTTATCTTTTTAATTACTGGATTAATTTTCTAATTTATCTAATTTCTTTGGGACTATCTTATCAATGTCTATAAATAGCTGACAGGAATGTGAAAAAGACATAGAGTCAGGCCTTTTTCAGTGCTGTCCCATGACAGGACAAAAGGCAGTAAGCACAAACTGAAACACAGAAGGGTCCCTTTGAAGATCAAGGAATTATTTTTTCACTGTGAGGATGATTGAACACTGGCACAGGTTGTCCAGGGCTCGTTACGGAGTCTTTGTTCTTGGAGATATTCAAAAGCCAAGACATGGTCCTAGGCAACCAGATGTACATGGCCCTGCTTCAGCAGGGTGGTTGGACAAGACAACCTTCAGACAACCCTTCTAACCTACACCAATTTATGATTCTGTATTTATTCTAGTTGAATTGCTTTTTAATTGTTCACATTTGTCTCATAGCCAATTTCCATAGAAATTGGGTGTCCCATAAATTTTTATGAATACAGTTTCCATCATTTTCTTTTCTTCTGGTTTTGGTGGGGTTTTTCGTGTTCTAAAAAGATAAACCTAATAGCAGTGAATTTCCTCACCCCACAAAAACCTTACTAAAGTTAGCTTTCTGTTTTTTCAATCCTGAAATCTACAGTCAGATTTTGTAATTATATCAAACAATAAAAGACTGACACAACCCCAAAGGCATATTTTTCATTCTAGATGTAATTAAATGGGAATATTATTAATATTTTATTCTGATTAGTGTAAATTTCTATAATACAAATATAAAACAGGAATAGTTAATTTTAAATATTCCTATACCAATAAAAAAAATGTTCTGATTCCAAACAAGATGGGACAGTTATGTTATAGCTGATAACAGTTATGTTATCAATGATTTGGACAAGGGGACTGGGCGCACCCTCAGTAAGACACCAACTTGGTCAGGAGTGTTAACTGCTTAAGGGTAAGCAGGTTCTACAGAGGCATCCGGACCATCTGGAACAATGGGCTGAGACCAATTGTATTTGGTTCGCCTTGGCTAAGTGCCAGGTCCCGCACTTGGATCACAACAACTCCATGCAACATTACATGCTCAGGGAAAAGTGGCTGGAAACCTGCCCAGCAGAAAAGGATCTAGGAATGTTGGTTGACAGCCAGCAGAATATGAGCCAGCAGTGTGCCCAGGTGGCCAAGAAAGTTAACAGCATCCTGGTTTGTATCAGGAATAAAGTGGCCAGGAGGATTAGGGGAGTGCCCCATACTTGGCACTGGTGAGGTCGCATCTCAAATATTCTGGTTTGCGCCTCTCTGTGCAACAATGACATTGAGTTGCTTGGTCATGTCCAAAGAAAGACAATAAAGATGGTGAATGGGCTAGAGAGTAAATCTCAAAAGCAGCAGGGAAATAGGGTTGTTTATTATGGAGAAAAAGACACTGAGGTAGAGACCTTATTGCTTTTTACAACTACTTGAAAGGAGGTTGTAACCAGATAGGTGTTGGTCTCTTCTCCCAAGTTAAAAACAATAGGAAACAGGCTCAGATTGTGCCAGGGGAGGTTTAGATTGGATATTATGAAAAATTTCTTCACTGAAAAGTTTGCCAATCATTGGAACAGACTTCCAAAGGAAGTCACCATCCCTGGACATATTTAAAAGACACGTAGATGTGTTATTTAGGGACATGGGTGGTGGACTTGGTAGTGCTAGGTTAATAGGGTCAATGATCTTAAAGGTCTTTTCCAACCTAAACGATTCTATGATTCTATATTTTCCTTTTACAGAATTTAAAACTGTGATTAATTTCAAACTATTGTTCCTGTATAGTTTGCCCTAATGAGTTCCTGTATAGTTTACCCTAATGGCTTTTTCACTATTTCAGTGCAATGAAGCCACTAAGTTGTGGTGTTTTTTTTAAACAGTGGTTGTATTATCTAACATCACACACAAGGTAAAATAGTTATTTTTTTATCTGTTATAAAACTGGACATATAATTACTACATCCATCATTGTGTGCTGTATAGTGTAGATACTTGCTACTCCATTAACCTTGTCCAGAGATCTGAGAGTCACACATTTGTTCTACTTTGCCTTAAGGATTACATAATTAGAAAGTCAATTAGAGATGAAAAATTAAGATGTAATTTTTTTTCCAACCTCAACCTAATACACATTACATACACTATGATGGAAATTATTTACAGACAGGGTTCTAATTTCACTATGCAGAGAAGCAGATGGGATGAAAATCAATGTATAGCAATGATTTAATCAATTGTCTTACTGGAACTGACTATGACTACTCTCAACACAAATTTATCACCCAGCAGAAAAACATGTCCACCTACTTGTAGCAATGATATAGCCAAAGGAGCCACCTTAAATGTTTTCTCTCTTTCCCATAACAAGGAGTTCTTCAAAGAATAAGCTATGGAGTTTCCTAAAAAAATCGACATCTTGCTTCTTTATAATCTCTAGGTCTATAAGAAGAACCAGGCCCTTTTACCTTTCCACAGCTGTCTCTTAACTCTCCATATAGAAAGGCACTGTAGTAAAACATTAATTGGATACAGATTTAGCACCCTTTTGAGTCATCTGTACTACATGCAGGCAATAATGAACAAGTCACTGAAAATTAACTAGCTAGGTTTCAAGAAAATACATTCTTCATAAAAATACTGGGAACTTTCTTAACTTTTTTAAAATTCCTGACAAGTATAAACACACACTTTTGAAATTAAATTTCTAATTGCTTATACAATTGGCTAAAAAGCAGGCTGGTTTTTTATTGAATACTAAGTTTTGTATTTCATCTGCCATGTTTTTTGATATCCAAAGGAAATTTGCTTTAGGATTTAAAGTAATTTGGGGTTTTTTTTTATTTATTTTGCTGTTAGGGTTTGAAAACACTGCTCTTATCAGATAAACTAAAGTCTGCCTCCCACCCTGTTTAGAACTAGAAATCCAGAAATTGCTTGTCTTTTAAGAATAACTGTATTTAAATACTGCTTTAGTCAAATAATTCAATAATCTTTTAAAGTGTTTTCATATAAACTATCTTGAAAGTTTATTCATCAGTTTTTCCCCTAGCTTTCTTTTTCATCTATTGTCTTGTCATATGTCTGTTTATTAATGGTTTGGGAATCATATTTTAAGGCTAGATTGCCATGAAGACATACTCAGGATTTTATTAAGTATTGGAGGAGCTTTAATTTATTATTGTTTCAACTCTTGAAGTGCTTATTGTGAGTGAATTTTAAGCAAAGTCATGTGCAGTATCTCCTGGTTTAAAAAAAAATATATAAGATTAAACATGTAAAGTAAAAGATTCAAAAGAAACTACTAGGTGAACCTAATATTTCCTTAAAATATATCATATAATACTGAAGCTGTAGTAGCAGGAAACTATGCTACTACAGCTTTAATAGGTGGCTACAAAGCTGCATTGGGGAACAAATGCAGAGACCTGAAAGTTCAAAGGATCAATAGATAAACAGCATGTCACACGATAGTTGAAATGAGATCCTCTGAGAAATGTATCTTGTGCCGTAATAGGCAAGTAAACCTTTGTGATTTGAGAGCAACTTTAATATAGGATTAGACACAAGATACACAATCTGTAAAATGCCAGCAAACAGCAAATAAAAGTACCATCCTCAGATTTGACTGTTGATTTGAAAGATAGATGTCTCGTTAAACAAATCATCTTCCTCCACAGACTCCTCCACTGTTAGAAGAAGGCAAAATAAGTATATTAAGGATTATTTCCTGTTGTGGCATAGAACATTGCCCACTCTGAATATATATCTTTCCTTCCACATCTTTTAGTAAATAGCCAAAAATAAACACATTTCAAAAATCATATCTGTTTTTTTTAAGCATATATCAGATTTACACAGGTACAGTAAGAAAAACTTTATTTGGAATTCTAATTTTATCTATGAATTCAATCCCATACAACAGTCTGAATGACCAAAACTGATGTTTTTCAGAAATCATTTACCACACATCTGCTTTTTTGTAAATTTCTTTAGCATTTTCAGCATTCCATTTCCTGCCAAGCACCCAAGATGCTCTGATCAAATTTTCAAATTTGATCCAAAAAGCAGTGCAAGGGATCACAGACATGACCTACACTGTTTTCTTTTAAAGACATAGCAAATCCTATGCACCCCTGATACTGCACACATAGCTGATCCACTTTTTGGCCATAAATCTAGTGTTTCCAGTGGACATCAGACTTGCTATGCATACAAACACATTCTGCCTCTGGACTTACAGAAGATAGAAACACTGATTTGGAAAGGTCAAATGATGGCTAGTATATCAATTGGTGAAACGGAGATCATAATTTGCAGGACAGAAACATATAGATCATGGTTGAAAACTAAAAGCTAGGAAAGAATATTTAGAAGCCAACACCTCAGAATACCAAGCTATTAAAGAACAGGCAAAGTTAACTGATGTTGGGTTTTGCTTTACTACTTTGAAAATGTGTTTACACTCAGAGTATTCAGCTAAATAGTCAAAACTTCCCCCATCCAGCAAGAGAACAACTTAGAAATAAAAATAAGCACTTTCTGGTTAAAAAAAAAAAAAAAGAATAATCTTTTGATTGTGCAGCAATGAAATTAAACTTGTTATTTCTTTTCAGAATATGAAGGAGCTTTAACTATCAAAATTGTCAGTTTTATCTAGATTTCTGTTTATTCTTCCTTTCAAACCCTTTCCAAAATCTCATAATTTCAACATGTTCTTATTTCTTGTCTTTCCCTTGCTTTACTGAACTATATAGACAGATATTCCTCTTTTCTCCCTTTCTCTGCCTTCCCTGAGTGAGGAAGGGCTATTGGAAAGAAAGACAAAAAGGGAAAGCTATTAACAGCACCTGACTTTGCCCTAGTCTTGGCCTTTACATAGATCAGTGCAACATATGGCCTCGGATAAGAGCAGTACATTAGACCAGGGTTTACTGAGGAGGGCACGCTAAAACACTACCTCTAGGTGCACCAGCGAGTGGCCTTGATACACCTGAGTGCATCACTGGATTTGTGCTTTGGTGCACAAAGCATGAGAGCCTTTCATCTTTCAAATTCTTTAAACTGTACTTATCAAGAATAGAGCAGCAACAGACTTTAAGAGGACAAACATACAGAAAGGAAGCCCACTCAGTACAGAATCTGCTTGCTGAAATTAGGAAAAAAAAATGTCTAAGATTCACTCAGAAGGAAAGAAGATATCATAGTTGTCCTCATTCATGAAATTGTACATAATCCCACAATATACAACATGGGAATACATTAGACATGAAAGGGGTGATTCACGAAACATTGAATAACCTCTCCAACTCATGCAAGTTGGTAAACAACTGGCACCAAGATACACCTGCCCTCCTCCCAGTGTTTGATAACTACCCCTCTGCTGATATAGCTGTTGATCACATGCTCACTAAAAGAAAACATACGCTGCTCACTCAGCAGCTCCAAATCACAGCCCGGCATCACAATAGAAGATCAATCTCAAAACGTGTTTAAATTAAGGTGCTGGGTAGTAAACAGGACCAGCTGGAGGATAGTCACATATTTTCTCTTGTCTTCTGTCACAAAGGTGATAACCTTGGATAAAAGGATGAGATAGCAACAGGTTAAAGCTACCGGAAGACTCAGAAAATATCATCTGCTAGTTGCTTTAGACCAACTTTTGGATGTTTTTTCAAAGTGGTTCACAAGCTCCTTAAACTTTTAGAAAAGCATATTTTTAACTGATGAAAATATGACTCCTGTGCAAGAGTGCAACTTCATACAGCACTGCCAGAGAGAGTATTAGCATTCTGAAACCATCAGACTTCACTATTGTTATCATTCTGCTGCTGCATTTGCTCTGATCAGTCCACAAACCCTTGCTAAAATGGCTTCTGTTGGGGTTTTTTTTAGGGATTAGATGCCCTTTTCTTTCATCTGGAGTCTACGCAACTGACAGTACAAGTGGCCCTTAATTAAGAAGAACCATACAGATACCACCTTTCATCCAAGAATTTACAGGTAGGGAGATGCTTTATGTATTTGACCCACAAATAAAGTGTTCACAACCTTGAAATGAGACAAGAGAACTACAAACAAAACCTTAATATTTATGTAAACAATTTGGTGCTTTCCTACAAAGTACTGCTGGATCTAAAGGCAATGAATTATTTGAACTATAAACAAAAACATAAATCATGCATTACCCTCCCTTTCCTTTCTTCCTGACAAACATACTTCTAGAACACAAAGTGAAAACTATTTTATCCTTTCTATAATGCTGAATTGATTAGGCACTGGAAAAACTTAGCTTCCCAAAGGATGAAACCATTCTAACTTTCACACTGATTAGTCTGATGGAGCTAAATTGACAGCATATGTAAATAATAACACACAAATTCCTGCCATTTTTCTATTAGTTTAATGTGTAACAATATATATTTAGCTGATACTCAGATTTCATGTTTATAACTTGACAAATTAGTTTAGTACTGCTGAGAAGATAGAATCAAACTGCTATGTTTACACTATTCTGCCTCTTCAACTATGACTATATAAAAACAGCATTTACTAAAGGAAATGGAAATTCACTTTGGTCACGAATGCTTTGCTCAAGTAAAAGTTCTGGAATTTAAGAAGCACTTAGTTGCTGCATTAGGCCATTTAGGATGTTTCAGCTTCTCAATTGACTGTAATACCAATCTGCTCAAGTGCCCTGTTAATGACCTTCCATCTCACAGCAAACTCAGGAATTCAGTGTTTATACTTTTTTTTTTTAACCATACCATGAACAGACTGAAGAACAGATCCTTCTTTCTCCCTCAACTGTGGCAGAAGGGTGTAAACTGTTAACATGATTTCAACAATAAAAACCTAGCCTTTGTGCCTCTTAATGAAAATTACCATTGGCAACAGTTAGGAAAAAGGGATCACTTAAAAGTTGAGGGTGCTAAACATTAAGAAATGTAGAATATTAAACATTCTTTCTAAAAAAACCCAGAATTTGTATACACTAATTTCCATGTTGCAACATAAAGTTTCCTAGCTTTGTGTTATTGTTCTAAATGAATACCTATGACACAGTAATATGAATCTAGACTGAGAAACACCACCACCATTTCCCAAAACACTCACTAGAATTTCAAGACAACTATTTAGCAATGTAACATAGGACTGTTTCTTCAGCTGATGCTACTTTCACAAATTTAGTACTTAATCCAGAATACCTGTTTTGTCAAAAACCACAAAAATTTAATAATCTACCCTACCATGTCTTTGCCTTATCAGATGGACAAAGGGCATGATAAAACCTCCTTGAGCAATGGCATTAGAACAGGTCTGCGTCGTTCACATTTTACTGTGTCAGTCTCCAGTAAAAATCTGAGTTATGGTATTCTAGAAAATGCTAAAGCAAACTTTCCTTTTTTTTTTTTTCTTTCTTTCTTCATAAGTCTTCACAAAGAAATTTTTGCACTCTGCTTCCACAAAAAAGCTGCATGATCCTGTGAGATTTAACATCTATGTACACTTTCTAAATTATCATGAAAAAATAAACTGGAAAGAAAAAAACCCTTGTAATACTCTCAAAGGTTCTAAAAGCTGAACATTAATTATGGAGAACAATATAGAAATTAGAAAGTAATTGATCCTCCTCCCCACTACTAGAAATTTGAGAATATAAAGCAGTGGGCTTGCCTTTAGAATTATGAATTAGTTTATCCAGGACAGCAATCAATTCCTTTGGAAAACAAATAATTTTAGGACATCTACTCCTAAAACCCTTAGAGGTCTATGGGAACAGTACCTGATCTAGGATAACAGCCATCACACAGTACTTCACATGTAGTTATGGACAGATTAGAGCCCTCACTGTGTTGCAACATGAAAACCAGACATACTTGAGCACACAGAGCTTTAAATTGTGGCTGTTAAATTAACTTGTTTCAGTTTAATTTCCATGTAATTCATAGCACAGATGATCTCAACCAATTTGTCTAGTTAAATATTTGGACCCTTAATAGTGCTAGATAGCAAATATCATTGCTGAAGTTGGTGGGAATTACAGTCAGGCTGTCCATTACTGTTACTATCATCTGACTGAAATGTGAATTATTATGTGTACTAGTTCTATCAGGAAGAAGATATAGAAAGACTTCATTAATACTAGATAACACTTGAACCACTAATTAAACCAGTTTTCATTTTTACAAAATATGACATTTTTAATATTATTAAAATTTCAGTTTAATGAAAATTTATTTAAATGTACTATGGAGAAGATTATCAAATATTCATAATTTCCCAATGATTCATTAAGTTCCTAATCCTCATTTTTAGCCCATTAATATAGTCTTTAGCAACATCCTTCTATGGATTTTCTCACAGTATATTAATTTCTATCATTGTGTAAATATATTTCCAAAATGTGGGAAGTTTTAAATTAGGTATCTCTGACCACAATTGACAAGGTTTTAAGGCAAGGTGTGAAAATAAACCACCTGCAATTAAGATATCTATGTACTGATTTTATGAAGGAAAATTTCATTTCAATCAACAGAAAGTGCCTGATCAGACTCAGTTAATCTTGACTTTGCTATTATGGACATACCTACAAATATGGGACTCCATTTCAGGCACAACATCCAATTACAAAACAGACTTACCATCCAATTTTAATAGGAGCTCTTAGCAATTTCTACCTAAAAGTAGAAATCTTCTAAGATATTTTCAAGTAAATAAATCAAATCTGTGGACATTTGAGAAAGTGTGGCACAAAAGAAGCCATCTCTGTGAACAGCAGAAGTTAAACCAACTTTACAAAAACCCAGGAAATGGGCTATGGACTCTCAAGCACCATCTACTGACATTAAGCATTTTCCTCTTTGCAGAAATGGCATTCAAAGGTGGATCCAATTGAATCTTCAAAATAGCTCTGAAGCAACAGAGACAACTGACAGATTTGCTTGTACAATTACTTGGCACAGAGAGCTTACACCTGTTACACATAATCAAACCTACTGTGCTGCAACAACAACAAGGTCTTCTGCAAACCATTGCACTTTTACGTTCAGCAGCTAAAAAATTCCCCTAGGATCAACCATGACTTGAGGGTTGGTGTTTTTTATTTAGTAATACTCCAGTCCCCTAGATTTTTATCTGTTGAGAAAGATCGGTTTGGAGCAGGGAGACTTTATAATGGACCATTATTTGTAATTTTTAAAACAGAAACTCAAGCAATTGATCATATAAATTTTAGAATTTTCACTTAAATTCAACTAAAGCTGCAGCAGTAATATAGACATGTTCTTTTCTATTAAAGTATTAAAACAGTAAATATGGCATAAACACAGTGGAACTTAGTAAAATGTTAGGTTTTAGATATATTCAGTGTTGCAGTCTTACTGTTTTGTAAGAGCAGAAACTTCATTTAACACATACTTCTACTACTTTAAATAGAATAGCAATTCTCAGACTTTTGAACCTTGAGTATGTTTAACTTATTGTAGTGTATCACAGCCCTGCTATGAAAACTTTGTTAAGAAAGAGGTTAAGAAACATTTAGTTGAAACATTAGAAAATTCTGATACCATGCTGTCTTGAAATTTGTCAAGTCTCCTCTTTCCTTACCAGTAAATAGTGAGAGAGATGATCTCAAAGCTGTTTCACAAGCCTAGATATTCCATTACTGGCAAACCAAACTGGAGAAAAAAAGGGATGGTGGAACTCAGAAATGTAGATTTAAGCCTGCATCTTGTTCAGATGTGGAGTTTAGATATGGCTACAGAAAACACTAGGACCTAGGAATAGTATTTTTCCTTACAAATCAGAAAAAAAAAAAAACCCCAAAAAAAAAAACCACTTTGGAATTTCCCACAGAATGAAAATTGCTAAAACTTTCTATTTAAGAGATATGAAAGTTTCTGTGATTATGTTTTGTATATTATTTCCTTTTTTTTTTGTGTAAGGAAATTTTCATCACATCAAACATTGAGTAACACGTACTTGAATAGGAATTTTAAATGATAACCTGAAAATCTATTATTTGCAAAGTTAGAATATGAACCTCAAAAAAATACATATCTAAGATACATTTATTTTTCCTCCAATATTAGCCTCATTTAATGACTATAGTTTTTTGCTTTCCTTTCTAGAACAGATATATTCCTTTCTAAATTCCATCATGTGAATTATTTTACCTAGGATTTCCTTGGTGATTCACAGATAATATATGCAAACACCTTGCTATCATGAAAATAGCAATCTTTTTTTTTTTTTTGAGAAATCAGATTTATTATTATGTGGCAACTGCATTGGTCTCATGGGAACAGTATAAATGTTACCAAAGGATGATGAAATGAATGACCAAACATCATACCTATCAAAGAAAAATGAATATATTTTATGGATAGAGTTCTAATGGTCAGGTACATGTGCTAGTTGCACATTTTAAGGCATTTGATACATTTTAATTGCCAAGTATTTGCTGAAACACATGAAAATACTATGCTCTCCAGCAACTTATTTCACAGTCTGAATTTCACAGAAGTTTGGTGAAGACTTGAATATGCTACATCTTGTATCTTGGGAATCTTTCTAGTTCTCCTGTGAGCTGCATTGGTAAGGGTTCATCCACTGCCTCATCTCCCCACTGATGAAAACCACACATCACCTTGACAATCATATCCTTTACTGTAATTGCATCAAGAGTACTTCTCATGCTTCTGTTGCAGAGACTGCTAATATTTCCAATGCATAAACCCAGTAAAAAAAAAAAAAGTTCAGATCATTTAGATGCTTTGGAAATTTGCAAATGTAGTTTTTTGGGGGAGACTTGAAATCTCCTCTCTAGTTACTTATATTTTCAAATTCAATTTTGATAGCTTTAGTACTTCTCCTTTTGTAATTATTGCCCTATGTTGACAGTCAAATGGTTCCAATATCACTAAGTCTATTCATCAATTAAATTCCAAAATAAAAAATCATAAATAATGCATGGATGAAGAAGCACACAAAATTAGCTTCCAAACCAAGTCTAATTCTGTAGAGGCTAAAGCTGCTTTCCTAGTTTCCTTGTGTTATACTGACAGCTAGCCAAAGCACATATCTTTTTTCTTTTTTTTTTTTTACATTTATATTTTATCATCATGCTCTGTGACAGTAAATCTGAGAATCACTTGCCATATATTGCTGTATATGCCACTAATGCATTCATTTTTCATCACATAACACTACCTGAAGGGCACTTGTGGCTCAGAACCACATCAAGCTAAACCTAAACCAGCCTGTACTGTGGAAAAAAAACAATTGCTTTCAAATCAGTTCACTGCAAAAACAATCAATGTGTAAAGCTCTGTATGTGCATTATATACAGGGGCATTAAATGTGCTAATAATTTCAATCTGTACAGATTGTGCATGCCACAGTAACAACCAATGAAACACTTTAGGATAGATACGCAGAAGATAAAAGCGGAGCTAATTATGAGTCTTACCTGAAGTCTATGTAAATTAACCTACGCCAAAACATCCACCCCCCACCCCATACATCAGTCTCAAAAAACATACTGCCACAGGGATCTTATATCACCCTCTTGTGGCATGCCTGGCCTGCTTACTTCAGCGCTTGTTATCAAGCCTGTCTTCTATCGTCAGTCTGTCCTATAGCACAGTTACTAAGATCCTTTCCAGGTTCCTAAGAAAATAATCCAAAGTTGACATGCAATACTTTTATCTTCTAGGCCTGACTGTTCACAAGTCTGATAAAACACTTGTCAGTTGCTTAAGGTCAACAGTTTGATCTCGCTCATCCTTTCTATAGTGAACTGCAAGCAGCAGTGGGCCCTGTTCTGGCAGGAGCTACTGCTCACAAGTGCTTGCAGACTTACTTAAGTACGGAGAACTACTCTGTCCCATATTAACTTATCTAGCGAAGAATCTGCATATTATCATCAATGGCCTTACTATAAATTATCTGAAATCTTATACACCATTAGAATCACTCATAACAATTGCTTTGTAAACAACTGAGAGAAGTAAAATTAAAAAAAAAAACAAAACACGAAAACCTCAGGACCATATTTATTCTATGTGCTAGATTCTTTAAATCTGCCCATTATTGCATGATCAGGATGAGTGACTGAAGGTAGGCCAGCCCAGCCAAAGAAAGAAAACTTCCAGGATTATGATGATAAGAGGAGAAAAAAAGTCCCCAAGGAAGAGAGGTCAGGTGTTCTTAGAAGCAGAAGGTATATCTACAAAAGACTAGTATATAAAGTATATAAAGTTCTTTGAGTTTATCCCCAGCTTTGTGAGACAAGGTTCGAACCAATTGTGACAAGGTGGTTTTCCACAGTCAAAAAAAGAAAAAGAAAATAAAATAAGAAAGAAAAAAATCCACAATGACATCAAAAAAACAACCAACCAAAACAGCCCCCCACACTATTTTTGGTACAAGCCCCAACCAGAACTTCAGAGAACACAAGCTCAGCACATTTCATGGTCTCAATTAGACCTTGAGTGCAAGAGACTAAAAGTATAAATCTTTTCTTCATTTGTAGTAAACTAGCTTAAACATAGAAGCATTTACTAAAGAGCAAGCTGGAATCAACTTTAAGTTAGAAAAATAGCCCCCAACTATTGTGCTGTATTTCCACACCCACCTCAACATAGGTGAGACATACTACAGCTTCACCAGCCACGGATATTTACAGCTTTCAAATACTGAAACCCACTAAGGACTGGGATCCTGCTCACTAATCCCAAATGAATGCATATACACACACATATTTGTACTAAGCTTAGCCTTACAATTCATACTTAAGTGAGTTATTGTTACCACAAAACTGCTGGCTGGTAACAAAGCCAGTCTTATCCGTTACAGCAGTTGTCATCTCTGCTTCATGACCTCTTTCTACTAGCTTTCAATCACTCAGAAGAGAGGTTTTCTCACTTGAAACCCTTCAGCCTGGCTAGAGAATCATCCAAGTCTTCATCAGTTGTCAGCACCAACATGCTAAGTCCTCTAAACCTACAAGACCCTCACACTTTGCTTTCATCTTTCTCTGGGCTTCAGCTGCTCCCAATAATTAGCCAAGAGAACCTCACAGTGCAACCTAACAAAGCAGTTAAGATGATTCAAAGGCTGATGTGCTAAGAGGAAGTCTAGCCACACATTCCCACTACTTCTCTGCCAGTATCTGACCTCTCAGCAAGAAGGCTAGAAAGCCACCCCAACAAACAAAAGAATGCAGTAATCTCCCCCAAACTAGTTGGTGGTAGGATTAAATAAGAATTAGTGCCAGAAGAAGCACAAAGCCAGGCTGAGGAGGAAGGAAGTAGGAACATCCCTTTCAGCAGGGGTTAGCCTTTTGATTGGCCTTATCTGCATTGTCCCACTGCAGTCAGAGGGATGTGCTTCAGGAGCAACTGAGCAGACTTAACAGCTTTCTGATGCCAAAAGGAGCAGTCCTATTCTCCTCTCCCTCACATTCCAGCTCTGGCACATATTTGACCCCTCAGTAAACCAACTCATTAATCCAGCGGAAAGCTATTTGCTTTTTAGGTTGGGTTAGTTTGCCAATGGTTTAATGAACTGAATTGGCTCAGGGAGAGGTCAGAGAAGCACCAACTAAAAAGCAGAAGCAGAGGAAATGCATGGCCAAGAGAAAGGGACGACATAGTGCCTACCTTTCAGCAACAGCCAGCAAGCAGGTCAGCTCAGCCATCTCATCCCACTGCAATCCCAGCAACCCAGCTGGCATCTGGCCAGGGAAAATTTCCCTTGTTTCCAAGGGAAAACAAGCCGAGAAGGATGTGCTATCTACCCAACTGGCAGCTCTTCCTTTTGGGACTGATAGCATCCTGCAGCACAGCTTAGCGCATGCTAGTCATAGGCTCAAAATTATTTTCCAGCACACCTTAACTGAGATGTGGTCAGTTAGGATTCACTGAAACAGCTGAAACATCACATCTCAGCTCCACCACCAAAGCTTCTGCTTCAAGCCATTGCCTCTCTGTTGCCCTCAGCCCCTTGCAGCAGTAGACTCAGAAACTCTCCCTCATTGAGGGCCACAGGAACCAACAAGGTCCCCATGCACCCCTTCCCAGGGTGGTCTTCCCCTCCTTTTAACACCTCCTTCTCCACAGCCCTGTGCCACTCTCACCCTACACCTGTAACTGTACCCAGCAGTGGGTGTCTGATGCCTCAGGAGAGAGGTCGCCGTGTTGCTCTTCCATCACATAGTCCTTAAATGTAACTCACAGAAACTTGAAATATTGGATGACTTGCATTTTCCAGTTTGAAAACCACTTAGTTCAGTTCAAAACTGACAGATGAGGGAGACAGGAAAAAAAACGAACACCCTTAGGTGGTTGTCTTAATCAGGTTTCAAAATCTGGCAATGCTTTTTGTATCAAGTATTTTTTTATATTAGGTGTTAAATCTTTTCATTGTGGTACAGAGAAGCAATCTTTATGACACTACAAGTTCCCCCTTCCAGTATTTATAGAACAGAAGACATATTAAATACCATTTTTAGATCACGTTTCCATTCTTCAGCTTAAAAACTGCATTAAAAGAATAGGAAAAAAAAACAGGAAAAAATCATTAAATATGCAGATAAGTAAATGTTATGGCCATTATAGATCTTTTCTTATATACACTTAATAGAAAGCCCTGGAATGAAAGAGAATTAATATTGTGGAAAACAGTTTGAAAAAATCTTTTAGTTCTGCAGTACTGTAGGATCGTATTACCAAGTTAGGCAGCAATCATATGCATAATTAAAGAAGTGATTATATGTATATTTATACCATCAATGCATAATCCTCAATTTGTTTAACATAAAACAGAACATCAAGGAAATGAGAATTTAAATTCCACTTGTTTAATATGGAACATTAAGTACACAAAAAATTGCCTGTAATTTTAAAGTGTGTAACTTGAACAAAATTTCAAGGTGTCAAATATTTGGGAGGAAGTAATGAGTGAAAAGAAAAGGAAAATATTAATATTATGCTTAATGAACAGAATCTTCATTTGTAATAATTAAAGAGTGGTATGCTCCCATTTGAAATACTTAAAAATAAGGTAATGCCAATTAACAAGACATCTCTTCATTTTATACAAACAAGATAGATGTGAGAGTTCTTAAGTATTCACACAGAAATTTTGTCTGGCTCTAACACATCAGGAAACACACACAATCATCTTCTTTGCACCATATATGCCTCAAATATCATCTCAGAAATGTTTGCCTATATTCAGGTTAATTACAGGATGTATTCTGCATTTGTGATGAGAAACTGGGGATTTTTGTATTTTATATTCAATTAGATTAGTACATTGAATGCAATTAAGAAGCCAAACAGGGAAGTTTGGGAGAACATGGCAGACTCACTGAAGAAAGGAATGGAAACATTGCCTGTTCAGAGAGAGGGGTCTCTGTGAGGTGCTGCTGAGGAGCAACCAGAGACCCTCTTCACAGTCTGGAGCAGTCATGGTCAAAGCTTCATAATTTTAAGAAAAGGTGGTCTCTGCTTTTCTGCAAAGCACTAAATTTCATGGACCCAAACATAGCGCCACCAAGTCATTCTTCCTCCATTCTCAGCCAACTGCTGTGGCAAAGATTATTCCTTTTTTTTCCCCCACAGAGTGTAGAGCATACTCATCTATTTTGATAACAGTATTTACAGTGTTTTCTTTTAGTCTCTTTAGAAATGGTACCCAGCTGTCTTGAAGGCAGCTTCTTTATATTTGATTGGCAGCACTCTCAAGACCAAATATTGAGCTGTTCTAAGAAGGAGTTAAGGAGCTATCATTGTAAATATAATGTTCTGTATTACCAAGAGTTCTGTAGTTAATTGGATACTGGAAATAGATATTAGCCGATATTGTCAGTGTTGTATGGACTTGGTAGGATAAGGAGTCATCTGTCATCTAAATGAAAGGTATTATAGAACTTTCTGCACCCTTAATTCTGTTGCTGAAGGGATTCCAGCTTTCCACTGACCCTTCAACAACCCTTCTGTGCACAGATACCTACTCAGAAATTAACAGATATCTGCTCCTCAGCAGAGAGGAAATGATGTTGTGTACAGAATGTGTGTACTTCACAGTGAAATTTAAAAAATCCAAACACAAACACAATACTAAGTATGTAGCTTTTCAGAGTTTGTGTTAAAAAAGTACATATATAGTGATGTTAAAGTTGTAATATACTAGGGATTAAGATGAGTGAGAAATTTTGGTCTATGCATCATGTGTTAATGTTTGAAAATACTGTAAAAACATTTAATATTATATACATATTCAATGTTACCACATTCATTATTTTACTATCTTCCTTTTTATTCAAACCATTAGTATTTGCAATTGCAGAAAAATAATTTTTTTAATATTTGCTAAAACTATCTGAATACCATAACATTTGTTATTTATACATGTTGAGGAGTTTTAGAACAGCTATTAATATATTATTGCCTTGTATTATAGGAAAAGAATATCTCTATTAGTTGCTTATTTAGCATTGTATGTTTCCTCTGACTCAAAAGTGTTACTCAAATTAGTCCCTCTGGTTATCATTAGAACTGTGAGAGACTGAAAAATCAAAGCTGTAGTGCAAGTCAGTGTCAGTGACAGCTGCAAAAACGGTAAGTCAATAGAACTAGTAGAAGTATTTTTGTACAAAGAAACATTATTTGTATG
This sequence comes from Heliornis fulica, assembly GCA_013399135.1. NCBI lineage: Eukaryota > Metazoa > Chordata > Aves > Gruiformes > Heliornithidae > Heliornis > Heliornis fulica. The sequence continues at coordinate 325,450 of VXBZ01007416.1, read as the reverse complement.
TAAACATATAAGCAATGTTACCCAAGTTTATAAGTAGAAAAATAGGAAATGCCATTTTGTGATAGGATTTATAAAGTCAGTGTCCACGTTTTGAAATATTTAGTGCTGTAAATATTAGAAAATCTACAAATAATGAAATAGCTAATTGTTTGTTTATGCAATACATGTTAAAATTATTTTTATATGACCTCATGTGGAAATCTTGTCAGTCCCCTGTTATTAATTTATTAAATTCTATTACTAATGCTCCTGGTTTTCTGTATGTCATCCTATATGTTAGTTCATCACGGTATATCCATCACATGCATGCAACACATAGGCATCTCAAAGTGGTACAGAGAGAGAAGACAGTGAGACTTGAACTGCAGACGGTTCTCCTCAAGGAGGGGTGCTGCATTGCATGGTTTACAGCTTCTGCCAAGAGATAGAGCTCTGCTGGCTTCTTTTGAAGAGGGTGCTCGCTGCACACCTTTGACTCTGATACTTCCTTCTTTTTTCTGTTGCCTGTAAAAAACATCTATGTATCTTCAGCTAAATACTGCTGTAGCTCTTGGGATTCAATTTCCTTATCACATCCTCATCATTCAACTAGATTCCCACAGTAATAATTTATAATAATCAAGCATTGAAAGACATGATCTTGCCCAGCAAAAATTTATGGGATTGTAAAACCAGTTTTCACATTGAACAACCACTGATATCTTAGGAACAGGGAACTCTGTGGTATGAAATGTTACAAACTCATATGTATTGCTAGTGAAGTAGACTCTTACTAGCTCTGATGACTCCTGCAGAGAATAAAGACACTTCTATTTCAGTGCTATTGTAAGGTCTTTTTTAAGGTCTATTTTAGAATTTAAATATTCTGCCTGTCTTCTCCTGGCCCATTGTTTCAGGCTCCATCCTTTTAAGGAGAAAATTTACAAATCTTGCAAATTAGTAAGTAAATAATTATAATGCATTATAAAATGTCATTTCATTTTGGTGAGTAACTATTATTTAATAACTTGAATTACATTTTTAGAATACTGCTTTTTATATTAGGTCTCTTTGCAGTTTATCTTTTAAAGAAAGGGAATCTGAGTAAGAAGAAACCTCATTGCAAGTCTCTTGTATTAAGCCTTTGCTGAGAATTTTTATGTGCCAATTATGGAGTGTTCAGATTAGCAAAGCATGAATTCCCAATGCTTTTACAGCAGTAAGTGAATATCAGTTTGAAGTAAAAAAAATATAAAGAAAGAAAAGTATCATATAAAATACTTAAATATATACTAAGAGACAAGAAAAACAAGTTCTTTTAAGTGCTCCAATAGTCTTGGAAAAATTAACATGAACTAATCTGTCCTTTTGATTATATTTATTTTAGAAATACCATTTTGGAAAATCTCAAAATTGACACCTGGATAAGTTGTTACCTGTGCTAAATATGTAAGAGAAAATTTATATTCTCAGATTTTTATTTCTATTAAATGACAGAATTCTCAAAATAATTTGGAAGGAACAAAATGTGTTCAAACTATTGTAAGGTAAAGAAGCAATATTAATTGACATATATTGCAACACTCAATGGAGTATAGTGTGAAGAGTTACACTAAGTCTGTGTGAATTCATTCGTCAGTCCTGTCACTTCAGTTTTAAGATGTGTTATCTGGAATGATTTGCAGGTACAAGGGACTAAAAAAGAAGACATCACCATTTCACGCCAAGGAATGTTCCAATTATACACTGTTACCTGTATTAGCAATTTATAATTTCAACTATCTAAAGTATGGGGCCAAGGTTCTGCATTGTTAATTGATATGGAAATTAATATGGTAACATACTTTGCAATTTTTTAGGATATTCAGTGTGATACAGCATTGATATTTAGTGACTGTATATCTGACTAATATTTTGAAGTAGGCTGGAAATGCCTACTCTGAGCACACACCATATTTTTATTTATAGATTCTAAACTGTAAACATTTTTTATTCAAATGGTCATATACATTAAAGTGCAAGTTTAAAAGATTACAAATTTGTCTAGGCGAATTTACAGGAAGTGTATGTTCCTGAATATTGAACAGTTAGATCTGCATTATACATAACTATAAATTGGTTTATCCTTTGTAGATTTCATTCAGTTTCTCTTTTGTTTGCACATATAATTTAAATTCTATAATAAAAGTCAGACCACTGCATCTTATTTGGGAGGCTGTAAAAGTATTAAACACATGTTCCCCAAAGTGTCATAGATGGTCTCTGAAAAGGTCTATTTTCCTATACCAAAAGAAGATATCATTTCCATGACCTCTACATTGAACAATGGAGAAACCCTTTAATAAAGCATATCTTTCAAACCACCAAGGCACACCACTGAGAACCACCGCCTTCTGCTCCTGTGTCTTGTATAATCTTAAGGGAAGTGTAATACTCGAGCATGAGGTTCCAACAGAAGAAATACCACTGAATTTATAGGATGTCTTTACTTCATGAATGTCCTATACATATAAGCACACATTCAAACTGTATGAAGTCACACACTGTGAATTACTCCATGAAAAGTTTTCTGAAATTCTTCTATGGCTATTGTGCCTCCTTATTACAGTAACCATGTGGATAGAAACGAGATGTTAGAATATGTGTAGACTTTCTTATCTCTTCCCAGTGTGATGACAAGAAGGAATGATTCTTTCAGCAAACCACACTAGCAAGAACCAGTTGCTAAGGAGTCCACAGTTTGAACTCACAGTCTATGTCAGAAGATGCTTTCAAACAGAATAATTTGGTCTAGAAAAATGAAGGGCTAATGTGTCACATTAAATCACTCCCGAGGCACCTTATCTCAGGCTAAACTCCTGCAAAAACACTGTACAAACCTGCTAAAAGAATATGATTTTATGGAAAACAGAGCTGATGGTTAAATTGGTATGTAGACTGATAAATTGCCAACTTTTATTCTGGTAACAAGTTAAACATTATCAGGTTACAGCGCAGGTAAACTTGTATCTTAGTAACCTTACCTACCTTGTAAGTAGGTAAACAGCAAATATCTGTTTGACGGACTGTGCATTCTCTTGACCTGGAGCCCTATAGAAAGGCATTCTCCTCATCTTGAAGACAAGAGAAAAAATATACAGCACAAGGAAAGTATTTTCCATTTATTAATATGGGGAAATAAAAAGTCTATTTAAAAAATTATGGAATGACACAGAGGCTTTTTGAGTTTTGTAGCCCTGTGCTGTAGAAACTTTTGCTGAAAGAAAAAGTAAAATTAGGAAAGACCATGACAATAGAGCAAATATAGGGAACTTACTGTACGTCTCCTCCTTTTTCTAATGAGCCAAATGCAGGAATCACAGAATCATACAGAATCACAGAATGTCAGGAGTTGGAAGGGACCTCCAGATTGGTCTCAAATGTCTCCAGAGAAGGAGACTGGGCAGCCTGTTCCAGTGATCTGTCACACGGTGAAAAAGTTCTTCCTTATATTCAGATGGAAATTTCTATGTTCCAGAAAATATGTATTGTAAACAATTTTCTTTTGGCAAGAAAATATTTGTTGTCTTTATACATCATTTGTAAGGCAAAAAATGGTCTTAACAACACTGAAAAACTACTGTTCTTTCATTGTGTAGATCTATAAAATGTGTAAGAACAGAATTGTTGATGTCATAGGAATTTTAGTGCCTGAACACTCTGTTGGGCTGGCATACCTACAGCATTAATTTTGCTGCCATCTCTGTGCCCTGGTGACTGAGGCTAGTAAGAAGGCAGAGTTACTGAATGCCTTCTTTACCTCTGTCTACACTGTTGGAGACTGATTGCAGGAGCCACAAATGTCAGAAGTCCCAGAGGAAGCCATGATAAATGAGGAGTCTGCCTTGGTTGGTGAGGACTGGGTCAGGGACCAGTTAAGCCATCTGGACATCCATAAATCCATGGGTCCTGACAGGATGCACCTGATGGTTCTGAGGGAGCTGGCAGGAGTCATTGCTAGGCCCCTTTCCATCATCTTTGGTAAGTCCTTGGAAAGTGGAGAGGTGTCTGAGGACTGGAGGAAAGAAAATGTCACTCCAGCCTTCAAAAATGGCAAGAAGGAGGAACCAGGTAACTACAGACTGGTCAGCCTCAGTTCCATCATGGGAAAGGTGATGGAACAACTTGTCCTTGGTGCTGTCTCCAGGCACATCAAAGATAAGAGGGCTGTTAGGAGTAGTCAGCATGGTTTCATGAAGGGGAAGTCATGTTTGACTGACCTAATAGCCTTTTACAAGAGTATAACCAGGTGGATAGATGATGGTAGGGCAGTGGATGTT
>VXBZ01007416.1:269335-320651 GCA_013399135.1 Heliornis fulica | reverse complement strand
TTGAGAGAGTCCAGCGCAGGGCCACCAAGATGATTAAGGGAAAGGAACACCTTCCTTATGAGGAAAGGCTGAGGGAGCTGGGTCTCTTTAGCTTGGAGACTGAGGGGTGATCTCACTAATGTTTATAAATATGTTAAGGGTGAGTGTCAGGAGGATGGAGCCAGGCTCCATTACAGTGTTGGACAGTAATTGGACAAGGGCCAATGGGTCCAAGCTGGAACATAGAAAGTTCCATCTGAATATAAGGAAGAACTTTTTCACTGTGAGGGTGACAAAACACTGGAACAGGCTGCCCAGAGAGGTTGTGGAGCCTCCTTCTCTGGAGACATTCAAGACCAATCTGGATGCGTTCCTGTGTGATCTAGTCTATGTGATCTTGCTTGGGCAGGGGGTTTGGACTAGATGATCTTTCGAGGTCCTTTTCAACTCCTAACATTCTGCAAAAGATAGAAAAAGGAACCAAAAAAAAGCCAACAATGAGGGAAAACAAAGTAATTGGACGATATGCATTTTGTACCAGATCAATAATCTTTCTGACGTATTATCTGTGAAAAGCAATTCTCAAATGTGTAGTAGAAATGACAATGAATCTAGAAGTTATAACTATTGCTCAAAGTTGCTTTTCTCATCCCAAATAAAACTCTCTTGAAAATCTGTGACTTGCTTCTACAAGTTTCCTGTCTCAGTTTCCAAAGAGTCCTGACATGAATAATTTCTGCATAAAACACTGTTCAATTGAATTAATTCATCTCACTTAATTACTAAATTAACACTAATTCAATTTAAGACTTGAATGTGACTTCATTAGTGCAAAACTTGAATATACAGTGTAAAAATTTACAAATTTCTCTTTTAATTTAAGAGTGGTAGACATTCTATACAACAGAAATTGTGAACCTTTTTGAGCAATGGTTCAATATTTACACTTCTTGTGGCACAGTACAAACCATATTGTCAGGTTTGTGACTGAGGATAGTCTCAATACACAAGGAGATTGTTTCAAAATGTTTACTTCATTCATGACTGGTCACTCAAAGACCACGGACTGCGAGACACCACTCTATGGAGTTATATTTATATGAATGTAATTTCTATTCAGTGTAGACTTCAGACTTGATAATAAAGGGAACCTGCACCCATCTTTTAGTACCTGTGGGATGTGCGTGTCTTCAAGAGGGTAGCCTATACTTCCTTTCATAGTTGCAACTGCAGTAATTGCCAGGGAAATGGAAGAGCAAACTACTATCAAATAGCTCTGGTGAGAAAAAGAATGATATTGTTATGTCCAAGAGACACAAATTTGCAACAGTAAAACCACCAGAATATGTCCAGGATAAATGCACAGGCAAACAACAAAACAGAATTAAGCAAAAAGACACCAATGAAAACTAGATGCATCCTGTAGGCAAAATTTTACAGCCTAGGTAGCACCTTTACAGATGACGAGCATTTCTCTTTGAGTGTCTGTGGACACAAAATGTAATAAGCTTCAAAGAATATGTGATTTTATACTGGATATTTAAATTTTGCAGGCTTGGTCTCAAGGGAAATGCTTGTTTGGTGAAGAGTCCTAAACTGACAATGCTCTGCTTTACACTCTAGTCAGATGAGTGAAAAGCCTTAAGCTCCTTCAAGTGCCCAGCCCTGCAAATTGTCAAAGTCCAGTTAGATGAGCTGTGTGTGTGCTGTATGAGGCATGTTGCAACTGCTTCCTGTCATGCTGTTTCCCAGTCAGTTTTAGAAGTCAGCCAATATGGTGTGCTATCTGAAATGCTATAGTAATTATGTGTTATTTACAGTAACCAGAATTGGCACTTGCATGTCTGAAAGTACTGGCTAATAACCAGATTTCTTCAGTGAGCACCGTAGGTTGCTTCTGAACACTCAGTATAATATAGATATAAAATGTTAACAAGGAAATAAGAGATCACATCCTTCTAGATATGACTTTCTGTAGACATATCTAGATGTTATCCACAGATAAATGTGAAAGGCTACAAGGTCTACCAGGATACTTTTGAAAGCTAGACAGGACATGAAATTGCCACTATCTTCTCTTGCTGCCTGAAAAAGCAGAAGTTGAATATGACCACCGAGAGAGTCAAGTGATAAGCACCAATACATAGAAAGCACAGACTCAAGTGTAGTCCCTGATTGAGCACTGATCATGAAAGATTTTGAGAGAATACACATATAGAGTTGCTGGTGAAGTCATAGCTCCAGGAAAGACCAAGGTTAATTTGTTTAGCAAAGGTCAGGAATTTTATATAATAAAAGTCAATAGTGAGAAAGGAGTTTGAAAGGCACCAGTGGAAGCAACAGTTGCCCAGCGGCACTCAGGACCATGTTGCTTACAGGGTGATGTACCAGTGAAAAAGTATTTTTACATGGGGGAGGTACAGACTAGCTACCAGATGTGCTAAATATTGAGCAGTGGTAGTAGCAGTTGCTGTCAAAAATTGGTTCCAGGTCAAATATTTCCATTTCCTATTGTTTTCTTCTTTTTCCTTGTGAGCTATACATCACCACAAATTCTCCTGTCCTGAGTGAAATCAATACAAATACCCCAACTAATAACAAATAAAGACAGGTTTTGCTGTATAGGTAGAATATCAGATGATTTCTTTCTTTGACAAAGAAACGCCATTTATTTTTTCTGATGCAATCTATGTTCTGGAACATATGTGTTGCTGTTGCAAGCATGACACCATTTTGGTTGTACTTCAGAGGTGTTCACTTTGCCAGCTCTAATGCAGTTTTTAACAGCTTGTCTTTTTGTGACATATTGCAATTATGCCAAACTATGTAATCACTTATTTCACATTGAAGTTTCAAGTTTTTTCTGTGATACACAGCCTTAAAACTTAAAATTCCACTACTCAGTAAAGCAATTAACTGCCTTCTGGGGGTGAATTTCACAGAAAAAAAATAATGATTATTCTTGAAAAAAATAATTTAATGAACACAGCTCCAGAGATGTTATCTCCATCTCATTGAAGTAGGTGGGAGTTTTGCTACTGACTTCAACTGAGTCAGGCTTTTGCCTCAGGACAAGATGCTTCTCTAATGAATAATAATGAATGACTAAGAAATACAAAGTTGTGGACTGTCTTGCTAAAAAAGTCCATTTAAAAGATTATTATATATGTTTTCTCTGCAGGCTCTCAAGCTTACATATGTTTAAGTTGCTCCAGTGTTTTTGGATGTGGCACCATGACCTGTTAAACAGTCATAAGCCATCCTTTTTGTTGGTGAAAGCAGTGTGTGGGATCCATAGATATGATTTTTGTTTAGCCTGAAAAGTAAAATTTTTCCAAAATGAAAATAATAAAAAGAAGTGACTGTTTCAAACTCCTACTCAAACATATCCAATAATGAAGTAGCTCACTGCATTTTTCCTAACACCGAAGCCAAATCCCTAGAGAATTTTTTTATAAATCAAAAATACCTGTGAAGCTTCTAATATTAACAGAATAAAAATGTTTCCCCTTAGATGTGGAGGGACATTAAAACATGAAAGGTTAACAAACATTACAGAATTTATTATATTCCTTGGAAAAAATAGTCCAATACAGATAGAAATTGTTATTTATGTAACATTCCTTAGGAATTTAATTTTTTTTTTGAGAGTATGGAAGAAATTTTGAAAATCAGAATTGTAATACACACAGGAGTGAGATAAATTTAAGCAGATTAAGGTACTTGGATCATATCAAAGAAAGTTTCTAATTATCAGGTTTAATTGGTGCCCTAGTTGCCTGATCACATACTTTTATTTATTCAGGATTCTTGGAGACAAATTCTAATGGCTTGAATAAAAAGGAATGAGGCCACAGAGTACACAATTTTGTAACCCAGTCAGCAGGTATTTTCCTAGAAAGGGGAATCTGACTGGTAAACAATGCCTAGTTTCTACATTTAAATTATATCATTCAACAAAAAATAAGAAACCTGACTTCAGGAATCCAAACACAATGCACCCACTCAGAGACCATGCAACAACGTTCTTTGCTCTTTGCTTTGCTTGTCTTTTCTACCATCATGAATTTTCCATTTCCATACAGCTTATCTTTACACAGTGGCCTTGTTTTATCAATGAGGGTGTAAGGGGATAATCTTTCTTCTACCATTTTATACACAACAGGGAAGTAAAGCAGGTTGCTTCTACCCTATGTGTTCTGAGTAACAACTTTAACCATGAAAATATGGCAGAAAACCCTTTGCACTATGCATGAAAAAGGCAGGTGAAGGTGCTTCTCCTCAGCTGCTGCACAGGTAAATTAACTCTCAGCAGATCCTTCTGAGGTTCAGTAGGACACAAGATTGGATTATGTTCCTGACAAACAGGCATGGCCTACCTGATAAGAAAGGAAGTAATGTCTGGACCATTATGTCAAATTATATATTTATATGCACCACACAGTGTGGTGGAGTTCAGGAAAAAACCAAATTTTTGAACTAAATGTGATCCTTTTATTCATGGTATGGCATGTCTTATACAGCTTCTTATAAATATTTTTGGGGGTTTACCACAAGTCCTAGGAGTGTCTGAAGATTATTTTTTTTTCTTTAAATGGCTGCATAGTTCTTTTAGAGACAGAAAAGAGTAACAAGTTCTTCCAACTGAAAAAAAAAAAAAAGTTTAAATTTCATGGCTTTACAAGACTCGAGTAAATTTTTTTTCAGAATCACTGCTGAAGTCGTGCCTTAAATTCCAGGCACTTCAGATTACTAGATGGACAGAGGGGCTCTAGTCCTCCAGTCTCACTTGAGCCACTGATTCAAATGATTGCTCATCTTTTAAGTAAGAATGTTAAGGCACATGCCACAGTCATATGTATAATTTTACCTTTATGAAATGTTGAACTTATCTGTGTGAAAATGATACCTTTAATGATGATACAACACAAAACTACAACAAAACTACTTCAGTTTTCTCTCCCTGTGGTAGTAACCACCAGACTTCCCTCTGCTCCATCACTAATGCAATTTAGAAACATATAGAATAGCCTTTGTCTCTTCAGTTGTTTGTGTCAGCATGTTGTAATCTGGTAAAACATGTTTTCTGATAATCCCTATTACTCGCTCAGAATCCTAAACTTAAATTCTCTATTTATTTTCCCTTTCAGAGACACTGGGAACCTATATCTGGAGTTTAAACATTATTTTTGGTTACTTGATTATTTTCTTCAGTGGCACTAGTAACAATCTAGTCTATATTACTGTACTTGTAGTGATTGTTAAAACACCTCTGTTGTCTTATCCTTGGGGATGTCTTTTTCTTGTCAGTGTGGGACCTTTATGCTCTTGCTCAGCTGACTTCATTATCAAGTTCATTCCAGCTGAAAACACAATAACCTGCAATATAGAACTTCTTGTAATGCTCCTTTCTATCCATTGCTCATTTTTTAGTTTAGAGGTCTGTAATAAATATCACAAAAATTGCTTTATAAGAGTCTCTCACCTGCTGCTGCACTATGTCTGGTACTTTATTCCTTCTTTGGATTCTTATACTAACTTAGGGGGCCTATAGTCTGTCCTGCATTGTGATAGCAAAACACTATCTCTATTTTAGGTAATGTTAAGAACTTAGTTCTTTTTACAAGGTTGACTTTTTAACTGCTCTAAAATTCACATGCTGTACTGGATTGCCTTACAGCTTGGTATCCTCATGTGGTTTCCTATTTAAAATTAGAGAAGACATGAATAAAGCAATCTCCTCCCAGCTTGCTCTCACCACAACTTTTCACAAGATCAACAGATTATTTCAATGTTTATCTGCGCAAAATAAAGATCAAGCTATGGCTCTGATCACACCCAAATCCTTTTAGTCAGGGAATTATCATTCAGCTGTGTGGGTCTTCCTCATCATGCCTCTGTGGGAGCAAAAAACCTGAAAATTATATAAAAACACTTTTTTGGTTCTCAAGACAAATATGAACTTAACACACATCAGAAAGACATTGTGCACAATGGACTGAATAGCTGAAAGGGTATCTAGCTTAGCAATGTTGCACACCTGGGTGGTTCTGAAGGACATTCTGTTGTCCTTGATTCTGAACTGGCCAGTATGAGCTCAGCTTAGTTTCTCTATATGCTTGGGAAACATGAGCTGGACTACAAAAGAACCGCAAATGATTTAAGTTTCTCAGCAGTTAAGTGAGCATAAAATCATTACACTTGTATGTGTAATGCATTTTATATGTTATACTTAAACTATGTACATTTATATATAACTATTACATAGCATACATATTAGAATAGCATATATTTCTATATTTGCATGTAGAGAAAAGTGAAGCTCTTCCATCCTCACTGTATGCTTCTAAGCACTAAGAACTTTCTGTTCATTACAGTAACTGCTGTCCAGAAGTTTCCCTCACTCTAGAGACTCATAGTTCATCTACTTTCCACCCTTGCAAAGCAGGATATGTTTCAGATGCAGAAACCTTGAGAAAAATTATCAAGGGTACATGCGATCTGATAGAGTCTGTCAGGGGAATTGAATGGAAATAGTGCGTAGGAGGAAGAGACATGGGTGGTGGGGGAACAACTTGTTCCAGTAGCATAATTAGGAAAGGATTCAGCAAATATTAACTATTTAGCTCAAGCTCTAAAACTACTAGAATCTATGGCCATGAGACTCACAAGTAAGGTACTGCCAGACATTCATGAAAAAGCAGAAACTTTTAATGTGTTCATAGATTAACAAAGTCCTCTAATTACTGTAACCACCATTCAATAAAACTGAAAACCTTGGGCTTATACATGTGTTTTTTCCACTTACCCTATCTATAAATGGTCATAATGCTACTGAAAAGAAGATGAGAATTTAGCACTCACACAGGAGCCTTCAGTTGTAGCATTCTAACTACTTATGATTATAGGTATGCAAAATATCACTGAATCTTGGAAAAAATTTAAAAGCTAACCAGAGGAAAAAAAATTAAAAGGACAAATTCAGTTGTCAGATAAACAAAAAAATATTCCCAGGGAAATTTTTTGCTTTTTCATGATGTCAGGTTCAGCCACTCAGACCTCTAATTTGCAGGAAGTGAAAGGAAGGCATTTGATAATTATAGTTTTGAAAACTATAATTAAAATACACAACCATGCATCCGGAATTCTGACACCTTAGAGTGATTTTCTTTACTGCCCAGAATATACATTCTCTTCCTTCCCCTCTTAAGTGTATTGAAATTAAGCTTCATCTGCCAGGCAGTCAATCAGGAAGAACTCTACCTGACACCTTTTTCTCTTCTTGTGGTTGATGCCACCTAACACAATAGTTACATTTCCTCACCATTGTATTCCCATATCACTCTTCTCTCTGTCAGTTGACAACCCTCAGGCCAGGAAGACCACGTGCTCTGATGACACAAACTGCATTTCAGCGGTGAAATGGAATCTCTTTTTTTTATTCAGTCCCTTTCATCATAAGAACATCTGAGATCACAGCATATCCTTAAATGTAGCTCTGTAAAGTTGTTTTACTGTTCAGTACATCTCTGTCAGCTATAGAGTACAGTGAAATATCTGATGGCTTTCATTAGTACAAAAGAATCAGAATTAATATTGTTCCTTTATTTACAGGAATTAATGTTCTCTATGTGAACATTCAATGTATTAACATAGAAAAATATACTATACAGATATTTATAACCATAAATCTCCTGTAAATATAGATTTTTTTAATCATCTCTCAAGCTAAAATATGTTTATCTTCTCCCCATTTCAATAATTTGTTAAATTATACAAATACCTATAAATTGCAGTGAAATACTGCAGACTGAATTTAAAACAAGAACTAATTTATAAACCATCTATTGGATGTATTGGATACATCTAAAGATATCCTTCGGACAGCAAGAACACACTAATTTTAGTAGGCCAGAAGGAAAATAACTAATGAAGTTAAGTAGTAAACAATCACATTTAAAAGGAGTAAGGGAAAAATCAGAGATGGAAGGGAGGGAGGGGAGGAAGGGAGGAATAAATTTTTGTGCTTATAGTAACAGATTTTCCCAGTGTGTTCAGAAGACCCTTGAAATCAATACCTTGTTCTACTTCCTGTCTTTATATCTAGTAAACTAAATAGTCACCTGAAGAGCAATCCCAGGTGACCTATTGCCTCTGACTATGGCTATAGCACAGGCTGTACATAATTTTAAGTTAGACGAATCTCAAAGCAGCCTCTATATCACTATCTTATTTCTGTCTGAGTAAGACCCAGTCTTCTGAAGATTGAATGTTAGTAGTATTGTGAAGACGATCTCAATCCTAACTTATGTCAATGCATGTGTAAAGTAACAGAAGCTAAATGCCTTGACCATTTTACAGATGAAGCATAAATAATCACCGATAAACCTCTGCTTCTCTGTCTTGCAAAAAGATGACATTAGGCATCGACCTCTTTGGAAAATGTTCAGACTCAATTCCTAAATATAAGTAAAATGTTTAAAAAAATAGTTGACAATAAGTGTGACAGATGTGTAAAATTTTATAAAATATAATTTGAGGAGGTAAGTGAAACCTGCCAGAACCTCACACATTTATAATTTAAAAATGTGAAAGTACCTGCCAACGATTCACTGAAAATAAGGCTTTTAGTTGCCAGGACCATTGCATTTTGAAAATAAAACATTTTGAGTGTAATGACTTATTTACAACTATCTTACTGTTTCTTCTCAGCCTCATAATATTAGCTATTGATTCACAGTCTGAAAGTAGCAAACAGGGAATGATGGACTTCTGAGTGAGGCAAGCAAAGGCTCTCTACAGAGTATCACCAAGTTTTTCTTCTCACTTAAATCCTTGTTGTGATTAAAGGTTACTGAGTCTCTATAGCTAGAGTACATAAAACCAATTCAAATCATTATTGTAAATATGCTTCCGCATAACCTGCTCCCTCAGAATGCTTGACTCCTAATTATATACCAAAATAAGGGTGAGATGGAATTGCAGAAATTCCATCTACTTCACAATAGGCCAAACTGAAGAATTCAAAATGGTCCCTAAACCACGGCCAAATGCTCACTAAGAATTTCTTCATAAACATTTATTTTTCCTAAGGAGCAGCAAGTCTCAGGTTTTTATACTATTTCCATTAAACCATTTTTTTTCTTTTCTTTTTCAAAAGTTACAAAAGGTTTTAATCCAAATGTCATGGCTGCTGTAATTGCAAAAAAAAAAAAATTCAAACTCATAAACCACCACAATAACTTTTAGGTGTCTGATGATTTTTTTAATATACAGATATTTCAAGCTGATTATGAGCTTAAGCCAAAGAATTTCCAATGTTTTTTATTGGTAAGCTCGGATAACAGAACTGCTTTTTTTTCTAGTGTGATGTCTAATTTCTGCTTCTAGTTAGCATTACTTAGTGAAGTAGTAGTTTAACCATCTTGAAACCAAACAAGGACTTCTCCACCGTACTATATATGGTAACTATACACTGTCAATATGGACACTCTGGGAAAGCAGAGTACTCAAAATATTTGTTCATATTCCTTATTTGTTCAAATAAAACAATCTTATTTGATTCACAAATGCTTTAGCATCTCTTTTCAAGAACATTTTGAACAGTTTGTGCCTAAAGAACTATGTTATGTTCATTACTTAGCAATAGAACTGATATAAGGTTGCGTGTAATATCTTATGTCCATATGTGCACACACAACTATAAAATGTTAATAGAAGAATGAGAAAGTGGAGAAAGGAGACTTCAGTTTCCTACCTAATTTAGGGAAGGGTTTTGTGTCTGTTTGTTTTCAAACAAGGGAGAAAGTAAACATGCAGGGGAAAAATACAACACCAATTAGGGAAAACTTAGGGGAAATATAATGGAAGATAAAATATTAATTAAAATGCTTTTTCCCTGAGGCCACACCATTTCAATTCTTTTTTTTTTCCCAAAACAATCAGCTTGATTTATTTTTTTGTAAAGCAAAATCATAGATCAATTTTATTTGAATACTACTTTAAAGAAAAATATAATGTTACTCAAGCTGTATTACGGTGCAAATATAAATCTTTTCTTCAGGTTATTTTTGACTGAATAGGTTGTATTCCCTGCTCATCTCTAGCAATGTTTGAAAAGTTACATATATTACAGATTTTGTGTTCCAAGGCACAGCTTCTACCCATGGGCTCCAGTCACACCAGCTATCAAAATCACACAAGGCTTTGATGTGTTATAGCCCCAATCTCTGGTGACAAACAATCTGTTGTCTGAATTTTCTCCATAGAACAGATATATTCCAGATAAAGACCTAACCTACTCTTCATAAAATTATTTTTGTCGTTCTGTGTTACCACTTGTTTCTAAAAACACAAGCATTTAAAAATAGTTTAAAATTGCCCAAGTAGCTCATAGAAGTGGGAATCATCAGATCCTTTCAATCTGGCAATTTTACAGAGCATTGTTTACCATCGAATTCTTGCCACTCTACTGACTGACTGCCAGTTTCTGATTAAATGTTTTTCTCACATTCCCTTCTACAAACTGATCCTTCAAAATAAGGAGGTATTATGGGATAAACTTTTAAAGAAATTCAATAAAGATTTTCAGTTAAAAACAAAACATTCCTCTTATTAATAGGTTTCTTACATTTTTAATACACAAAGGCATAACTTTGTCTTCCGAAGGGCAATTACAGTGACTGAATATTTTTATTTTGATTGTGAGTTTATTTTTCTTATCAGTCCCATGTAGCTGTATTGTAATGTTGCCACAATTTTGCAGTCACAAAACTTGACAACTAATTCTAAAAGGAAATGCTCAAAAAACATAAACAAACCTCAGAAATTTTTTAAACAGCTTATGCCCATAATAAAGCTCATTTTCAAGGTGGGTTTTTTTTATGCATTTTATAGATATCAATTCCAGAAACAAGTAAAACCGTGTGGGTAATAGTAATCTTTGCTGTTCAAATTTTGAATTTTAAACATAAAGTTATGGGACACACACAAAAAAAAGGGGGGGGGGGTTATATGTTAAAAAAAGTGTATAGCTCAGAGAAAAAATCATCATCTGTTCACATGTAAGGAACAACACAAAAAAAGGAAATCCCAAATTTTCAGGTAGGCTGCTTTTATGAGTTCTTCACCCTACTTTGTTTCCTACAGTATCACAAAATGAGCAGCATTTCTTAGAATACAATATGAAATCTGCCACACAATCCAGAAGAAGTGTTGTTTCAATTCTTCCTAATATAAATTCAGGAAGTATGTAAATATATTTTAAATTCTAATTCTTCAACATTGTGCATTCATTATCAGAATTTAGCTCAAATCAATTTTTTTGTTACTGAATTTAAAGATATGACAAAACCTCCTGGGTATCTTTCTCACTCCATTTCTGAGCATAGCTTCCATTAAGATTAATAGCTGTTTTGTATCTAATGGGAATATATATCTTTAAAAAGAAGCTGATGTAGAAGCAGAAATTTTAGTGAAAATGATGAACAATAGAGGTCATGATTACAATAATTGTTGAATGAGAAATTTAACAAGATTCTATGAAGGAAATGTTCCATTCTTTAAACAAAAAGGCCACATGTTGACACTAATCATATTGAGTAGACCTGCTGAAGCTGATATTCGAAAGATTTCATCGGGGACCATTTTTCCAGACTAATAGTGAGATGTCTTCACTTACTCTGTATAGACTTAGCTGTATTATTCTCAGCTGTACAGTGAGGCTGGGACTCTTCAAGGTTGGATAGCTGAGTAGGCATGGAAAGGGCATTTTCCAAGGACAAAGACCTGAAACACCAGCTTAACATGAAAAATCATTATAGAAGGTGGCCAAAAGTTTTCATGGCTAGTGTTGCCTTTACAACAGAATCTAAATGATGCAATGATATAAAACATAAATGTGATATGATAAATATAAAAAATCAGCTTTAAATAATTCTCAAATTGTAAGAAAACAAATTTGATCTATGTTACCTGTGTCTATATATACTTCAGAGTAGCAATGACCTCCTGGGATTTTTCATTCATATTCAAACACTTTAAGGATTTATTTAACTGATCTGTCTTCAAAGTAAAAACCTGATATGGGGCTGTTGGAGTCAGACGGAATACTGCATGTAACTAGGATCTGATTCAGGTTCTACATGGCTTAATTAATTTTAAAAGGTACAAGGTTGAGAAATAAAAAGTACATTCTAATTTCTTGAAGTTAGAATAACTTTTCCTGTTTTCAGCCTTACTTTTTAATCCTGAAGGCATTTCTTCAGTGTGTATACATTTATGCTAATCATATACTACAGCCATGGGTTCCTCTATCAATATGAAATGTTTTGTACTTGCTGTTTTTGTGCATCTTGTATTGTTATGTGCAATATACAAAATAATGTGTCTAACTATGCCATTTATGCTTTTGAAAGAAAAAGCAAATTACTTACTGAAGAGAATGGCATTTGCATGCATGTGTGTCAGCTTTCAAGCCATTTCCCTCTACAAAATATTGCTTTCTACACTTAGAAAATGCATCCATCCATCAGTTACAAACCATTTCAAAGCACTTTATGAATCTACAGAGCAAAATGTACTTATCTTACATTGGCAGTGTCCCAGCTGTTACAAAATTGCTATTGTCCTAATACTTACAAGGCAATTTTAGCATCAGTTAATAATTTTACAGGATAGATAACTTCTAAAGCATTATAAAATGACAGACATTAAACAATAGCAACTTAGCATTTTTTGAAACAGTTCATGACAGCTTAAAAACTAAAGTGATTTTAATGTATAGTCTACGCAGTTTTAGTTTCTCATTGACAATTCCTTTAGAAGATAAAAATGTGAAAAATCCTTTTAAATAGTGGATGAAAGAATAAAACAAATTTATCTTTAGAAGATATTCAGTAAAATCTCAATTAGGAATAATGTCTCAAATCTTCCTGTACAGAGAGTAGCTGACAAGAATTAGAATTTATTTAGGCAGAAAAAAAAAAATGATGGTATCATTTAATGGTAGGGTACCACAAAATAAAAAAAGACATATCTATTCATTAAATCTAATACAAAAAAGGAAAATACGGTGAACAGCATTTTATATAAATCAGTATGCGTTATTTCTTCTCAAAAACTGTTTTCTATCAATCTTAGTTTAAGAGCTTCAGTTAAAGGCAAATTCTGGTTAAATTGTTACCCTTAATCTTGTTTAAGTAGCCATTTCAGCCAAATGTTCATTTTTTTTTTTGTTAGACATTTATAATTTGCTTAACGTACAGTACAATCTGTGATAGCAAAAGATTTGATGATATGTAAAGTGTAAACTGTTCTAAACAAATTAAATTAATTGATATTTGAGGTTTTACTTTGGTAATAACTCAAAAGAACCTTTTCAGAGCAAGTAATGTACATCACAATGGCCTTTTTTGTCAATGTACTTATTAAGTTAAACCAATTCTACCACTTGCTGTCATACAACACAGGTAATTGACCACCTCATCAAACCATAGCAAAAAGAATCCCTTAGTGCCTAATTACTACATTCTTCTGTACTACTGAGCACATTAAAGCAACATTAATGTATTGTGCTATATACATCATTACCCAATAGTATTAGAAGGTCCTTGTACTGGAGAAAGGAGTTCTGATTGCAGTACAGCTATTTTCGAAATTCTGACGATTTAACTTTCAAAACGCATAGTGTCTTGAAATAATAGTTCAAACAGTTATCCAAAGTGAAAATGTCATTTAATGTTGCAGTTCTGCTTTGCCCTAATATGAATGTTAGAGATTTGAGAAGTCTGCAAAGTGAAGTATGTAACAGATCTTCAGGCTCTGCATAGCAAATGGTTAAAGTAGTGACCTCAGTCAAGAACCAAATAGGTAATTCCTGACATGCTACTTACTCATTTATCCCCAGATGTTTTACCTAATGGAACACTATATAAAACTTCTTGTATAGGGATATAAACCTTTAGAAATGTGCCTAAATGTGATGGGAGAGTGTGGAGTTCTCTCTACATAGAATTCCAATTATGCACAGCCGCCACACCCACAGTAGACAAGGTTTCTTCTTTCAAAGTCATCCTCACTTAAGCGACTGAGCATCCCCTTGACTGGTTTACTCCCACAAGTAGCTCTGCAGGGCCAAACATGCAACTACGCACTGAAAGGGGTACTGAATTGCACTAACGTGGGCTGAAGGATCTCCAGAAGAGTTTGTGCCTATAGAAAGGACAGTTTTTCAATAAGCATCTTTGTGAAAGATTACGATACACCATGTCATCACCTGGATTCCTCAATAGTCACTCACTTTAAAAGAATCTCTTCCATTGAAGACTGCTGACTCATGTCACGAGTTCTGGCAATGCAAGATTTCTCTTACAGGTTACATCTCATCTTCATGTCAGGAGACTTAGACATCAGAAGCTGCAGCTGTGGGGGAAAAAAAAAAAAAAAAAAAAAACAAGTGTAATTGCAATCCACCACTGACTTTTTCTGTTTTAGACAGAGGTTCTTGAGACTCTGCTGCTACATTAAAGTTATGCAAAATTTCCAAAACCAGTGTTTTTAGATAGGTGTGTATATATAGAGATCCCCATTATGAAAAAAAAAAAAAAAACCAAACAATTAGAGTGCAGAGACAGTTGCCATAACAATTTACTCTTTCCAAATTACTATGGAGTGTCTTATGATCCACTGGCATCACACAGTGGTAAATAAAACCAGGTTGGTTCACTTTCTGATTTGTGTGACAGGAAGGTAAACTTTATCGGTTAAACTTTATTGGTTAAACTTTATTGGTTAAACTTAAACACAAAAAAAACCCAAACCAAAACATGCCAAAACAACCAATTGTACACTGCTACAATAACCAAAAGTGACATTTTATGAAGAATCATTGGCTGCCCAGCCTTACTCTGTCAATCCATAGCTACTAGTATTTTGAGTTATTGCAAAAGCCTGTCATTTCTGGACTCAAACCCAGTTCTCAAAAAACTGTGGACATAGGACATTCTCAGTCCCTGAGAAACCTCACTCTGAAAGAGTCCACAAGGCTTCAAATTGTTCAGCCTCTGTAGATTGCTTCAAAAATAAGAAATCCTTCCAAAGATAAGGTACATTGCAAAAACCCCTTTCTATTCTTTGTTACAGCCTCAGCTGAATGGAACAGCCTCAGTGTTGCTTGGGAAATCTGATTCCTTCAGATACCTACTTCTTTCTGGCCAGTAAGTTTCTAAGGGGGTTTTAGTCTGACTGGGCTGAATCCATTCTGCCTGTAGAAACCATATTATTAAATTTAAACAATAGGTTAGGTAAGCTGTATTTTACACCTAGAAAAGATAACAACTAAAAAGTTGGACTTTGCTATCTTGAGGTTTTTTCCTCCTCAGTTTCAACTATTTCTATAACAGATTCTACATTAATAATTAGCATCTGACTCATGTCTTCAGGTAACATTCAAGATGTATTACCAGTAGCCTGGCAATTTCTGAATTTCCATCATGGAATATTTACTCTGTCCTGTATATATGCTATATCGCAACATTTATTCTTGGCAGAAAGCATCAACAGTTAATTGGTCCATACTTAGTATCTCACTCAGAAACAGTGACATTTTGAAAAATGTAAATTGTAGAGAAAAGGTGTTGATAAAATATATTCTAGGAATAGCAAACAAATTCATGCGTGCTCCAGCCAATCATTTCGAGCTTCTGTAAATCACTGTTTTACAGAAGCTGAACCTTTGTAGGAATGTCTTTTAATATTGTCTCATAACGAAAAAGAATGAATTCCCTCTTGCATGATGCACAGAACATATCACATTGCTATTGCTTGATTGTATTGCCAGCATTTCAAGCAAGATGGATGCTTACATTACTTCTTCCCTGAAAAAAAAAATCATCTGTTTAAATAGAAGCATGAGAAATAGCTACTCATGAAATCATGAGGCAGGTAGGTAAAGGCAAGACATGGAAATCAGAATTATGTGGCCATCACAGGGGAAATAGTGTGACTTGGGCGAAAAAAGAGTTTTCAGTTCAAAAATCTAAAGGAGAGGAGCAGTTGAAATGCATTTTAGCCCTCTTTAACCCTATTCTTACATAGCTTCCATAGTTACACAAAGACCAGAAATCTGAGCTTCAAGCACATATCCTTGGTTGCCCAGGGAGGTGGTGGATGCCCCATCCCTGGAGACATTCAAGGCCAGGCTGGATGAGGCCCTGAGCAACCTGATCTAGTTGAGGGTGTCCCTGCTTCTTGCAGGGGGATTGGACTAGATGACCTCTGGGAGTCCCTTCCAACTCTAATCATTCTATGATTCTATGATCTAATCATGCACTATGAAAACACAGGAGATATGTTCATAAATCAATGCATACTTGCATACATTTGAAGCAACAAGTATATTCTAATATTTAATATGCTTTAAATGTTCAGATTATTTTTAGGTTTTTTTGAGGTTTTATACATTCATGTATAAATTAACGTTTGTTCCTATGAAATATTTTAGTTGTCTATGTAAATCTAATAGTTGGTTTTAATCAGGTATATGACAACAACAGTAGCTGGGATAAAACAGCAACTTTTCTTTTAATTAATTGATATTTTGAAATTTTTAATTTCTTTTAAATGCTTTCCCTTTAGTGTTAGAAATCAAAGGTATTATAAGGACAAGTTATATATCAAAAATTCCATTTTCTTCCTGATTGAAATACTGATAGCACCTGTTTTTCAATAAATAAGAATGTGCCTTGTTGGTTTTTACTGAAGAATGCAATGCTTTTCACTGATGTACTAGTTGTATACCACACAAATTTAATAGCTCCTGGACTATAGTTGGCTTCAAGTAAATAATTTTTAGCCGGTCATATTATTTCCAGGGGTGAAGACAATCTGCATGTCTAAAAACTTTATTCAGGTCACTGGAACTTACGTTATGGTGCTACATTTCCTTGCTTAGGTTTTAGACAGGTTTTTTGTATTGTTATGCTTGTTTAAAGGAAACTTGTAGCTGACACAATATTGTCTTATTCTAAAAATGTTTTACCATCCTTCATTTTACTTGATTCTTACCTTATTCCTTTATGCCTCCAGAGTAATTTTCAAGTGATCTCAGTTTAAAAAGAATAAAAGCTCTAGTGTTCAATGTAAAAAAAAAAAAATAAAAGCCATGTTACTGTTATGTCACAAAATATTGAGGAAATTTCTCTGTGTGCAGCTCATGAATTGCTGTGATGAGTTGACCCTGGCTGAAGGCCAGGTGCCCACCAAAGCAAATCTTTCACTACTCTCCTCAGCTGGGCAAGAGAGAGAAAGGCTTCTGGGTTGAGATAAGGACAGGGAGAGATCACTCACCAATTACTGTCACAGGCAAAAGAGACTCACCTTGGAAAAATTAGGTTAATTGATCACCAAACAAATCAAAATAACAACACTTAAAACCAAATCTTAAACACACTTTGTCCCTCTACTCCATTCTTTCCAGGCTCAGCTTCACTCCCCATTTTCTCTAGTTCACCCTCTAACAGCAGCACAGTGGGATGGGGAGTGGGTGCTATGGTCAGTTCATCACATGCTGTATCTACTACTACTTCTTCCTCACATTCTTCTGCTCTTGAGCATGGGGTTCCTTCTGTGGGAGGTGGTCCTCAGCAAATTTCTCCAATGTGAGTCATTCCCATGGGCTGTAGTTCACAAAATGCCCCAGTATGTGCTACCCACAAGTCCTGACAGCAAACCTGCTCAGCATCGGCTTCTCTCTCCACAGGTTCACAGGTCCTCCCAAGAGCTTGCTCCAACGTTGACATCCCATCGGGTCACAGCCTCCTTCAGTGCATCCACTTGCCCCAGTGTGGGATCCTTCATAAGCTGCATGTGGAATCTCTGCTCCAGCATCAACCTCCATGGGCTGCATGGGACAGCCTACTTCATCATGGTGTTTTCTATGGCCTGCAGGGGAATCTCTGCTCCAGCATCTGGAACATCTCCTGTCCCTTCTTCTGCACTGATCTGGCTGCCCTCTCATGTATTCTCTCTCATCTCTCTGGTGCAATTACTTTTAGTGGTTTTTTTTTTCCCCTTAAGTATATTGTCACAGAGGTGCTACCACCATGGCTGATGGGCACAGCCTTAGCCAGCTGTCATTGGCTCTAGTGAAACTGGAGGAAGCTTCTAGCAGCTTCTCACAGAAGCCATTCCTGTAGCCCATCTTCCACTACCAAAACCTTGCTATGCAAACCAAATACACTTGCTGATGTTTCTCATTTCCCCAGCTGTTGATTTTTAGGAGTACCTTACAAGACAATCTGTTTCTCTGGTGTTCTTTCAGCTTTTCCTGCAAGGTCAGTGTCTTTCAATGGGTAAATTCTACATGTAAAAATAGATAGAAATTTCCCCATCACATTCTCCTAAGACTAAACATGTAGAAGGTCACAAAGGGAAGCTGCATTTACCACCATTTTAAATCTATTCTGCAAGACCTCTATTCAGCCTAACAGGAACAAAAATTATGGTTTCCTGTTTAATATTATTTTTAATTGGGATATCCAGGAAAAAAAAAAAAAAAGGAGAAAAAAAAAAAGAGAAGAACAGGGTATCTGGTGTTTGTTGTCTTCTGATGATCTGGTTGCCAATGGTAAAGGCCAACAATAAGCAAACTCAATGTCTACATTTATAAAAGAAGGAAAAATTTAATAATCACAGAATAAAAGGAAGGTTTGGGTTAGAATGCACCTTAAAGGCTATCTATTGCCAAACAAACTACAATGGGCAGGGCCACCCTCCACAAGACCAGGCTGATCAAAGCCCCATCAAACCTGGCTTTGAACACTGCCAAGGAGGGGACAGCCAGATGATTCATCATACCATAGATGAGGCAGAAGGGCATAAATCACACCTACAACCATTCAGTTTGGTTTTGAGTTTGCTGGAGTTTTTTCTTCGTATCTTTTTTTAATTGCAACCTTGATTTAAACTCAGGTAACAAGATTACCTGTAGCTGATAAACTTGCATTTTCTGCTTGAAGGCAGGGTGAACATAGTATGAATGGTGCATGTACCATATCAGACGGTCAAAAGGAAGCTAACGGCTACTACTATAGATAGATGGTGTCTGAGACCTGGAAGCCTCTATACATGAGACAGTTATCTAAAGCCCCCTCAGGGATAAAAAATAAAAGACATTCAGGCAGCATAGAAATAGGGCTCCAAAGCCTCAACAGAGAGAAACTGGAAGTTGCAAGGAGGCTTAAAGTGTCTACCATTAGAGATCATCCTTAACAGTAGTGCCACAGATCACAGCTACTGTTTTCCACAGCCAAAACTAATTATTTGGACACTGGAATATTACCACTGCATGAATTTTCCCATTAAGTAACAAACCCAAAACCCAACAACAACAGAATCTATGTTTAAAACATTTTAAAAGTCAGTTTTCCAAAAGAGGTATTATTTTCTTTACTCACTCACAGAAACAAAAGTGCAACAACAGATGAAAAAAAAGATAAAATTTTATTTCATACCAAAAATATTTTTTCAAGCTAAAATATTTAGATTAAAATAAAAGCAGCCTCCTTATGAGAGAGAACATTACAAAGGTTGATCTAGATTTAGCACTCTGAAGTAAAGACTGTGGCCTTATCTTGCTTGCCAACAGAGAGGAAACGTAGATAAAGATTTTAGAAGAAAGTATTGGTCTTTGCTGGATGTCTGTAAAGTTATCTCAAAAACTGTTTCTCAAGAATTTCTCAAGGTAAATAAAGAATAAACCTTTCATAGATATCTTAACATCAAAGTTATGACTCATCAATACAAACTGAAGAAACTAATAGTTATGAACCGCGTGTGAGTTCAGCACCTCAGCTATTGGAACTCCTGACAAATCTACATATTAAATAAATAAAAGTTTTATTCTTTTTCCTTTCATTATTCTTTTTGTTCTTTCACTTTGGAACTGAACAAACTACCTTCCCACATTTGCAAGAAGAATGCTTGATCACAAGTATCCTGTCCATGACATTCCCCTTCTTTACAAGAGAAACAGAACATTTGTTACTCATGAGGTCTTGAGGATGGTATTCCACATGGGTCTGCACAACTCTTCATTTAGCTGTCTGCAGGAAAGAATGAACAAGCTAGACATTTGCTGGCCTCATAGAGATAAAATAGTAGGAAACAGACCAAAAATGGGATTCTGGAGAGGATACTTTTAGTCAAGAGGATCTGCAGTAATATAGTTCCAAGAATCAAACCGCCAAAGACCAACGTCCATATGTGACCTCAAACTTTACTTTGATCCTGTGGGTCTTCTTGCAGCCTATTGTAAATGAGTCAAGTGTAGTGTGAGTGGTAATATCACTAAAGAAATCCTCACAGACAAGTATGTTTCTGAGTTCCTCTCTTCAGGACAAAGGAGAAGAAAAAAATAGGACAAAACAAAACAAAACCCCACAAAACCAAACAAAAAAATCTTCTTAGCTTTTTTTATAACTGAAACAGATCCAAAACAATACTGTTCTACAAGTGGCCAAGAAGCCTTTGCAAAGTATTGAATTCCACAGATTTCATCTTGTAAAAAGTGCTGGGAAACATGTAGACTTAGGCTCATGTTTTATGGTGAATGCCCTTTACTTCTGAGAACAAATTAAAAACTAACAAACAAGCAAGCAAGAAACACAAACTATTCATCGCCGCCAACAAAAAGAACTCAACTGCCTGATAATGAACATCAAGAAACATAAAGACTTAAAAAAATATGTGGTTCTTTGTGGGTTTATATATTTACAAGGAATCACAAGTTACTTTTTAAGTGACTTTTTTTCCTGGTTGGTTCAGGTTTTTTAAATTTTAAATATAAACAACCAAAAAAACCACAGAGAAAAAGAAGGGAGGGGAAAACATCAGCTAGTAGCATTTATTTTCTATATCCACATAATCTCACCTGCCATGTTGACCAACTCAGTCTAACCAAAACCCATTCTTTCCACAGGAAACAGGCTGTACAGAAAGGCACTCGTGTTCTCTATAGCTAGCATGGAAAACACTGCCGGTCAATACTATGCAATATATAACGGATAATTATGAGCTGAGTGTCCAAATTATAATCAGTTTGACGAATGTCCACAAGCGTCTTCAGTCTATTTTATATTTTCACTAAGACAAGGCAATCATACAACCAGACAATTCCATCAGGGAAGCTTGTTAGCTGCTTAGTCTGTTAAACCCTGGTTGCCATAGCATCTAGAGTTGAAAAAGCTGCAGATTGGCATGAAAAAGCATGTCGACAATTGCCCTGTCACAGCATGCAAGCCAGGTCTGCTCAAAGGCAGCACACTACAAGTTTTCTTTCCCAGTTTGCACTACCCCATGCTGTTTAATAATATCCATTTACTGGTATTGGGATTGATCTAGTGCAGTGTAAAATCCGCATCTACTGAGATTTTGCTTTTCACGTGGGGGAGATTCTTTAACAAATAACCACAGAACAATTAATTTATAAAGGAAGTATTTTAAAGATTGTAGGAGGCATATATGATTTAACAGAGAAACAACTCAGACTTGTAAAGATCGTATCTTTAGCAAGATAATTGGTTCCACAAAGTTTTTTTTTAAAAAAAAGCATTGTTCAGAGGTTTTCCAATAGTTTTGTTGCTGATAACTAGTTTCATCAAACATCATAATATACTGCTTTGTATTTGGATTTTTGTCATAAGAAAAATCTTAACATTTGTTATGGCTATACTTTCTTTTAAATTATATGCTTTCTATAATTAAATAAATTATATGTACTACCAACTAAAGATATTTCCATTCATAATTAACATATTATAATCAAATAGGAATCAGTGTAACTAAGTGAATAGCAGAAAACCATTTTTTCAGAATAAACCTGTAGTACGATTTTAATAGAAAAAAAATTAACTATTTTGATAACGTTGAAGAACCTGCTCCTTAAAAAAAAAAAAAAGTTCATTTTTCATCTTCATCAAAGTGTTGGAGTTAGAAAAAATAAAAAAACCACATAACCAGTAGGTTTTACACAAGTATTTCCTATCAAAAGTTTACACTTGGTTTATTCACTTTCCCTTCCATTATCGCCTTCTAATCTGTTCTGTCACTTCATTTTACTTTTCCTTCAATGCCACAACTGAAGAAAAACTTGAAAACTACATACCCAAGAGCACAATTAAACTGGGAAAACCAAGAGGATTCTGACGTGGATCTTTCCCACATTTTCCAATTGTATTGTTTCAGTTTTTAATCTACCAATATCACATAGACGTGTACTACTATAGATCCAGCTATCATTTATTTTACCCTATTTGTTACAGGTCTAGATACGCAGAGAAAACACAGAAGGTACATCTTTTGGTAAATTAGCAGTCTATTAAATTGCACACAAGAAATAAGGTAATTTTCTAATGCATCTCTATGGTGCCATTGACAGAAAATATCACTAAAATTTTTAAAAGATGTTAGTTGAAATTTTTACTCAAAGTTGCAGGAGAATTGCGGAAATAAAAAAATTTTGGTTAAGAATATATTTTACTGTAATTTGCATTGCGCCATGTATTTCATGCATTGTTTGTATTCCCTCTGAATTTTCTTCTTCCTTGTACTAAGTTTGCAACTTTGCTGAAGTTGTAAATATGAAAATGGGCTGAACCTTGACACAGGCTGATTTCAGAGAACACTAATTTTTCTTTAAAATCTGTATCTGTGTGTATTTATAATTTGGGGGGATTAATATTGAGGATATTTGTGTGCATGTTTTACTCTAAATTTTTAGGCTTTTTAACAGAGTGCTCAATCTACAACTCCACAGCTGATGCCACAGAAAGATGTTATTCAGAAAATCTAGCTGTAGATTATAATCATTTTTGGCTAATTAAAATACTGTTTGTTAAAACAATTGTGCATTTACCTGCTCCAAACCAAAACAAACACCTCAATTTTTGATGCTGAACCTCTTAGAGGAAGAGCAGGTTTTTTTAAGACTGGCTAAATAATAAAATTATCCACTAAGTAAAGAATGTAGTCCCTCATATAAAACAATCAGCAGCAGAATGAAAGCACAAAGGTAAACTTTTTGGCATTTCACTTTCTCCTGTTTTCATGATGTTTCTAGTTGAAATAAAAACTTGCAAGATCATGTTGCAAGTATAAAAACATGGTTCTTCTGGAAATCCTGAGCTGGAAGGCAGTATGCATCTGTGAGGAGCAGTGTTTTCACATTAGAGTTCCAAAGTAAGGCCCAAGTATTTTCTTCTACAGATTTTTGGGTGATGAGTGCACAAACATGCATAATTCTGGGTAAATGGAGGAGAGCTCAGTGAGAGAAAGTCTGACTGCAGCAGAGCTTTCCTTTGCTCTGCTGGTGACTCTCACTGTGGACCCTCTGAGGAGTGCTGGCAGGAGGTGGATTTCTCAAAGAGAAAAAGGTGGGTGCGGTTTGCAGCACGCTAACACGGATGCCCAACACAACTTTGAGAGCCTCTGAGTCTCTGCCTGTGACAGTGACTCTGCAGAGTAGCAGTGCAAGGGAATATGACTGAAAGGCTCCAGGCTGACAGTCAAGAAAATCAAGGAGCAGCTCAGCAATGTTCCTTCACAAGACTGAACATTTTCTGCAGATACTCAAACTGTGTGAGGAGAAAAAAAAAAAAATCTCTTTTGCTCCCTGAATATCCCTTCTGAGATGGGAATGAGTCAGAGTCTGTGGGCCATCTCCTCACACAAGCCTTTGAAAGCCACTGAAATGGGCACATGCTGATTTGCAAAAGCTCAAGACAGAGTTGATAAGTTCACTCTGGTTGTAATTAATTCTTCTTTGGCATCCCTACTTCTATCAGTAGCAACAAACTGGTCCTAGTGCTGCAAGTTTGGTTTACATATTCTGTTTTTACATGGTTACTGGTCGGTAAACATGCATTGCATGGGCCACATTATGCTTTAGAGGCATTGCAATGGGTGGTAGCAAGGAAGCCTTTCCTGTCCATAAATAAGTGTATACAAATGTGAAGTCTCTGGGCTCACTGAGAATTCTTGCTGTGTTCTGGTACTGGCCTTTCCCTACTACTGTTCTCCTTCCTCCACACCTATTTCATGAATACTTATTCAGTGCTATTAAATGAATTTAATTTTGCATATTAAAAGCATTTAATGGGCAAAACAACTCATCTGCCGGTTTTCCTTCTAAATTTTTCTCAATTGCTTAAAATGGGCAGTAACAGATTATTGCTCTGTTAGACCACATACAACTTACACTAAATATTATTCTTCTTGTTAGGATACTTAATTAGAAACATGCTTACACCTTTTTGTCTTCTAATTAAAGCAAAAGGAAGATCAAAATAGAAAATATCATGCTCCAAATTCACTGTCAAAAAAAGAGTTTTTTAAAATAACAATAAATACAGAGCTCTTACAATGGATATGAATGATACCGAAACTTTAAAACTCCCACTGCAAATTTTCTCATAAAATAGATTTTCTTAAATCTAAACCTTTTCCACCGTTTCTGTGAAGTCAAATAGCAAAAGAAAACTTGAATAACAAACTCATTCCCATCGAGTAAAAAAAAGCATTGCTCTGTAGTAGCTTATATTTTTTCTGTTACATTTTGACTTATTGTTAAAATTTTCTTCAACTGGCTGAAAGCACATTAACTGCTAGATAGGCATCACACTGATGTCTCCATGCTGTAGCTTACAGCCGTGAATTTGCTACGATCTGTTTAATCATCAGTGTATTGATTTTCCTCAGCTTTCCTTCATTTTAGCCCCATAGCAGGCTTCTGTAATTTCCTTTGGACAAAGTGTAACCAAACTGTGCTAAGTGATGTTGATTTGCAGGCAAAAGTAAAGGGGTAAATATAAATTAACAAGCTATAAACATTTTACAAGTGGGGAGTCAATAAAAACAGTGTCTGCGGTTCTTTAAAAAAATTATTTGAAGCAGATTGTTAACAAAGGTGTCCAAAGAAACTGACATGAGTCTGAGAATAATTTTTGCGCTTTGTGATTAAGAATTGATCAGTCTAAAAGCCTCTGATGCAACTGAATCACCCATAAGCTGCTGGACTGAAAAGGCTCAGCAGGAGCTGGTATTTGTTTGTTAAACTCCCATGATTCCAAGTAGATAATTGGTCTGTGAAGTTCATGGCAGAATCTGAATTTGCTTTCTTGCTTCCCAGCTGGCTGAGCACTGGTTTATAGACTTCTGTGTACAAATTTAGCCAGCAGCAAACCTCACATCTTTAATGTAAAAGGTGTTTTGTTGTGTTTTTCAGGTGCTGAGTGGAAAGCCCACACTCCAGAAGCTCATTAAAAGGGCCAAGTTACAGTACAGGTTTATTTCTGTCACAGCGTTTCAAAAAACAGTGACAAGGATTAATATGTTTCTTTGGTACTGGAAAAAGCCTGATACGATCCCTTGTGAATTTGATCATCTGTTTCGTTGCCTGTATAAGATTCAAACTCCTATTATATCCTGAAGTTACAGCTGTAAACCAGGGCTGATAAGAATTCAGAAAGCACCACCAGAGCCTTCGCAGAACTAATTGTTTTATTAAGCAGCATCTTGTTTATTTGCAATTTATTTCATACGTCACTCAGAGAACCGACTCTTCTTTAAAACGATAAGGCATGATAAATCTGCTGTACATTACCTCTGACAGGCACTATATTGTATAAATATGTACAAGTAATGGAGTTTAAAAATTTCTCATACTGTTACTTCTATTCCGTTGTTGCTTATGAATAGCTATTTTTGAACATTTATGGAATTCCTTCCAAGGCTTTTCATAATTCTGACAGTAAACTCAGATCTACAGATTGCCTAAAAAGTCATCTCCATCTGAAGATAGAGCCTGATGGTGTAATTGCATGCTCTGGCCTTATCTGGGGAAAGCATCCCTGTGCAAGTGCTCAAGAGATTGACATGGGCCCTCCTCCTCCAGGAGCACAGGTAGCCTTGTCTCTGGAAAGTGCCCTTTGAACAGTGCACTCTCCCAAACGATGGGCAACAGGAAGGGGCACTAGATCCCTTCCAATAGATATTAATACTCAAATACGTCAAATCTTCCCAGGAACCGCGAGCCAGCACATCTAAGGTAGCTTTACCATTGCCTCCGATACCTTTGTGATCAGACCGAGAGACATTACAAAGAATTATAAGATACTATTTTAATTCACAAGCTAGAACAGATGGGCTTCACTGCATATTTATGAACTCCCAGTATAATGGGACCATTTCTGGGAGTAGGAGGGAGAAGCCTGAAGGTCCACTTCCATTTACTTGGGAATTATGTGGGGAACAAATAATGCTATCCTTTAAAGAATGTTTGCTTCATGCTCAAGCCTGAAGCAGGGCTCACTTTTTGCCTCACTCATACGTAGTGAAAGTCTTTCATATGGTTAGCTCCACTGGTTTCTTGGGAATATTCACAAGGAAAAATAACACTTAATCACCAGTACTGTGGGTGGAGTTTCAGTAATTTGTCTTTTTGCTGTGATTCATTATTGTGTGTGTGAAAATATGTTTCAAAATACCATAATTCAAAGCCCCATACCCTTGTACAAAGAAGGATTTGAGGACAGAACAAAATCAAAGGAAAAGATATAAAAGATACACATTTTACTGAATATGTCAGTAAATAGACAATAAACCCACATTATTCTTAACAGTAGTTCTTATTCCTAATTCCTTAAGTGCCACACCAGCATTTTAACCCATAATTGATTGTATATGATTGTCTCTACAATACATAGCTAAACAGACCCTTGTTTGCAGCTGGCAATTTATTGCCCTCCTGCATTACAACAAAGAAACCCAAAATGGTAGCCAAAGAGAAAACTGCCAGTCAAAACACTCTTGCTCTCTTATTCACACTGTTGCTTTCTACCTCCACACTCCATTTTTCTCTAACAACAAATTTAACTTATGAATGAGAAAGGTTAAAGAAAAAATATTTAGTTGCCAAAAACATGGCAAAAATATTATAAAAAGATCTGTTACTGTTAAACACTGTATGTCCTTAGAAAAATGCTAGGAACCACAAGAGTTACACTTTTATCTAAGAGGTAGCATATGTGCCATATAATACATATGTTGCAATCACAGCAACTTATTTTGCATGAACAGCAGCAAACTCTGAAAAAAAAAAAATTGTCCAGTGCTCAAATGAAAGCTGTCATCATGCCTTCATTTTAAATATGCATTCAAAGGAAAAGCAGTTTTGTGTACTTTCCCCAACAGGTTGGAGTGGGGTTTTTTTGGGGGGGAGGGGTTGGTTTGGGTTTTTTTTGGGGAGGGTGTTTTGTTGATTTGTTTTTGGTTTTATTTTTTGGACATCAATACTTGTTAGAATAAAAATAAGTGCATTTTTTTTTCCTATTATAAGATATTCTGAACAGTTCCATAATGTCATAATTTTTATGTGGAATGATGTATGTTGAGTTAAAATAATTATTCCTGTTCAGACATTCTTAGTTCTTTCTTCCAGTGATCACTTAAAATGCAAGTAAAGTAAACATTTGCCTCATAACAGATACTAAACAGGTAATCTCTTTAGATATTTGTTATCCATCCATTAACAATTTGTACAATCTCTTATTCTACAAGAGGGAAATAGAACAAAATATCCTGAAAGATTCTGGAAATCATAAGCTTTTTAGCCAAAGAACGAGTATTCAGCACTCCCTATTCTTCATGACCGTGCAGTATCCGTTTGTGCCATAAAAAAGCTATATTAACTCTGTCCTCATATAATTTGACCCTTGCTTGCAATGGGGCTCTATTGTATTGGCACTGTACATTCATGTAACAAAAAAAAAAAAAAATCTCTGTCTGAGACTGCTAACCCTCTCGATAATGGACCCATATCTCTCTCTTAGGTCATTCTTCAAAAACAGGGATGGTCTTACACAGAGAAGGAAATGAGTGCACAGAACAACAAACTATCTAGAGAGGCCACCATAGTGGAAAGACATCCATAGATCCTGAAGATCACTGTTTTCATACAGAGCAACATGAATTAATCTCAGAAATTTAACACACATTAAAACCAGACAGATTTGTCTCCATATTCTTCCTATGAGAAGACTGTATCCAGAGCCTTTATGCTGCCAGCAATGATGGCAGATAGCCCAGCTACCAGCCTTTGCAGGTTACATTTGCTTTAGACCTTAGACAAGAATGATTGATATCAGCTTTTCAGGGAGGACTTCTTCAAAAAGCATAATGGCAGTGATCATAGATTTTTAAGGTTTGATTTATTAAGCAGCATATTGATTTGAGTTTGTGTACTGTAAAATTTCTGTGCAAATGAAACTAACAAAGACAAACTGTATTTCAAAGCATTAATTTTATGCCACATTTTTACAAAATAACCCCAAATTATACTGAACTATAGGATGTGTGTTTTGCTAACTAGACATGTTGGTACAATTTTAGATATATCACTATTCACTCAGTCTTATCACTCTGAATCTAACAGTCTAGATCCTCAAAAGCATGGAGGCACCTAATTAAAAAAATAAGACTTTGAGCTAAATTCTTCTGATCTGAAATTATCAGTGCCTTAATATCTAATTAATAGCCCATGAAAACTTCTGCATTTTGGTTCAAAAGTTAATTTGACGACCATGTTGAAAAGAAAAGTAAACCTTTGGCTGTCTGACCTTGGAGACACACACACACAAAAAAAAAAAAAAAAGCACTGTCTGCAGACACATTAACGTATTTGAATAAAATGTGTAGAAAACCAGGAATTTATAAACTTTTAGTTCTTAGGACTTTATTACTAATTATACTCTAATAATTTAGAGTCTTTTATGGTACTGAAATGTTGGCTATTTATTTTATTCTGAGCTATTACACAAAGTAACAAAATGCCCAAAGCTCCTGGATTGCTACACAATTCACCTAAAACTCTAAGTTACTTTTGTGAAGAGGGTTTGGGTTTTGGGTTTGGGGTTTTTTTTTTCATTAGAAAGGACTAAATCAACATGAACACCTTCTCCAAAGATCCATATCACTTTGTTCTTAAAGCTGGGGTGAGGATAGACAAGATTTCCAAAGAAGCAAATCCTCTAGGAAGATGTCAAAACCTAATGCGTAGGTAACTACAACACAATTACAAGGAGAGAGAAGTGTATGATACTTTAAAAGAAAGGCCTTTCAATTCCCTGGAGGGTAAAACAACAAAACAAGGATTTTTTTTTTTAATTCCAAATACTTTCCCACAAAAAAAAAAAACCAACATTCTAATTAAGACATTTTGCATTTAAATACATTCTTACTTCCGAGAAAGGCCCTGTAACTTCATATCGTATAATTTTTGTCCTGAGTATTTGCCCATGCTGCCTTCAGTCACCAGAGTCTCAGTGATGTGCAGAAGCATACAGCCAGGATGGTGATGGGGAAGAACACTCTGTGACATGAAGCCCTACTCCTTGATACTTTAAAGCTCTTGGGAGTGCAAGTGTTACTTCTGGCAAGCAGATGAAGAGTCCTCCACTGACAGGCTACACAGCTGCTCTTTAGCCACATCTTTGTGTGTGAAATACAATCTCCAGAGCTTTCACACAGTGTAGCTGCTGAGCCTACCTATTCAAACCGGGCAGTGGAGTGAGACTGAGGTTTTATTCAGTGCTTAAATATGAAAATTACTGTAATATGCGTGATGGACAAGGACTTGGAGAACAGTAACTCCAATAGATCTGAGTATTTGCACACATACACATTCTATTCAAAGCATCTGTAGGCTATAGAATGTTATCAGAAGACTAATATATCCCAATCAGACAGGATTTATTTATAGAGAACGCTCTTTTCGCAGTGTTAGATGCCTCATTAACTTGATTCAGCTTGCACACAGCAAAAAATATTCCCTTCCTCTTCAGATTTTTGATAGGGAATTATAATTTCTTGTTTCATTTGTTAAAATCCTTTCGCTGTGAGGACATTTCAGAAATGCTTTATTGCACATGACTTTTTAAAATGCCAGAGTATTAATTTTGACCAAAAGGCTCTCCTTTTACTGATTTCCTCTTAAGAGAGATACCAGAGAGGATTGTCCTATTTCTTCTTTTCATTTGCCTCTTCCAGAAACCATTAATAGCCAACTTTTGATCCTCCTACACAAAAGTTCATGATAGCAAAGTTGAAATAGTGGGTTATACATCATGCTATGAACTGATTATAACTTTGAGATGTCACTGCTACTGTCACTGTAAGGCTGAGGGAAATTATAGTGTAAGAATTTTACCTAAATGTAAGTACAAAATCATTCCTGGAAGATCTAGGGAATCTATGGGTTTAGAAAATTGGGGTATTTACACTAAACACTGCAAGTTAGCCTGTGGAGGTTTATGGGGATTATCACAGGAACCTGGGCAGGAGAAATTGGTGAAAAGGTATAACTCTCTTTTTGGTAGTTTACCATTCCTCCTCTTGATTCCATAAATCAGCAAACTCCAAGATCCCTTCCTCACAGGTTTCAGCTCCACAAGCTCCCCTCATTAGTGATTATAATTAAAGACAGAGCAAAATTAAAACATCCAGAAAAATATATGAACCTGCAAATATATTGAATTCACTGAATTCCAATCATATGCTTACCCAGCAGACAGGTCTCTGTAATGCCTGGAATTCAAAAGGGATTAGGAGCTGTTGATGCTATTTTAAAGAAATTAAGAAGCAATGCATTCTTTCATAGCTGCAGTTCATCTATAGCTTGATTTTAAACTACTGTTATCAATTTGCTTCAATTACTAATCAAACCCTTCCATCTCAAAATCTTTCAGATCATTGCTACCTTCTTTTTTAACATCTTTTACAAGAAACATGATGTTTACATCTAACTCTTCCCACTACCAGCCCCATTCACTTTTCTTAGCCATTTAATTTTTTTCAATATCTGAATATAGAGAATTCTCCTCTAAGAATGGCTTATCAAATTTCTTTCTGAGCACTGTACAAGGTGACACAAAAACAATTTTTTCCATCAAAGGCAACTTTGTTGCAGCGCTGTGTAAAAAGAAAATTCCATTCTCTAAGAACCTGTGCTAAACAACCTTCATTTTAGGAACACAGTAAATGTAAAGTCAGTTTTAGTCTCAAGAGGAACCCGGAGGCCAGTGGTCTTAAACAAATAACATAGCATGGCTGGATATTTGGTGGTTCATTAAAAGCAAGGATTAAAGTTTTGAAAGTTGTGAATCTTAAATCTTAATGGGTTTTTAAGTCCATTTCCATGTACTGTAAAAACAGTTGGGAAAAAGGTCTTGAAAATATGATCTGAATCAATATAAGTCAAAAGAACCATAAGTATCTCTACCTTTACCCTTACACCTGTGTCCACCTCCATCCATACCTTTCTCTGAAGTTGTGTCTCCAGTTCTGTTTGTCTCTTTCTTCATCTGTGCCACATTATTAAGGACAATCTCATTATTTCTGCACCCAGTGTGTGGCTCTTGAACATTTCAGGTATGCACATAATATTCTGGAATCCAAAGAACTTTGAAATACAAATAAATTATCACAGAGTAATCAGTTATCAGGTGTTCTCTGATCTGTGGTAAACATGTCTGAGAAATCCCATAACACACATGGTAATGATGGTGAGCTACTTTGGATTAGCTCCACAGTAAGTGTAAAAGAACTAACACCTAACCTGGAGCAGATGATGCATGGCAAATCAATAATGATGTTTACTTTATTGCAAAACTATTTCTGCTCAAGCATTTTAGGTTAGATGGAGTACAGAAAGCTACGTGTATATTTCAAGTGTTGTTTAGCATCATTAGGTTTTGAAAGGAAAAC
Organism: Heliornis fulica; assembly: GCA_013399135.1. NCBI lineage: Eukaryota > Metazoa > Chordata > Aves > Gruiformes > Heliornithidae > Heliornis > Heliornis fulica. The sequence continues at coordinate 288,857 of VXBZ01007416.1, read as the reverse complement.
AATTTACTATTATTCAGCAACATTCCTTGTGCAAAATAATCCGGGGGTAACAAGGTTTTCTCTATCTGAAAATGCCGTAGCATGACACAGAATGACAAGCTACAGACCAACCTCTCTAAGTAATATGAAAATGCTCGATGTCTTTTTTTTTAGCCAGAAAAATGTGCTTTATTTATGTTTCTAAGAATGCTTTTTGCACATTTTGGTGATACAGCCAAGCTACATTTCTGCCTGGTTTTCCTTCCTTGGTGCATTAATGCTGATGAGCCTGTGCAATTTCCTCAATGATGAACAAACCTGCCATTAAAAACACTGTTTAACCTAAAACATATAACAAGGATAAAAACAGCAGCAGTTCATAAATGAGCCTGAGTTTCCATGGAGGTGCTTGTGTCTTAATTAGCTTCTCTGCTCTTTTAAATTGCATTCTGGCTAATCTAATGGTCTACTAACACTACAGACTGGTTTTATAAGCATGGATTCCTCTTTCCATCTGTAGTGACTGAGACGATCAGGATGATCAACAAACAGAAACTGCTGATGAAACTACATACAGCACTCATCCAAATTAAATTTGCTCAAACACAAGGCCGTGGAAAGTGGGAGTAATAACAACAGCACCAATAGAATTTAGAGATTTTATAAATTCTCTATCTTTTTCTTTACCAAATTGTTAGATCAAGGGACACTAATGGTTTTGGTTTTTTTCTCATAGCTCCCCAGCTAATATAATCTTACTTAAAATCTTACCTGTAAGGAATACAAAATGGCTGTAATCAGCAGTTTAAATTAATAAAGGAGATTATATATATTAATAGTCAAATCTTACTATTAAAAGTTAAGTAGAAAGTGATAAAATAATAATAAAATCTGAATCATTAACTCATAAAGGCCAGCTAAAAAAGACAGATTCTCCAGAGAGCTTGTAAATTTCAGCAGTCTGAGTGAAATTTTCCTTTTACCCTGTTTTCCTTTTTACCCGTTCACCTCCTCAGTAAATTATTTAAATCTGCAGATGCATGAAAGCCTCACAGTTCTAATTTTCAGCTTCTTCATGTACCTCTATATGCCTTCTCCTTGGCTTGCAAGAATTATATTCAACATGGCTCAAACTTTCCAAAGGATCACCAACAAGATAGATAAATTACAAAAAAGTACTTGAGATTGTTCTGATACCTGATAAGCTCCTCCATAAGGACAGGTTCCATTCAGCTTTTAATATATGAATTCTACACATCTGCTTTGTAAATACTGGTCAGCCTCTTCCCAATCGAGAACTCAAATTATCCTCAGTTTGCAAACAGTATTTTCTCACTTCTGTCTTGATTTTGATCCATTACCTTATTATCTTGTCTCAGCTTTAGGTTCTAAAGTTTTATCTTGTCATGGATAAGCAGTTTTTGTAACAGTTTTATTAACAGCTCCAAATGCACCAGGTCCAGATAGAATCCTTCTTAGTGATTTCTTTTCAGAATAGAGTCAAAGAATTTTTATCAAAAAAACTTATTTCCTTGTCTTCTCTGGAGCAATGACGCATTATTCTGGATTAGACCACATTAAATCAGGCTTAGTTTCTTCCATGCTACAAAATAGCCAGAAAATGTTACAAGGTGTTCTCTGTGTGGCAAACTGGTGCTGTTGCTGGGGGAACAAACTTTCATTTGTGGTATTTCACTTTTCCTCTAATGCTAAACCAGGATCCTTGGGTATACAGTTGTCTTTACAGTTTCAGGGAGTTTCTCTGTTAGCAGTGCTCCCATTGACAGAATTTCAGGCCTTAGATTCATATGAGGGTATCATCTCTTTTGATCCAACATGGATTGTCATTACGATAAACTTATATATCTGCAAACATGAAAATAACACTTGATATAAGTCAGATAGCATCTGATATTTAACTACTTGAGGCCAGCTACTTCTGTTTTAATAACCATTAGATTAAATGGCAACAATGATTGTGTTAACTAGAGTTATTTTAAAGACAGGTTCAGATAACACAGACTAAAAATGTGTTTCCTTGTTAAATGTGTTAGGCTACTGTGAAATTATTCCTCCTGCCTGTACAAAGCAATCTGAAACAGTAAATAAGTGCCAAATCCTGGACAACATGCACTAGGATCCCTCAGATACTCATGCAACAAAGTGGGAGTTCAGATAGACAGGTAGATAGATGGACCTCTAAGAAACTTATGTTGATGTGATGGTATTCGTGAACTAAAAGAGCAGCACCCACACAGCCTGAAGTGAGTCAGACTGATTATAAAATGCAAGGGATGCAGCCTCCCACATCTGACTCTAAATTCCCATTCGTTCAGCTAAAAAAAATTCTTCATTTGTTCCATCTACTTTAAAGAATGTTAAGCACTTCTGTGGTCAGTGGAAGCATGGCAAAGTATGCTCAAACCTTTACACAAATCCAGGCTTGCTAGATTAGGTAAGAAAAGATTTTTTTTGAGCCATCACAGCAGGAATTAATTTTAAAAGAAGTACAGGAATCAATGTGTCTAAGCAGCAGAAGCAGACTAGAGAGCTAGGAAGACTCTGGGAGGAAAGCTGAAAAGGTTTGTCTGCATACAAAACCTAGGAGGAAGAATGTTTTGGGGGTCCTTGGATGTGGAAAGGTAAGGAGCTGCTCAGACCTCGAGGGAATGCAAAACAAAAACATAGGGCACTCTGGTTCATGAACTGAGAGGAAATATTTCCAGGAATGGCTTCCCTATCTGTTTTTTCAGGCTGCCATTAGCATTTCTCAGTAGCCATTCTTCAAACTGGAAAAGAAGGAGTATATTTCAAGACATACTGATTCCAGGTTGAACCGAGGTTAAATCAGGCTGAACTTGAAGGAATGATGTTTGAGAGCATAAGTACTTCATTCCCTTCAAGTCTCACTGCTGAGAAAGTGAAGGAACATCAAAAGCATAATGCCTGCATACATTAAGTACTAATAAGGGAAAAACAAAACCATTTTTCACTTACCTTTCAACCCCCCACATCCAGTTCAATGGCCTCTGATTTTGATCCTTTAGTGCTGGGGCCAAGGCATTACATTCAACTCCACAACGTCCACTGCAACATGCACTCCTCCCTTGTAGTGACTCTCACTGCTTCACTCGTAGATGGTCTTTCCTATATGCATGCAGAGATTGTGATTTAGAGAAAATGTACCATTAAAGGCAGTGCAGGATTACAGGCTGTATAATATTAAAGGCAGTGCAGGATTAAAGGCTGTACGGTATTAAAGGCAGACATGGCTGAAAGAGTAACTGGCAAAATTGAGAGTCAAATCTTATTTCAGATTCTGTTTTATCTCATTTCCATTTAATTATGATTTTGGATTGTATCCCTCTAAATCTGTACTTCATTATTACCACAGTATATCTGGGCTTCTTTGAATGGCACTAATTGGCGTCCTTTCTGGCAGTCTCAACAGAGGCCAAAGACTACATGCTCATGGAGAATGAATTGTGACCTTCTTCAAAACTGTCCTTCTTAAACAGGGCAGAGACATGGTGGATAAGCAGGATTTGTGGTGATGATGAGCCCATTCCCTGGAGGCAGGCTGAGAACGCTACTTCTTCCTGCTAGCAGCCCATCACCAGCCAGCCATCAGCCAAACCACTCCAAGGGTCCCTGCACACACCAGTTTGCAGGGGCAGGGTGCCCATGGACAGAGGACTTCACCCTTAGAGGACTGTTAGTCTTGTCAATTTTAAAAGCAGTGAAACTCAAACATACAATTAAAATATAAATGTCCAAATACCTGCTACTTTCAGCTTCTACTGCAGTATAAATTGGATGAAGTCCCATTCATATTGAAATGTAAATGCAAAATATAAATCTAAAAGGTATTAAAAAAAAAAAAATGGCCAGCTTGGAAAAAGATAACATTTTTCATCAGTGTTGAAGATAATGTTACAATATTCAAGTTTTCCACTCTAAAAGTAATATTTTTTGTCTAAGTCAACATACTTTACCATTTTTAAACTTTTCTCATCATATTTTTGACAGCAGGTTTTCCAATTTTGACAGCTTTTAAAAAGTAATTTTAACAGACGAGTGATTTCTCCTCTCAGCAAAGTCAGATTATGTGAAATGTCAATGTAAAAACTATATACTGTGACACATAATCATTTTTCATTGAATTTACTTATTAATTTTACTTGCTATTGCTAATAAAATGTAAGTGCTTAGCTAATTGTATTGCTTATTTAAATTTTTTAAAGGAATGTATTTTAAAATTGCTTTTTTTTTCCTGACTACAAAATTTCTCAGAGGCAGCTATAATTTGTCACGCTTCCAGTTTATTTAAAGAAGAAGAATTACTATCACAATTGATATTCCCAGCTGAGCGGCCAAAGTATGAATCAGCAGGGAGAGTTAAACCAGCCTTTCATCTGTAAGGGTGGTCTCTATGATTTAAAGGTTGGAGTATATCTGCAGAATTCTACAGGAAAGTTTTTTTAGATATGGTGCATATATACCACAGAAAGCAGAAGACTTCTGTTACCTATGCTATCAGTGGGATACCTTCAGTAAAGGGCAAACTCAACAAAGAGAGGGGAAAAATCAGAGAGAGAAAGGGCTTTTCAAGAGTTTTCACTTGTAAATCAAACTCGGCTCCAGTGAGGCATAAATGAGTTGGACCAACTCCTACCTCTGGAGGAATACAGTAGTTTTAAATCTAAGTTCTCTATTGCTGTGCAGTGAGTTTTATTTACAGTTTTCTATGCCAGAAATCCAAAAGGATTATCTATTTCTACCCTATAAGTCTAAATGCAAAAAAAAAAACCAAAAAGAAAAACCAAAACCAACACAAACCACAACTAAACACCTCACACTCTCAGGAGGTCCTAGACACCATAGGTAGAGTGTGTCTTCAAACCTTTGGGGTGTAAGCCCTAAGTCATGGATTCACTGCAGTTTCACACACTTGTAACAAAGACTGGAATGTAATCACAGCATAAAGCTCTTTATTTGTCTCACTTCATCCAGGAAAATATTTTAGTGCCTGAGGGAAAGTACAGAGATTAGAGAAAATTAATAAGAAATAAAGATTTTTCATCTTTATTAGCCCTTAAATCATCACATAACCTTATGATTAAATAAGGAGTATGTCTCATAGTAGAAAGAAAGCTCAGTGTCAGTCTCTGTATTTAAAGTATTTCTATATCAGCTCATCTTAAGTGTCACTACAGTCTATTTTGCATTCCATTTTGATCCATCCACTACATACGTCACTGGGCCAAAAGTGTGCTTATGTTCAAAACCACTGACAAACTTACTGTGATGTAGGCTGCTCCTTCACAGCATTAATGTAAAACAGTTCTAAAGCGAGCAATGTTCAATTATCCCTGAAAGTACAGATTACTTAGTTCTTCGTTAACTTAATTGTTTTCCAGTAAAAGTGAAATGTGCTGTATGCAAATTAAATAATACCAAGTGTCAGCACTTAAAAGAAATGCTCATTTAGCATCAGTAGAGTTTTTTTATTGCAAATTTTGTTCATTTATTTTATAAGAAATTGTGTTTGTCTTAATTTGTTCCAAACACAATACGATTGTGAGACACAGTGCCTGCTGGCAAAGTTGGAATTGCTGTCAGCAGGAAATGGCAAACTAATAATAAATGGTGGTAAAATATTTATGCTATAGTTTACTGGGAAAATTAATGTCATTTTCTATTTCATTCCTGCTTGAGACAGTACACAATAACACAGTTGTTTTTCAAAATCGGTGGATAGGATTCTAACTGCTCTGGTGACTTATCTTGTAACAATCAGCTAGGAAAAAAAATGAAAAAAGAAAAAAAAAGAAGAATTTATAAAAATAGAGCCTTTTACTAGTTCCAATTTAAGAAATTTTAACTGGGAGTATGCAGTGCGGTAATTAGTAACATCTCACATTCAATGTCATCAGACACTAGTCTGATAGATCAAATGCTTGTGTACGTGGCCTACTTACTTAGCTGCTCACTCATAATTTTCAATAACAGTGCTGTTCTCATACAGGGAGGGGTGGTCCAGAGCCACTAGAGTACTCTGCAGGATGGTGATGTTCAAGTACAACACTGTGTTTATGTACTCCCCAAAGTGTATCAAAGCTCAGATCCACAGAAATAAAAGAAAAGTCAAACAAAACAAGCATTAGACTGCGTAAAATAAGGTATGGACAAGGCAAACAGGTGAGGTATTGTTTAGGTGGCTAAGGTAGATCAATATCTATGCTTGCAAGCTAGGAATTCTGCCTGCTTTCTTCTGGCACTATGCAGATCATCTTACGGCCTGCAGACAGACTGTCGCCTAAACCCAACTGACAGACAACCTATTTCACCCTTGCAAAAATCATACCCATCTTCATTCTTGTGGCTCATGAGGGAAAAATAAAAGCCACCGTGCCCATGCAGTCATGCTGAAGTATACACACAAAGCAACATTGCAGCTAACATTTTTTTGTGTTTGTTTTATTACACTAAGTTAAGTTTTCTATTTCTTCAGTTACCGACAAGTCCATGCATTTTGCTAGCTGGTTTATCAAAGCACACTGCAGTAGTCTTTCAGGGCTTGAAAAAGATTCATATGACAAGTTGATACTGTTCCCTCCTTTCTCTTCAAATGATCTGTTTTATCATTTGAGATGTTTTGTGATTTGAGACAGGGAGACATCATGAAGCTCTGACTGCACATCCTGATACCACAGATCAGTTAAAGCCCTTTCCCCTTCAAAACTATGTTCTAATTTCAAGCATGTTAAACTAATATATGGGCAGTTTAAAGAACCACTGGACTCCCTCAGTAAAATCTTGAGGACCACCAGCCAGGTAACCTGGACCACAGCTGCCAGAAGCAGAACCAGGATTTTGTAGGGAACCATGAAGGGCTTCATTTCCTGCACCAGGACTTCCTGAGGGAAAACCTACCTACAGGAGGGTGGATAAGCTGCAAATCATGCCAGCTTCAATACAAGAGAGACCATTCCTGTAGCCTGTATCTTTTACACACATGGTATCACTATATGGAGATTGGGAAAGGAAGTGAGGATAAGAAGACCTTTTTAGACCCTGAGAGAAAGCATCTTTCTTGCTTTTATTAAGGATGTTAGTACAGATAATACATTCTGTTCACTTCTTAAATTGAAATTCTCACACTGTTTTCCTCTGATTAGCTATTAAAACAGAGTTGCCATTTCAAAATAATATCTATTTCCCTATTTTAAGGAGGTAAAATGTTCAGCTTTAATCTCCAGAGTGTAAAAGGTCACCTTTGTAGACTGATGCATATCATATCTCCTAGTAATGAGAACAAGTGTGCTTTTCCTCAGTGCGACAACCATTTTCCTGCCTTACCTTTCTTTATGCTAGAGGAAACGTAATTTACTTGTCAGATTGAAATGTTTGATATAAATCTTTAGCCTTTCTTTCAAAAAAGCATTTCTGAAACATTATATTATAAACAACTGGCATGTTTAATTAAACAACTGCTTTATTTTCAGCAGAAGAAGGAGGTATGATTATATTAATTGAATAGTAGGACCTGTGACCAAATTTTTAAAAAATCATTTTCAACTCAACAAGGAGGTACGATTATCTTAATTTCAAAGCAAGACATGTGACTGGAATTGAAACAAAATATTTAATCTCTGTCTTCACAATCATTAAAAAATATTTTCATTGAAAAAAAAAAAAAAAGCAGATATGTGTAATTTACGAACTATATCTTTCCATGATAGCACTGGCTTCAAATCACAAGCTGGATAACAAATTAAAATCAGTTTAATAAAAGTCCAATTTATTTTTGTGTTGAATTGTTTTAACTGAACCACAATTTTAGCAAACTTACTTGTAATTTTGAATTAAAATTCTATGTTCCTACAAATGCATGATAGCAAATCTTCCTTATATTTTATAAGCTTTTCTTTGTAGCTAGGCAGAGACCAATTCTTAAGCTCACGAGGCTTTCTCACACAAAAAAGACCATTTCACACAAATGATTTGACCAACATGAGTAAAGGAGCAAAATTTCACCTAAATTGAATAATAAATATTCTTTTAAAAGTATTATTTCTATCAATATTTTTGTTGGGTTTTATTCTGTTGTCTTGTAAACAGTTTAGGTTATATTCTACATGTGTAACATGAATAAATTTCAATGACCATGATTACCTATGAGGAGAGAAAAGTTACAAGGTGATAATAGGAAAAGGGATGAAACACCAAAATAAAATGTAAAAAAAAAAACAACCTTATTTTGTTTGTTTTAAATAAAGAAAAGCAAGACATGCATAATCAGATGTTTATGACCAAATGAAATTACCAATGAAAAAGGAGAAGCTGTTAAAGGAAACATACATTGAGCTACAATCCTAATTACCCATGTTTAGATATGTTTATTTAGGTAAACAGATGAAATATTTTTTATACAGATGTGACAATTTCCATGCTGTCATTTACCTTGCAGAGATCATAGAATTTTTGCTTTTATCACATTCCCCCGAGTACTTTCATGTTTTCGTTAAAAAGCAGTAGTTGAGAAAACATGTCAGATGCTAAGCACAAAATCCACAATGCAGCAACATGGAAAAAATGTAACAACTGTTTTGGAAGAAATGTCTTTAAGTGAACCTACATACAATCTTAAATGACTTGCCAATGAATGCTAATTAGCTTTAAAGTTACACCATGACATGACATCAAGTGCTAAAGAAAACACTTGCAGACTTAGCTGGTGTATGACCAAAGAACACAAATTAACAGGTATGTTTCTGACAAATATCTATAGGTGAAACTGTATTGGTATTTGGGATGGTAACTCCAAGGCTAGCTAGAAATCAAGCCAAAGGCTAAGTAACGTCCTTAGGCAAGTTGGGATTATTAAAAATGTGATTTTTTTTTTCTTAAGAACTTAAGACTTAAAATTAAGCTAACATTGAAGTTCAAAACTGTGTGTGACTAGTGTTTTTCTTATTATTAAAAAAACCCATATTTATTCCTGCTATAGCTAATAAGATTCCTTGGGGTTTTGAGTATATTACACTAGTTCATTGCATCATTATCCAACACATCTAACAGGATGCTCATTAAGAATATTTCCAGTCACAATTAAGCTGAACATGAACATTGTTTAAGTAAACTAAAACCATCAGTAAGTATCAAAAGTGTTATGTAACTATTTTGCATAGCAATGTTCCTGTCAAATGTGGACAGTAGATGAGTTCCTTCTAATTTATTTACCTTTGTACAAGCAAATGCAATATAAAAGGATAAATTTTCTCATCCTCTCACACAGAAATTGCTTAGATGTCAGGAATTATTCATGAAGAAAGTTAATGAAGTTTAGCGCAAGATTTTGAATTGTTAATTTACTTTGGAGGAAAAATGTATATGGGTTAACAAAGATGAATTTTTCATTTTCCTAATAATAGGAGATTTCCTTAGAGTCTTCCATGACATATCTCATCAAGATTCATCATTCTGCAAAGAACATAAAGAAATCAAAAACAAGCATTCACGTTTGCTAATATATCCTGTGAAGCCTGTTGAAGAGAATGAGAGCAGTCTTTATTGTTGTTTCTGTTCAAGGCTGAGCAGACAGCCAGTGCTAAATAGATAAGTGAAAACTGATTCGCAGGAGATGACAAAGACAAAAAAACTAACAGCCAAACTCCTCTTCGTAGCCTTCTACTATCTCTCTGCAATATATCTTTCTAGCTAGCAACTCCTTCCACTTAATCTGTAGAATGCTTTGCTGATACAAGCTACACATGTAACTGACTCTATTTCCAGTACGATCATTTCAGCCCTTTGCTTCTTCCCTTCTCTTTGTTCTGCCCTTCCCTCCCTCTCCATGTATCCTCAGCTGAATTTTGTAGGTGTTCCTGAATCAAGCTCTACCTCCTTCTCTCTTGAGGAAGCAAATCACTTTTATTAGCACCTGTGATCCCCAGCCTACATGTGGCGTTCACAAGAAAAATCAGCCACTGGCTTTTGTGCCTATCACCCCAAAAGTCTCTTCTGCACTTCTGTTTAATCTACAATACTGAAAATCACTGATCTTCATGGGGCATGAATTTGCTTTGGACATTCTTGCAATTCAACAAATTGTGGCTGCTCTTTCTACCTTTAAAGGAAAGGTTAATCTGCTTTTTGCTGCAAACCCTGTCCCTGTTTGCTCCTGATGGTCAAGGTAACTGATCTGGAGTCCCTATATGCAAGTAAGCTCTAAGTTGTGTCCCTTTCACACACCATACATCTGGATGGCCTCCAGTCCTCTGTCCCCGAGAAAAGGTAAATAAAAATGGCTGATACTGTGCTGGTCTTGAAACTTCACACATGTTCATAACAGGAGTTTTCTCTGACTTTTAGGACATCACCAGCAAAACTCAGTCTTTTTCTACCAGACATCTTCTGTTTGAATTGTGAGGTTTCAGGAAAGTCACTATATCTTGCTGTCATTTTATAGCACCTAAGCCAACACCCAGGTTCATGAGCAGCTTTCTAGGCATCTTACAAGCAGCAGCTGTTCAACACAGAAAAAGCAGTGTTTTCCCTTTCTTCATTGTACCCAAAAGGTCTACCCTCATCCTGAAGTCATCCAAAAATCCCACTTTGGATTTTCATTCTTGTTCCTCTCTCCCTGCAAAACACTGCAGTTGCTTAATCCTTGCTATCTCTTGCCTTGCCTTTTACTCTCTACCACTATAGTTAGAAATATGTTAATATCACTGTTGTCTTTCATTGCACTGGTTGATTATTACCTACTTCATCTAGTTTTCTATTCCATCTTTTCCACCATCTGTTTGGAAAGTTTCCTTTCTTTGTATTCCTCTAGTCAGACTTTCCACATAAAATTAAAGCTTCGTTGAGGTTTTTCCTAGCCACAACCCACCTGTAACCCCAACTCCATACCATGCCTCTCCCATCATGCTCCTCACCACCACAGTTCTGCCAGTTTCCTCGCAGTTCTGCTTTTGCCTACAACTCCATATCTCTCCCGTGGTGCCAGCCTCCTTTTTGAACGCATTTTTCAAAAATGTACCTAGCCAGCTTCACCAGCATTTACTCTCATTGCTTTCTCTTGCAGATATTTTTTAAAAGACCCCATAATTAGGCTTTTGGCTATCTTTTTTATGCTTTTGTCTTGTCCATCTACTTAAACTGAAGCAACCTTGGGACAAGAAATCAGAATACATGGTTCCACAAGAAGCCAAATATTAATTTATGTCTGAGAAAATGTTCTTTTGAGGAAACATGATAAATCCTGTCTCTTGTAACCTGTAACAATAAATCCAATAACTTTTTTCTACCGAAAAACATGTATGTAACATAGATACTTCATGTTCATAGACATCACTTTTGGAAGTCTGCAGCCCTCACAAATATGAAGAATCCATCCTTCAAGGCCTTCTGCCGATTCATTGCAAGTCTGAACAGCAAGAAGGTAGCTGAGCTTATAAATGGAGAATAACTTAACTCTCTTAAATACAAGATTACTGCAGAATCTGATTCTGCGGAGTAACATTAATACTTTAGCTTGTACCTTTCACTAAGTGGTCGGTATTCTGTTTGGGTTCTAATGTGTTATATTATCCCTTGGAAATCTTGGTTTCTACAAGAAAATCTGGTCATTCTGAAATCACAAAAAGTTGAATATAACAAAGTTAATTTAAGATTACTTTCATATTAGTAGAACATACTATCCTAAAGGGAGGGATTGGTTCTGACCTATAATTGCAAAGAGGGTAAGATGTTCTCAGCTGGAATGATAAGGGTTTCTTGTCATGGGTCAGTATTTTCCCCTATTTTACAGAGATTTCTAGTGTCATAAAATGGCTTATTTTAGAGGATTTCCTAATAATTTCTTTTTCCCACATTCACTGTTTTCTGTGTCCCACATTTGAAAGTGGAATATTAACTGAAAACACTCTGCACTGATTTATATGGACATTAAACAGTTCTATTGGCCATAATATAGTCTAATCAATGGTAGATGCTGAGCCCTGCAAAATAGTAACCAGAGCAGGACTAAAAGGAAAAATACACCATTTTCCATCTTTTTGAGGCAGAGTGGTAACTTTGGGCTTAGCTGGGGGAGGGGGGGGGAGGGGAACAAAAATAAAATCCGTGCAGTAACTGATAGCTAAAGAAAGAAAAACTTTGATGGACCCTGCGAAGGAATTCTGCCTCTCTCAGTGAACATAAAGAGCAACTTTTAAGTATAGTCCCTGAAGTAACCACGGTTAATCCAATGGCAGATACTACGTGGATAAGAGTACACTGGAAACCTCAACAGCTTCCCATTTCTTATGGATCTCAAACTTTTCCTACCACCATGGAAGATGCTTGTTTTCCAACAACATTGGTTGCTGGGAAGACAGCTGTTGGCATTACTCAGGTCTGTTTAAATGATTTGGTCTGAAGAATCTCTAGAAAAAAATGTCATGTAAATATTAGTTCAAATTTGAATATGAATATCAGTTTGACTGCATTTGTAACCAGTCATACTTTGACTTTTTTTTCCCTCATCTAAATATGTCCTTCCATTGAAGCCAAAATGTTTCATAAAAATGTGTCAGTTTTAATGAAGTTTTCAATGGGAATGTTCTAAATATCCTGGCTTGTCTATTTAGTCATTTCCTAATGAGTGAGTGAAACAAAGAAAGGGTTGGAAAGAGAAATACACACACACAAAAAAATCTGTCTTTTTTTGGCCCCAAAACAGATACATGCAAGTTTATGACACAAAAATGTTCCAAGAAGTTTTGTTTTATTTCCAGTGTAGAACAAAAAGACATCTCAATCCATACATATTTTCACAGACTGGGAAATAACATGTTGCCCCTAGGTTAGCTCTAGGTACGACATTTCTTGTTTGCTTCCTGCAAACAATACAGTAGGTCTGTAAGAAGGAATGCTTAAGAAAATCTTTTTCAGCTTCAATTCATTAGTAGTCACAAAGGCAAATTCCAATTCAATGTCATTTTTGTATCTACAATTTTTTTACATATGTTGTGTTGGCCTATATAACTCATCTCTTTAGAGAAAGGAAGGAGCACTTACAAACATAACAAACCAATACCATGCACACAGATGACTCAGGATTACGTTCAATTACACTTCAAATAATATGTCAGTTATATTGACTGATGTGAGGTATCAGTTATATTGCATGCAAATATATTTTAATTTCACATTTATACTGGCTCCTTCAAATGTTTTTTATTTAAGGAATGAAAAAAATCAGCTCAGAATTTTTCCATTGCAGGATAAGAAGATGGAAATGAAATGATCCTTAAGGCAGCCTCTATAAGCAGTTAGTTGTTAAATAGATGCAAGGGCAATACAGATTTACCTTGGTCAGCCCAAGGTCCATGGAATTCAGGAAGTGTTGGCTGCTTTTCCTGCCTCTAAGGAACTACAGTGTGAACTGGTTTTTGCTGCAAACTGTGTCCACAGTCCTTCAAAATGTTCAAAGACACTAAAGACCTGAGGGAAATCTACACTCTCTGAAAAAGCATGTCAAAAAACACTTCCCTGAATCTTAGGACTCGCTTAATTTAGGATTTCTAGTAGGTCAAAGAAGATATGTCAGAAGTTGATAACAAATGTCACAGGTCTCTGTTCATAATAATTTTAATTTGTTAAGTAAAACTCCACAAAAATCCATGGAATACAATCATATTTTGCATTGCAAAAAGACAAAAAAAAATTACTCAGCGGTCCTTCTAGTCAGACCTGGGGAAAGATTATCTTCCTAGTCAAAATCTGGCAACTGATTTCCCTTCAAAACCTCACCAGTGATGTGACTTTTGAAAATTAACCCATACAGCATGGGTTTTTTTCTGACACTTAGATTTTCAGCTGAGGTAAGCTAAAGTAATGTAAATCTATTCATTCAGAAAAGAAGAGCACAAATAAATTCACATAGCTTAATTACCTTATACTATGCTGATTGCAAATTGCCAAAATTCAGGAAGTGGTCTATAGAAGTAGGATTGTGCACTGCAGTGATTTACAAATAATTTTAAAGGAGAAATAGTAGTAGAGAATTCTGTAGCCTGTTTGCAGACAATTGGAGAATGGGGGGCGGAGGACAAAATTTGACACATTAATTATTCTGTGTTGATCAGTTCACTTTAGCTGCAACTATAGTAGAGACATTTTCTGTAAACTTTTCATGCTACAGTGATGTAAGGCACACCTACCACAGGAATGAATGGAAGCCATTTGTTTGTCTCATTTTTTTTTTAAACTCACAAACATATAGACATTCTTTGGACTACCAACACTGTTTACAAGGTGGTACATGTATCACCTATAAAACATGTGTGAAGCACGATATCTGCTAAATGTTAGTCAAGGATCACTTCCTTTCAAAGTGATTATTGATCCACTGTTAAAACAGCTTATAAAAACAACAATTTGGGAAAAGACAACTTACTACTGCCATTCTTTTACACATTTTAAAGTTATTTTTAGAGGAAATTTCAATATTACAAAATAAACTTTGACCTAATTATAAATGCCTATGAAATCTAGGAATAAAACAGAATTGGTACTATTTGTATTTCTATAGAAAGGAAAGATAATATCCAGGACTGGCTTTTAAAACTATTAATGAGCCCTGGCAATGTGAAAAAGAGATGGATTAGGTAGATGTAATGAGATATGATTAAAGGGTGTAGGCACTGAAGGGTGTTGGAGAAATTCTTTTCAGAAGGAGTATAATTAGTGTCTGATAAAAGTACTTAGTAGACAAGATTTTTGAAGAAGAAAGGTTAAGATAAACACATACCATATGACAAACCTGTTTAATTTTTTCCCTTTTGGTTCTTTGCATACTCAATAATCTGAAGTTTTATACATAAATAACATTTGTTGAATACTTGATGAAACTTCACAAGACAATTAAAGGAGTTTTTAACTGCAAAACATAGAAAGCTAAAAAGATGTTGAAATATCCTGTTGCATTTCTATTATGCATTTCTTTGACTTATGAAACTTAGATAATAACATACAACCTTTTCCTGAAATTTAAGAGATTAACTTCTTTCAAAACAAAAAAAAATATTCTTTAGAAGTTGTTTAGCAGCTTTCAAAGTACTTTTTATTAAATTAGAAGTTACTTTTAGTTTAGGCTTTAAAATATTCTGCAGGTCAAAGCAGACTATCTCAGCCACCTTTATATAAGTCTTGGACACAGATGCTTTTATGTTCTTTTGGCCAACAATATTTCTTACACTAATATATCCATTAGGATGAGGTATCAGGCCTCTGGTGCTCCACTTTTAGGCCTAAACCTTTAGTTCACACTTGCAGTTTGAAATATGCCAAATGTTAGTCCAGCATGAGCACTCATAGATGAATGGCAGGTTAATATGTCAGACTTAGGGATCCAGAAGAAACGTTCGCCATTAAGGGTCTTTCTGAGCATACATATGGTCATAAATCTATGTAGAGAAACATTAAAAACAGCAATAACAGCACATGCTGCCCCTCCTGCATCTGGAGACTCCTCCTTGAAGGAGTGCTACCACATCTTGATCTCTGGTCTCTATTTTCAAGACCCACAATGATAGATTCCCCTCTTGTTTCCTCATCTTTATGACAAGCTATCTTTTTCCACAATAGCTCATTGAAAAAAAATGAATGGTTTTGATTTTCAATATTTCTATACTCTTTCCTACACAAGTCTTCATGGAGAGAAGAATTAGTAAAACTCAACATTGGAAGATCTAGCCTGACACATGGCTTCTGAAATATCTCCTCTGAAAGATAATTCAGGCCAATGTCCCAAGAGAATCTTCTTTAACACAGCTGCTTTTCCACATTTGGTCACTGAGCAAAGTAATTTACTTGACAGTAACAGAGCAGAAGGGCACAACATCAAGCCTGCAGTCAGCCTTTGCATGGAACCCAAGTGCTGACAGCACTAACCTTGCTTCCTTGAAAAGGCAGAAATCATGATCATCTTTCTCATCCCCCAAAAGGCATCATCACCTTAAAGGACCACCACACAGCAGCAGCAACCCTTCTTCTCCTGTGTGCAGGGATGACTGTTGTTCCTTGACAAACTTCCAGTTGTGACCAGCACACTTGATACTCAAGTCCCTACAGGGCATGAAGTGTGGTCCTACTGATGGAAACCTGCACAGTAATACAAAGCAGTTTCTAAATCATCAGCCAAGTTATTCAAGTGGACTTCGTATTCGGTACATAAATCCAGTTCTCACTTAGAATCTAATCTATTCAGAGAACATTTCAAGTCCCTACAAGGTGCTGAGTTGAAGTGTTTCACAGAAACCACCCAAAAGACAAACAAAATAAATAATGCAATTGACAAAGAGCACTTGTCCCTAATAAGCAAAAACCAAGTACACCCAGACTTGGGGATGATTTTCATGAAGCTAGATATGGCCGAGGGAAGCAGTGCTTTTGTGCTATTTCAATGGTAGATGAAGATCTTGAAAAGAAATTGAATTGGTTGTTTGCCTCATGACTTTAACAGATCCTGCCATTCAGTTACTAATATTTTCATTATGATTTGTAGATCTTCTAAACATCAAGCAGACTTTTCAATAGAAGTGCAGGGATCTATTCTAGGTGCCAGAAGGAAGCTTCAAAATCGAAGAAGATCGAACAACTCCATTTCTTGGCAGTAATATGTTACTTCTGAAGTGTAACAATAACACTATAAATCAACATTATTCAACATTGTCAACATCGTTCATTGCTGGTGCTTTTTAAGCTTCAACTAAATACAGTGCCCAAAACTAGCAGAAATCACTGATTCTTAAAATAAGCATCCCAAGCTAATATTCTAATTGGACTTCAGATTCTGCAAAAGCACAAATTCTAAGAATGTACAGATGGAAGATGCCATTAGACCATCTATTCCCTGTTAATGAAAGGATATCCTCAGATTATAATTTTCTCTTGATTTTTTTCAAACTTGGCATCAAATGGTTAAATTCATGGGGATTCCAGGATTTGACTGAAGAATATTTCCCATCAGATTCCGTCAAGCATGAATATTTTGAAACATATCTAAAATTACATTTTTAAAATGTTATTTTGTTTCTCCCCGATACAATCTAGGGTCTTCTGGCAAGAAGGCAAAGATCCAGTGGACTCTGTAAGAGCAGGAAAGACAATATAACTGCCAGGATCACCTTTGTCTTGCAAGAGAAGGTGAGGAAGTATTTTGGAGAGGATAAGACAGCTAGGACACTTCCTTCTCTCTCTCTCTCTCACTCTCACTCTCTCTCACACACACACACACACACACACATCCCTCCTCATGGAAGTCCCGATATCCAAGTTTCTTCTTATAAACCAATGCTGTATTTTATAGTTTCAATGGAGGTCCAAGTGGAGATGTAAAGGGAAAGTCCAGACATCTTTATGATCAAGTTGTGGTTCAGCCTCAGGCAGAATCTGAGCACCACCAACAAACTCACACCTCTTTATGAGAGAACAAAACAGACCAAGCCCCACGGGTAGGGATAAAGACAGTTTACTTATGAGCATTTTGAGGGGAAAACAGTAACAGCGAGTGATAACACAAAGTACTTCACCAACCCACCAGAATCTAGCAGAGACCACTGAATCCAACCCCTACTTCTACTCAACCAGCACCTTTTATAGGGGCTATTGATGTCAGGTGGTGTGAAAACCAGCCCTGGCCAACTCAGCTCACCTGTGCTGGCTGCCTGGGGAAGTCAGATCTGTCCTAGTCAGAACCAGGACAGATCTTCATGGAAACAAGGCAGCAA
Organism: Heliornis fulica; assembly: GCA_013399135.1. NCBI lineage: Eukaryota > Metazoa > Chordata > Aves > Gruiformes > Heliornithidae > Heliornis > Heliornis fulica. Next base: position 271,092 of record VXBZ01007416.1, on the reverse strand, counting down.
GCACTTTCCTGCTCCACTTATATGGGCATAGGTGTGTCAGAAATGAGACTGTCAGAAATGGCTTCCTGTGCTCCAAAACAGACAGTACTCAGTCACACAATCACCAGCATTACTTTCTGCTCTTTAAAAGGTTTCTATTGGCTCACCTTCACTCACTGCTGTTAGGGTTTCTTTTCTCTTCATTTTCTCTTTTTTTTTTTTTTAATACAGTCTTAATGTTGCTGATGTTGCTGTTCTGCTTGAATCAGGAACTAAAACCAAATGACTTTTCCTAGCTGCCCGGGTTTTTGTGGTTTCTGCACTGACCAAACTGATGGCAAAGCCTCCAAAGCAACAACTCCATGCCTTTCATTGGAGAGCCTTGAAGATGCAGTATAAATGCACCACAGAGGAAGAAAGGAGCTTGCCTATGAGTAGTCTGCACTTTTCACTGAACTCAGTTTGAGCTATCAGAAACTGGCTGCCACGTTTGTGTGACAAAATTTACCCTATGCACAATGGAAGCTGGTGTAGAGGATAAGAGCATCAGAAGCATAATGAAAATCTTTACTAAAGATGTGGGGGGACGTCTGTTTGGAGGGAAAACTGTGGACTAAGACCTTGAAGGCCTTAAATGCTCTCAGTGTTTCTTCAGAGAACTGAAATCAATCAATTTTTTTTTTTTTTTGCTGACTACACTCAAACAGGTTTGATTTCTAGGTAAAGGGAGTATTTCCTTCCTCCTTTCTCCCAAAAATAAAAAGTGACTGCTCTGAACATCACTCTCCTTAGGACAGTGTCTGCAATCTTTTGAAGATTAGGAACAAATTGTATGCCAGAAGAGAATTGTCAGGAACTAGATCAGGTGGGAGGGGGGAAGGGAGGGGGACAACCCAAAACACCCAAAACCGAACTGATCTGAGAGATAGCGAGACAGTGTCTCAGACTTCTCTTCTGTGACAGAGAAGTACATACCTTCTCCCCACTACTTTCAAGGAGTTGAAATAACTACTTGAAAAATAAGGAAAATCGCTCCTCACCTCAGGCTTAAAACAATGGTGAGACTTAGGCACCCATCATTCTGAGCTGAGGGTCTAAAAAAATATTGGCCCCCTTTTCAGCCCTCAGGCTGTCAGAAAACTCTTTGCATGTTCTGTTTCAGAAAACCCCACTAATAATGGATAGTTCCTTTGAGAAATTGCCAGTAACACCCCATTCTTCCCAAGTTTTCATAGCTCACAGTAGTGGCTGCACAGATGAGGCCATCACGAGCCAGAGACATCATCAGCACAGAACACTGCTATTTATTTAGACTCTGAAAAAGAGCCCTCTTGCTTATTTTCCTAAAATAATTAAAATGCATCACTTAAGTTCCGGTTTGCTAAAAAAAATAAAAAAATAAAAAAGAAGAGAGAGCGGCGTGGGAGCATAAATGTTTTGGCTCTGAGCTTACAGTAAATATATCTTCATATCATGTTTTTATTTTACCATCTTTAATACATATATCTTTCCTAGCCCCTTCCCCTCCCCCACTAATTCCTGAAGTGTTTGAAAGAGGCCCGGCGCTCACGGTATTCTCTCTCCCCTCTTTGAGGAGGGAGATCAAATGTATTACTTTCCCCACTCGCATGCCTGATGTCGGGATGGAGACATCGCTTCAGCCGAGACTTACGGGCCCGCGTCTGCAGTGGCACTCGGGAAGAGTGTGGCAGCAGACCTCATGCCCCCGGCACTGATTATGGGCAGGGGTGGGGAAGGAAAACAAAATAGGTGAGGGG
>VXBZ01007416.1:131290-234609 GCA_013399135.1 Heliornis fulica | reverse complement strand
CGGCGGACGGCGCCTTCCCTGGGAGCGGGAGCCCGATGCAAACGGCGCCGGCGACATCTAGCGGCCGGGAGACGACAGCGCCGGCCGCGCCTCTGCCCCGCGGCAGGAGCGGAGGAAGGCGGCCAGCCCCGGGAGGGAGAGGCGCTACCTGGTCTGCTCGTCCGCCCGAGTGCCGGGCAACACATCCCACCGCCCCGCGTCCATCGGCACGACGGCTCCCGCTGATTTTCACCGTTGTATTTTGTTCCCCTCGCCCGAAAAAATGCCGCAAAGTTTCCGCTCAGTATGTGTCAGTACGGAACGCTTGCTCCCCCTTCGAGGTGTCGGGTTTTTTGCGTGTTTATGCACATGAGACACTGAGAAAAAAACCAACCCCAAAATCTAAATACTTTCACATCTCCCCTCCCCGCCAGGACCTCCATGAAAACAAAGAAGAACCGCAGGAATGGCGGTCCCTTCCATTTTCCCCACCTAGGTGTCTCCGTGGGCCGGCACTTGCCCTGCCCGTACTGGGCAGGGAAGAAGGGCTGGGAAAAGAAAAGAAAAGAAAAGAAAAGAAAAGAAAAGAAAAGAAAAGAAAAGAAAAGAAAAGAAAAGAAATATTGTTGCGACTCCGCTGGCGAAACGAGCCCTTACTATTTAAATCTTAGTGTCAGCTCTCATTAACAGCTCAAGTCATCTTTCCCCCCCCGGCAGACCTTGTCTGGTCTATCGACTTAATGGAAAACAAAATTTTAATGGAAAACCAAACTGTATTCTATTATTACAATCTCGTTCCTTGCCTTGCGGAGAGCAGGGACAGGCTTCGCCTGCATCGTGAGGGGCTTCCTGAAGCGACAACGCTGTCCATTCGTTCCTCCCTCCTGCCCTCGAAGGAAAAGTTAAGGATTCCGGCGTCCGTCTCCTGCCCTCCCTCATGAATAGGGGATGCAATGGCAGCCACAAGAAAAGGCTTTCACTGAAGCTGCCGAGGCTAAAAAGCGTCTAAGAAAAAAATACTCGCTGGTATGTTCAGCTAAACTTAGCAAAACACAATAGTCTCTGCAGGAAACTTTGGGGGTTATTTGTGCATCAGGTGAAGTGCTCGGCGTCTCGGATCCAGCTGCCAGGACCACAGCATCGCCCAGGGAGGCCGGCCGTGAGGAGACGAGCACGCTAGGCAATAACAAGCGACAGACTGAGTTTCGAGCCAACCCCAAACAAACAAACAAGCTTCCCCGACTCTCCCACTGGGAAGGTGGCTTTGATGAGGAAGCAAGGAAAGTTTTGAAAAGCTGCAGATTGCAAATTTAAACTCGTCTGTGCAGAACAAGCTTTTTATTTTTTTTTCCCTGAGACAATGGAAGGGGGAGGGTGAGACTAAGAGCTTAATAAAGGAAGGCATACGTTTCTCACCCAGCAAACAGAGGAGAGGTCCGCAGGAGTGGCGACCTGACCTGAGTGGCGTAAAGGTGCACGAAAAAGAAACGTTTCAGCCCAGCCCACCCTCAGCTTCTTCGCTGGGGTCGGGGTCTGCGCGCAGTTCCCAGCACGGGACACTTGAACCTGAGGAGAAACGAGCCGTTTTAGTGCTCACCTCTTCGCTTTACCGCCTAAGATCCTAAAGAATGCTTTTAAAGCCATTCCCAGCCGACCATTTTCTCCCCACCCTTTTCAGGAAGCGCAGACCTCAGTAAGGAAGGTGCAAACGTGGGTATCGATTGCCCAGAGGTAGCTCCGCTCCTGGGAGCGCTCTCTGCGCGGCTGCTTCATTCCAGCGGAGGGAGCAGGGCCCCGGTCCCGGGTGCCTCTCTCCTTCCGGGGAATCCCTTTCCTGCCATGGGGACCCTGACGCCTCGGGAGTACAGATAGTAGGGCCCACAACTTTCCCGCTTTTGAAGCGGCGTTTGCTCTCAAGTGCTTGGCTGTAAATAAACGCGATGGCAGTGACAACACAGCCGTCCTGCAGTCAGAGTGGAGGCTGCCTCTGCACCTTTCCTCTGCAGCACACGCCGTCAGCGTTGTAATTCCAGCTCCAAAGGGAACCTGCAATTATGAGCCCCCCGACCCCCCTCGTTCCCTCCCGCTCACATTTTCTTGTTTGAAACATTCACTGGAGAAGGGTATTTGGATTGAGAGTAAAATCAAACAGGGAGGGGAGGAACGAAAAAAAAAAAAAGCCCCTAACTCCATAAACCAAACAACCCAGTAAACCCTTCCATTTGCTATTTACAAAACTCATTGTCATGCTTCACTCAGGCTGTCTGCCTAGCGTGGGGAAATAAATGTGACTGAACCGGAGACAAAGCCGATGCAGCTGTATTTTAATTTCTCAAACACTAACGTGCTCTTGTCTCATAATTCTCGGGGTTGTTGTTATTATTACGATCATCATACCTAATGTGAACATGCTCGAAGGAGAGATGTTTGGCGGCGTACAGACCTCATTTCAGTCGGGAACGTACAGAGCAAAAATTTCCTTTAAGCAAAAAGCCAAAGGCTCCTTTTTCCTCCTGCTTGGAAACCTTGGCAGATAAACTACTGAAAACTTGAGACCTGTAATTTACCTCACTTTTTATTGTGGATTTTTTTCTTTGTGGGTAGGGTTTTTTTGTTCCTTGTGTTTTCCTGCTTCCCGCAGAAGTGGGCAGGTTTGGCTGCCTAATTCCCCAGATGATAACCCACTTCTGCAACCTAGCCCTGCAGCCGCAGAGCAGAGGGAAACGAGAGCACCGTCTCTTGCAAGGGAAAGGGTGCCTGCTGGGCGGCACATCCAAGCCGCCAGGTCAACCTCCCTCTCTGGAGGGGCCAGTACGTCTGATTTTACCAGCGCTATTGCGAAGCATCCCTTGCCCTTGTCCTCTTTGGAGGGGAGGAAGCTGAAGCACGCCGGGGCTACCACAAGACATGTCCCTTGGGTGACACGTTGGCGTATTCCCGTGTATCTCGCCTTAGCTGCCCGGCTTCTGGCGAGGACGGGCAAACCTGTCAGGCTGGACTGAATGCGGTAGCGCCGCGGAGCCGCCGGGGACCCGCCTGCCCCTGCAGCGACCCGGTGGCCTCGGAGAGCCGCCTCCGCCGGGCCCCGTCGCGGGGAACTGCCGCTCCACGTGGCCGGAGCGGTGGGCGCCGGCCGGCTCAGGCCGGGACGGAGGGCGGGAGATACTGTCTCTCCGGCGGCCGCCTCGGGTACTCTCCTCATCCCTTGGCACCTCGTCCAAGACGCTCCGTGTGCCACTACCTTGCAGAGTGGCTTCTGAATCCCTGGCTTTCGGGGGAGCAAGTGGGATCCCGGAGGCCGAGGGGTCCGCCCTCCGCTCCCCTAAGTGTAACCGCCAACCTCGCCAGCAGCCTGGGGAGCATCTACCCAGGTCTCCTTTTTTTTTTCCTAGTCGGCTTCTTCGTTGTCACACTTGTCCGACAACCCTGCGGAGCTCTTCTGCAAGGGTGAGGTCTTGTGGGACCTCTACCCCCCAGGACCATCGCCTCGGAGCGGGGCCGTCCTGGGCCCGCAGCACCCTCGGTTTCGTTAGCGCTTTTGGTGGTTTTCGTTGCACGGTGTCCTTCAGTAAGTGGAAGCAGGGGAATGAAAAGTAATGTGATCAATTATTATTTTTATGTCGTATTTATGGACGGGTAGAAGTAATAACAGTTATTTGCTTTGTCGAAGCGTTTATTTCACACTTGGTATATTGCCTTACAATCGGAGAACCAACGTGGGAAAAATAAGTACAAATAAATTAAAGCAATGAAAATACGTTTTCAGGGAAAAGCGATTCTTCTCCTGTCTAATTTTCCCGTGTGCGTTTCTTCCTCCTGATATTAATTCAAACCAACGAAAGGGCTAAATAGATTAGTCCCTAGCCCTCAAGTCAAGCAAGAAGCAAAATAATCATTTACTTGTCTGCCCCCTTCATAAAAAAACTATTCTTTTCTTTCTTTCTTTCTTTCTTTCTTTCTTTCTTTCTTTCTTTCTTTCTTTCTTTCTTTCTTTCTTTCTTTCTTTCTTTCTTTCTTTCTTTCTCTCTTTCTCTCTTTCTCTCTTTCTCTCTTTCTCTCTTTCTCTCTTTCTCTCTTTCTCTCTTTCTCTCTTTCTCTCTTTCTCTCTTTCTCTCTTTCTCTCTTTCTCTCTTTCTCTCTTTCTCTCTTTCTCTCTTTCTCTCTTTCTCTCTTTCTCTCTTTCTCTCTTTCTCTCTTTCTCTCTTTCTCTCTTTCTCTCTTTCTCTCTTTCTCTCTTTCTCTCTTTCTCTCTTTCTCTCTTTCTCTCTTTCNTCTCTCTCTCTCTCTCTCTCTCTCTCTCTCTCTCTCTCTCTCTCTCTCTCTCTCTCTCTCTCTCTCTCTCTCTCTCTCTCCGGGGATAAAGAACAGTTAATAAGCAAAGCTGCTAGGAGGGCAGGAACCGGGGACAAGGGAACGGCCCATCTGTCGAAGGAATGGCCCTGGGACCCCTGCTCTCCCCCACCTCGGTCCAACGTCTCTGCTTTCCTCCCTTCCCGCCCGGGTTGCTGAGTATCACCTCCACTTCTCAGCACAGGGCTGCATGCTGCTTTAACCCCTCCTGCCCTGCCTTTGTCCCTTTGGAAGCTTGTTAGCTTCTCAGTTGTTAGCAGCGTTTTGGCTGCCTCCCCACACCAGCCCTCAGTGCAAGGGTGGGGAAATTATGCCAGGGCCAAGGAAATACATACAGGTTTGGGATTTCACAGTTTTGATAATAGCTCTTCCACATGCACATATTGCCTACATGGCGTACATTGTATATATCTGGGTCACCTCAGTGAGGGAGATCGGGAATGGCAAAGGACAGGAGAATTTCAAAAAGATCCAATTCTTCTGTGTATCTCAAAGATTTCAAATAGAATAGTGCTTGATACCAAGGTAACACTCCCCTATTGGCAGCTCTTGGTCTGGTCTTTGACTTGCTTCATTTCCCATATTCCAGGTATTTATTTTATTGCCGGGGACTGTGTGCAGTAGTGTGACAGGTTGGGTGACTTGTGCATGCAATGGGCAAGGAAAAGAATGACTCCTGGCATGGTCAGCATCACATGCAAATGCTTTGTAGCAAGTTGTGTGATACGGAGTTTGTCCCACTCATGTGGAGCAGTTGGTTTCTCCCCATCATGGAGTCACTGTGCCGTAGCTGCCCTGAGCCGAGGCTGAGAGTCTGCTCTGGGCTGAGATCAGGGCTTGGAGTGCTTCTTCATCCCTTTCTTCATTCACCTCCCCCTCCCCCCTCCAGTTGCTCTCTAGGTAAAGCTAACACTTCTTATGGACCAAGTCACCTTGATGTTGTGTCTGCCAAGGCATGACCAAAAAAACTCCTGGAAAGAACAGAGCACCTCATCAATCCATACAGCTGGTATTTTTGGAAATGCATTTTTTTTTTATATCAGCAGATAAACCCTCTACAAAACATGCAGTCTCCAGTCTGTTTTGGGAATAGCAACAAGCTGCCTTTTCCCTTGCTATCTAGTTTTGTTCAGTGCCTATTAAAATCAGACACTATTGGCTGGATTCAGAGCCTTCAAAATCTTCCTTCCAGTACTACAGTACTGCAGTACTGCAGTACTACAGGAGCTGCTGCCTGGATAAGGTCCCATGCACCTCGTACCTGCAGTCAGTGTGCTTCAGGGTCCTAGCCTTGTGCCCTGACCCCGAAGGGCAGAGTGGAGTGAAAGATGAAACTCCACATTCAGCTGGACCACCATCGCATGCAGATCCTTCCATGCAGCACAGCCCTGCCTTTTGCTGTACAACCTGCTCAGGACTTGAGCATTGGGCACCCCCCAGGGAACCTACAGGGCTAGTGTTGCACAGACTGCTTGGTTTTGGCTCTGTCCTTCAGTCTGCCTCCCCAAAGCCCAATGGAGCCATCTGGGCTTGCTGGAGGAATCCTTTCAGGAAAGACAGGCTGTAAGAGAAACATGGTAACTGCAGGTATCTTCTTGTTTAAAGTCCTCAAAGACGGCATGGAATAAAGAAGGAAGATGCTTGATCACGACACCCACAGTTTTGGGGCTATTTTGGCACAGGGTTATTGCTAAAGCAACTCTACTCTGACAATACTATACTTGGCACTCAGATAAAGTGCTTCCAATTTGTGAACCAGTTAATTCTCCTGGTAGCTGTCTGAGATTATAGCCCTATCTTACAGACAAAGTAAGGCAGACAAGTTAAACCTCTATAAAGTTTATAACCACAAATTACTTCTCCCCCCACCTCCTTTTTTTTTCCCCTCAAGTGAACTATTTTAGTTGAGTTAGACAGATTACTTTGTATAATAATAAAACATCTGAAAGCTACCGGGAAGTTTCCAACATGTAAAAAATGGCAATCTTATTTAAACTCTGGGAAAGATAATTGTTTGCCCTTGCTGTATGTTTTGCATTCTTGAAGTATATCTTTTAAGGCATAATATAAATTTTGAAATCCCATATATGCATCTTTACAATAGTAATGGTTTTCCACAAGCTCCGTGGGAGGTGACATTTCAGCAAGATACTTCCCCTTGACTTTGTTTATTCCAGCAGTTTAAATTCTACCTCTGGTGATAGCTGTTAACTTGGCAATGTGAAAAGTGCTACATGATGTGTACTGTGCTCAGTTCATCAGAAACTTACCAATTACTACTGTGGAGCCCATTCTTCCTGCCACAGCATGCCACCCACCATGCATGCTCAGGACAGCTGATCTTCACATGTGCATAAAATCTGAAAGTATGCACACATTTACACAGAGCCTTTACAAAGCAGGCACAAGAAGTCTGGTGCTTCTTAGAAGCCTTTTTATTCTCTTCACGACTTATACTCAGGCAGTTGTAGATCATCATCTGCTCCCTGCCTGCCTTGGAAATGTCAAAAAAAGGAGTTTTTGAATCCCACCCTGAAAGGGAATGAGCTTTGTTCCTGTCAGGCAACCCCGATGCCTGTGTTCTGGGCAAAGGTCCAAATTGTCAGGATGGCTGTGCAATAGGAGTTTGCAGCTATTAGGACAATCCATCTCACCTGTGGCTTGGTCTTCATCCACATACTCCAGGAGTTTGGGAAAAGAGGTAGTTGGAAGTAGATTGTGGGTTCAATTAAATAATTGAAATATGCTGGAATGGCCCATGAGTTGGACACCTCTGCATTATGAAATGAAGAACTGTGTTAACAAAAGCCTTTGTAAGCATGTTTCCCCAGGATGAAATCTGATCTCTACTTGAGGTCTCCTAATGACATCAGTGAGGCAAGATTTAATTCTAGACAGATGATATTTGTCAAGCACGTAGGGAGTGTTCAAGCTTCAAAAATAATGCTACCTTTGAGCATTCATTTTTGTTTGGAGTATCACACTGAACATGCAAAATCCAGATTGGGCTTTTTGTTAAAATGTGATTTGTACTTATCCAAAGACGTTATTTTCCTTTATTTTGAAGAAACTCTTTACACAGCTATTTAGTGCCAGACTGTCACCTTTGACTGTAGTCTCTTTGCATCAGCTAAAATAGAAGTAACTCTGTTCAAGTAAGCAGAGTAACACTAGTGAAAACCCAGAATAAATAATCAGAAAATCAAGCCCTTTGAATAGCAAATGACTCCATAAATAGTCCCATTGATTTCAGTGGTATTTTATGGCATAAGTAGTTACATTAATGGAAACAGCATACAAGACCCTTAGTTCTTGGACAGAGGGGGAAAAACCCTTATAATTATTGTAAAAAATTTAAATTATTCCATGGTGCATTAGTCAGTTGACATGCAACTAGCTTATTGTATGACTTACCAAAGATAGAATCAAGTGAGACGGTTCAACACACCAGTGACATGAAAGCTATGCCCTTTATTAAAAAAAAAACAACAACAAATCTACAATACAATAGAAAACAAATAAAGCCACATGAGAGAAATGCTTTCCATTACCCTTAAACAAATGCTTCTTTAAGCAAGAAAGAAACAAATTGTAGTGAATGGAGTTGCCCCTTTTTGGGAGGTTTATGGGAAGTACAAAAATATGAGACTGCCATAGTTTGGTCTCCACTAGTTCTATTGCACTGGGAGACTTGAAACAACTCTTTTGCTTGCTTTTCCTTGAAATTGAGTAAAGAACTAAGTGAAGTCCAAACATGCTTTCTTAATTATGTTTCTTCGGCTAAACACATTTAAAAAAAATAGTGAAGTGTTCTCTGGAGGTGTTTTGCTGCATCTTTAAGCCTGAATATGAGAACTGGGTCTGGATCCAGAGATCAGTAAAACACCTACCCAGTTTTAAGTCTTCTGGAGCCAACAAAACTGTTGCTGGGATTGAATTCTCTGCTGTGGACCCATTTCTGAAAGCAACTTTGGGTTTTTTGACTCCACTTCAGGAGTTAGAACATGATGTGGAAGAGCAGAGGAAGAAACTGTGATGATCAGGAAGCATCACAGCCTGACTAGCAATGGTATCAGGTCCCCACACCTTCCTGCCAGTACCAAATTTGCTGTCAGCATTCTCAGGGGTGCAGTATTCAGTAGAGAATCCTGCACCCACACACATGGTACTGCTGAAAACTTTTGTAATTACAGTAATTCTGATGAAACCACATCATCTCTGTCCTTGAATTCATCTCATTGTTTTTCTTTGTATTCTCTTCTTGTCATATCACATAGTAACTGTAAAAAATGCTTTGTCCAAAACACTAACTTCCTGTTCCGAATGCCGCTCTGCTGTCAGCAGGAACAGTATTTCAAATAAGCTGCTGGGCATTTGCCTCTATGAATAGCTTGCTCATGCTAGACTGTAAAAAGCTCACATGTATCTTTTGAGCGCACATTTTTCATTAAGAACTTCCAGAGCACAAAAGGAAGGGGTCACAAAAGGTGTAAAAAAGAGATCTTTTGCTTTATCGCAAACAGTTCTCTGCTGTGTTTCTTCAGTTATGACCAAGCTGTAGCTATTTTCTATTGAGTGTGAAGCATTCTTATTCCCAGGAAGTTTTTAAGGGAAGTACTTTGAATAAGGTTGCACAGTGCTGATTTTTCAATGCTATCTGAAATTAGTCTGCCATTTCTTCTCTTCCCGTGTAACAGTGAAGTGACACAAAATGGATAAAAGGTTTCTTCTCTGTCAGGTACTGACCAGGCTGTGTACCAACCAATACCTATGCCACCTGTGCTGCTATCCCATGGGATAAGGGTCTGCCCCATTTTGGGAAAAAGTCCCCCACTTAACTTTAACCTTTTGGATTAGGAATCGTGTCTTGCTGGTTTAGGCTCCTACTGAATTATCGATGCCCTCGAAACAGAGAGGACAAAGGGAAGCTAATGAGATATTTGTGAAAGCAGTGAAAGATGCCCAAGAATGGATTTCTCATAACCTTACCATGAGACTGAAGGATACGTGGAGCTTCCTGAAATTCTGGTCTCTAGTCTTATAAAGATCAGCTTGACGCTTTTCACTAAGAGAGGCTCTAATGTTAAAAAATAATGAAATTTCCCAAACTGCCAGAATCCATAAATGGAGATTCAAATTTTTATGTTTACTGAAAATCACTTGTTTCTAAGCAGTCTTGTGACATTTAGGGAGAGAGATGATGCTTGATTTATGTTTTTTTGGTATTTGAAATAATTTTTCCATACCTATTAAATAAATAATTGAAAAGGATCTCAAAATCCTTTCTTCACCAATTGATTGTAATTTGTCTTGTTATAGTAATACCCCCACCCAGCAACACATAGTGTGAACTCCTGGGGGTTTTAAGGGGACTTGTTTCTGAAATTTAAAATTTTTCCCTTTTTTATTTTCTGGACCAAGCCAAGCTTCCTTCCCCTTCCCTTTCCCTCTCTCCCCCCCCCCTTTGTTTTTCTTTTTCTTTTTCCTCTCTCTTTTTTTTTCTTTCTTTTCCTTTTTTCTTTTATTTTCTTTACCATTTTTATCCAGTTCTTTTTTTTTTCTTTCAAACCAGCCAACCATCCAACTAGCCAAAACAATATTTTTTAATTCTGCTCTGAGATACATTTTCTGCCCAAGATAGTACCAGTCAGGAGCCCAGCTGTCCAATGTCCTCTAATTACTCACAGACCTACTTCTGCAATATTGATGACACTTGATCTCAGTGCATCAGTAACAGAGCATCCCGTTTTAGAAGCTTGACAGTGGTGGCATGAGAAGGAGTGAAAATTGACAGCCAGTTGACAGAATACTATTGGGACTACTTTGGGGTCCATCACACAGTCATCTTATCCCTAACAAATTTGCCACAAGAGTAGATGTGACAGGTAACTAACATAATAGTAGTGTTGGGTGTTTTTTAGATGTTTGCTCTGAATGAGGTTTTCCTCTTCAGACCCTGAAATTATCCTTATGCAGACATGAGACATAAGAGAAGATGGGTGAAAGCAAAATCACACGGGAAGTGGAAAATATTTGTTTTCTCCATGTGCACGCATTGTGCTGAGTGCAGCAGGGTGCTGAGATGGGCTACTCAGACGCTATCACACTAACTACAATATCATGTAGCTGTGTATCTCCTTTGAGCTCCTCTGCAAAACTCTATAGTGTGATCACTCAGCTGTCTGTGTTCAATCTATACAATCTAAAAAGGAAAAGCACTTTATTTTAGATACTGAGCTTCTTTCCTGTTCTTGTTGGTGTTCAAAATTCATCGTAGTAATGAGTCATTTTATTGTCACAATTCTTTGGTTGTCTTTTGGTTTCTGTTGTCTTGATAGAAATATTAAAGCAAATTGTTCTGAGAACAGTAGAGCTAATGGGAGTGATCTTTACAGGTTTTTTATTTGATATTCTTACATCCTTTCCTTTGCTCCATTGCAAAGGAACCCATCTATCTGGTTATACTAGGCTTTATGCCTAACTCCATTATACTTCCCTTTCTAGCCCTCTCAGCTATCTTTCGTGTCTGAAGATATCAGTTGTGCAGAAGACATTATATGCTCTCAGTAGTTCAAGAGCTACTTTTGCACTGACATGCTGACAGAATCGGTTCTGGCTGGATAACAAGAGGTCAGTCAAAAAAAAAACTGCTGACCTGTGGCTGATGCTTTATTCCCAGTGGGACACCAATCTGGTTCTGCGTTCCTCTATCCAGCCACCAGATTCAAAGAAACTTGTGAGATTTCCCTTTAAGGCTTTGACCTCCTTCTAATCTTGGCCAACCGTCTGGAAATTATGAGGGGAAGAGTGGGACTGACAGCGAATCAGAGCTTAACAATACAATACCTATAATAGCTAATTTTCAGAACTGTGTAAATATCCAAAATAAATTGTCTTTCAGAAAAAAGAAGGAAAAATTAATTGAATTTATATCCCTAATTCACATAACTACTTTGAAAATTCCACTAAGAAAGATTTTTGGTGGAATTGGAGTGAGAAACACATCTTTGAAAGACACGATAACAAAATATGCTAGTTATGAGTCCGTCGATGGCTGAGAAAAGAACATTTGAATCATGGCACTGACATTGAAATGCTTTCTTTATTTTCAGTTTGTGTCTGGCTCAGAACCTTGCATGTTTACGGCATGATTTTGACTGTTAGCGCATTCAAGCTGTATCATAAATAGCAGTATTGAAAACATATGCCACAGGGGAAAGAAATCTGTAATAATACCAGCTGCCATTATATGATAACGAATTTCAGTCACTACTAACCTGGAAAAGTGTTTTTAATAGGAAAACAAGTGGCAAATTTGTGTAACACTTTCAAGTTTTTAAGCCAGCCCTAGAAGAGATAGTCTACTTTGATCAATGGGAAAAATCATCTGGGAGTATTTTTGAAGCTGAATACATCTAGTTTGATTAAACAATGAATAAGAGAAACATGGTAATAGTTTTCACATATGCAGAGGGGAAATCCTTCTAAAGCAGCAGCTTAAGGCACATACTCATAGAAAGAAGAAAGCAATTACAGGAAAATTTAAACTAAGTGCTTAAAACACTTCTAAAGGCTAGCATTTATTAGGCAGCAAAGACACTTGAAAAGCATCAGTAATGGTTTTCTGGGAAATATGACAGTTTGGTTGCATTCTCAAATATTTATATACTAAGAAGTAATCCAGCTTTGGGGTGAGAGTGCTTAGATGGTCTCATAGAATCATAGAATCATAGAAAGGCTAGAGTTGAAAGGGACTCCCAGAGGTCATCTAGTCCAATCCCCCTGCAAGAAGCAGGGACACCCCCAACTAGATCAGGTTGCTCAGGGCCTCATCCAACCTGGCCTTGAACGTCTCCAGGGATGGGGCATCCACCACCTCCCTGGGCAACATGTTTCAGTGCTCCACAACTCTCACAGTAAAGAACTTTTTTGTAATATCTAATCTAAATCTATCTCCCTCTATTTTAAAACCATTACCCCTCGTCCTATCACAACAGGCCCTACTGAACAGCCTCTCCCCATCTTTCTTGTAGGCCCCCTTGAGGTACTGGAAGATCGATATAAGGTCTCCCCAGAGCCTCCTCTTCTCCAGGCTGAACAGCCCCAAATCTCTCAGTCTGTCCTCATAGGAAAGGTGCTCCAGCCCTCTTATCATCTTTGTGGCCCTCCTCTGGACCCTCTCCAACTGGTCCATGTCCTTCTTATGTTGGGGGTTCCAGAACTGGACACAGTACTCCAGGTGAGGTCTCACGAGGGCAGAGTAGAGGGGGAGAATCACCTCCCTCGACCTGCTGGCCACGCTTCTTTTGATGTAGCCCAGGATGCGGTTGGCCTTCTGGGACGCAAGAACACATTGTCGGCTCATGTCGAGCCTCTCATCTACCAGTACTCCCAAGTCCTTATTCACTCATATTTTTAATTTCTATAATTCTATGACTTAATCTCATGATGAGGTTGTTTTGCTCTTCTGGAGCTAACTAGCAGATAAAATAGCTCTGTATATTATGGCAAATAAGCAGTCAGGCCAGTGTTTGCATTTCATGGCTACTGAGTATTTTGCTATTAGGACAACAGCCTGTATATTTCTTTCAAATTCCTTATTTAAAGTAGGTTGTATTCCAGCTGGTGACTATTATGTCCTGAAGTGTTGTGATAATCTCCAAGGGAAATCTGTAAGAACACAACTACTTCAGGAATCTTTTGTCAAGGACAAAGTCCATACACACACACGCAACCACCTACACATCCACCCACCTTGTATATGTATAGATATCTCCCTTAATGCAGAATTATAATTATAGATAATATTTTAGCATAACTGAAAGCAAATAATTTCTCATAGGGAGGATATAGGGTCAGTTGTGGGATGTAGGAACAAACACAGCAAAATAAAGCTGTGGGATTCTAAGCATGCAATATATTAAATAAATCCACATGACTAAATTCACTTGATTGAGAGGTGTTTTCAAGATATATGAAGTGAAGAAGAGTGTCAGTTCATAAGAGGAAAGAACAAGACTTGAATCAGATATAGCTTAACTCTGTAAGAGTGAGTAAGCTCATAAAGCCTTACTGAGCTTTTCAAAGCAAAAATAATGTATTTGTACTGTCAGAGATTTCACTGGAAAATGGGATCATGTAAACAGGTAGAGTGCACCTGTAACTTTCAGCTGGGACTGCAACCTGTAGGCTGCTTGGCATGATGTCATGTAACTAGTTACAGAAAAGACACTGGTTTCATTGACATCACTTGGATTTCTGTCACTCTCTTGGTGTGGAAATAGTATTTTTGATGGTTTTTGGGAACATTCTGTAACTCATGGACTGGATTTTTTTTTAATTGTGTTTTGGCTTCTGGTATTTAAGACAATAGAGGGAGCTGGTAGGCTTGATAGAGCACAGGCCTCCTTCTGTGTTGCACAGGTGACCCTAACAGACCAGAACAGGATTAAAAACTTCAAACGGGATCTCTTGGTGCTGAAGAAGCCATCTGAGCAGTGATACAGAGAGGGTAAGATATTTTCCTTTAAGGTGCACTGGGCTGCTGCATTAAGAGCTTTGGGAGGTACAGGTACATCCAGAGCTTCCTACATAGTGACTAGTCCACGTGGAAAGACGTTCTCCTGAGACAAAGCTCAAACTGTTTTCTGACAGCCTCATGCCAATTGGTCATATCACAGATGTCATGCTGTTAGTACAAGTAGTGCACATCAATTTCCACCTACCATCTAGTTCTTTCAGAAATGCATTTATTTATAGCATCATTTATTGTAGCCCTGAGATACCATTAACCTCTGCCAAAATACAGGCTAGTATAGATCTCTTCTGCCAAACTTATCTATGTCAAACAGAGATTCCCAGGCCTCTTGTATTCAAGGAAAAGACCTGTTCCTTACTGAATGGTTTGTTTTTCCAGCACAAATAAGGGTCAATCAACATTTTCAAATAACACAGAAATGTACCAGTTTTATTAGAATTTGTCTAACATTTTTACAATGCCTCATAAAAATCAACCCAAGATAATAACAGGAATAATTGACCAAAGAATAGCAGTTTCTTTAATCAAGGGAACATGATGATTAAATCAAAAGCTTTAGATCTGTGGATATCATCAGTGGTCTTTTGTCTATTAATAACAATATGTCATCAGTGAATTTTAAAAACACAGTTGCGAGAGGGTGAAATGTCTACATTTAGATGGAAAAAAGGTCAGAACAGTATTATTTACAATTAAATCCATTAACTGTACTGTGGACAGTTTTCCAAGTGATTTAGATTAAAATATATGACTGAAGTACGGCAATATTACAAAGAAAGATGCAAAAATCCTACAATTTCTTAACATTCAAGTATGTTTTCCTTGGCCTCTGTTGTTCTAAAGAGGGTTCAAGCTGTAATATTTTAATTAAAAAAAATAAAAAAGAATAAAAGAAAACAGAACAACAAAATGTTGCTAATGAAAGGCTTGGTTTTGCTTTAGAAACATTGGCAGAAATATCCCACAACACTGAAGCTTGGGAGACACCACTACTTCCTTTTCCTGTGCTGCCGCTGTAGGGACAGTAAGCATTCTGCTGTATCTTTGACGCATAACAAATCTCTTTAGTGCAAGAAAACAAGTGACCTTGTAGGGAACCTACCAGCCCAGGAAAGGTAGAGACTGTAGGAAGGAGAGAGCAAGCATATACCAGCTGTCGGCATGGTATATGTCAGTGTAGGGCTTTCAGAACCCAAGATTTTGCACTAAACACCACTGCATAGTGCAGGTATATACTTTGTATGTATGTTTCTAGTTTGCTAGGTTTTGGTAGTGAGGAGGCTGCAGAAGTGGCTTCTGTGTGAAGCTACTAGAAGCTTCCCCTATGTCTGCTAGAGCCAATGCCAGCTGATTCCAAGATGGACCTGCCACTGGCCAAGGCTGAGCCCATCAGCCATAGTAGTAATATTTCTGGAATAGATAGTTAAGAAGGGGGAGAAACCCCGCTAAGAGCAGTTTCACCAGAGAGAGGAGTGAGAATATGTGAGAGGAACAACTCCGCAGACACAAAGGTCAGTGAAGAGGTGGGGCAGGAGGTGCTCCAGGTACTGGAGCAGAGATTCCCTTGCAGCCTGTGGAGAATACCATGGTGAAGCAGTCTGTCTCCCTGCAGCACATGAAAGTTGATGGTGGACCAGATATCCACTTACAGCCCATGGAGGACCCCATGCAAATGGATGCACTGTGTGGAGGCTGTTGGCTCTGGACCAGGCTCCTGGCAGGTCCTGTAGCCCAGTGCAGAGGAGCCCACACTGGAGCAGGTTTGCTGGCAGGACTTGTGACCCCATGGCAGACCCACACTGGAGCAGTCTGGTCCTGAAAGTCTGTATCCATGGAAGGGACCCATACTGGAGGAGAACTGTAGCCCATGGGGAGGTCTCATGTTGGAATGGTTCACGGAGAAATATTTTCTGTGGGAGGGACCCCATGCTGGAGTAGGGGAAGAGTGTGATGAGTCCTTCTGAGGAGGAAGGAGTGGCCAAGATAACATGTAATGAACAACCCCCATTCCCATACTTCTGTGCCGCTTAGGGGGAAGTAGAGAAATTGGGAATAAAGTTTATTCCAGGAAGAAGGGATGGGTGGGAGAAGGTGTGTTTAAGATGTGGCTTTAAGTGCCATTACTTGACTCTGATTTGATTTGTAATAAATTGAAATAATTTCCCCAAGCTGAGTCTGTTTTTCCTATGATGGTGATTGGTGATTGATCTCTCCCTGTCCTTATCTCAACCCCTGAGTCTTTCATTAGGTTTTCTCTCCCCTGTCCAGCTGAGAGTGACAGAGTCACTTTGGTCCAGCCAGGGTCAACTCACAACAATATATTAATGCATTAAAAGATGCAGGACAAGGCTGTCCATAGGTACAAAGGCCATGAGAAGGTGTGGTTTGTCTGTTTACTGAGCCTGGAGGAAAGGCAGATCACAATTTTCTATGGCAATATTTAGTGGCCCTAGCTCCACTTTTCCTTCAGCCACCAAGCTACAGTTTTCAAGGGAAAAGATTTCTATAGGCAATGATTTCTTACTGGTTTATCTGTCATGTGTATTGGCCGGCCAAGAATCCTAAGAAAAATAAATGAATTTCAAATTAATGATAGTGTCAAAACTTTGCTACAAGGAGACCTAATGAAAATTGCATTAGCGTCTCAATCAACTCACTTTTTTACTACTGAATGCAACTAGTAATTTTGTGTTTCCCAGCTTACCTTATTCAAATAGATACTTTGTATATCTGCTTTACTGATTTATTAATTCAGAATACATTTTACAACGACTTTGTAGAAAACTGATATAAAACTATTTGGCATGAGGTCGACATCAAATTTGGGTTTGATAGACAATATATACTCATTAACTGGAAAAGTTGCTCAAGGGACACTTTTACTGTCCACCTTGGGAGAGTCTACAGGGACAGTATGAGCATTTGAAAAACAATTTTCCATGTTAGCTGCATGACCACTAAGANTGTAATAGTGTGGTTACCCATGTAGATCATATACAGTGAGATGGAGCATGAGAGGTGGAAGGAAGCATGGTTGTCTGCACAAGTGTCTCTAGAAGTATTATAAACTGAGTATAATCTATTACCCAGTGCTTGTGAGCTCTTAGGCACAAAGAGGCAGAGGTGAGAAATTCTATACTATAAGCAAAGCATGAAGAAAAATGTAAGTAAAGCATTTATAAAATATTTTAAAACATCTATTGAATTAATTTCTTGCAATTGTAAAATCTTTGCACTTGCATTGTTTATTTTAAGTCCTTTAAACTCAATTTCAGTTTAATTTTTTTTTTTTTTTAAAGTCCTCAATTTTTTTAGCCCTTGTCTACTGGAACCTGTCATTTTCATTTTTGTAAGTGATCATATACTTTCAAACTTTTTTCCTGTCCTGAAAACTTTTTTATCTATTTCTCCACCTTTTATAGAACCATTTCCTTTAATATCAATAGCTTTTCTATACTTTTCTCTGACTGCCACTCATTTGTTGAAATTTCCAGTATATCTTCTAGAATATACTGATCATTTAAAATTTTTTTTTAATGTGAAGGGATCCTAACATATTACAAATTGCCATAAAATCAAAAGTACAATGTGCTGTAGGCAAGTCAAAAGGGTCCAATATGTACTCTCATTTTTTCTGATCACGTCTACTTAGTTTTGTTAGCACTTTCTCAGAACAGAAAATAGTCCATTTAGAAATGATTGGATCATCTGTTTTACCTTCAACCAAGTGACATTCATTCACCCATTAATAGTCCTTTTTTTTCCCATTCAGATGTCACCAGGAAATAATTTTTTTTTCTACTTAAAAATCCCACAAAATCCCACAGAATAATGTGATATCAACAACTGAAATGAATTATTTCATAATGTAAAGTGTGATGAATTTTATAATATCAGAACTAAAAAAAAGAGTAAAGGAAAACACTAAAAAATTGGTAGGTAAGTAGATGACTACTATAATTTCCTTGGGGAAAACACATGAGTTCTCATTCTATAACTCTACATCAGAGAATCAAATACAGACAAATAATATCTAAATAGTTGCAATTGCAATCAGTCTTCTATTTTGAGGCATCTTTTGACTCCTTTCATTAATTTACGAGTTTTTTTTTTTTTTTTTTCCAGAACTGTAAAGTTAGCCCTCCAGACAAAGTAGACTCACTTCATCCTAGCTTTTTTGGAAAGAAATGAGACAAATCTGTCTTTCATTTGAAAAAGAATTAAGAACAACTCTGCTAAAAATGTGAAGGAGACAGTGTGTCTTGGTGTTCCTAAGTTGAAGGAAGAGCTACAGTTGAAGCATCATTTTCCTTTCAGTTCTCACCAGTATTTCTCTGAGAGGAGACCAGTTCCCTGTCCAGTGCTGTTCTTCATGTTCTGTCACAGGTCATGGTGTAGGCAATGTTTTTCATTGTATCATTAATGGTAATATAATTTAGTTTTTAGCATACCAAAATTATACAGATTGCTATTGAACCATGCTGAACCTTGAAACGCTAACTCTTACTACAAGCAATGTCACTGGCTTTGGGCTCTTAGCATGTTTTTACCTTAGGAGGGATAGCCCACTCTAGTTCAATACTCTTGTCTTCCTTCCCTTTCTCCACAGGAAATTATTTTGTGCGTTGCAATATGTACACCTGTGTAAAATCATTATGCAATGATGCTGGTGATCTAAACTCCAAGAAGACGGATGTTGTAATTGGATCTGAAAGTAATGAACATGGGATCATTCCTGAGAATCATGGTCAGTCTCTTGAGGTGGGTGTTGAAAAAGCTCTGCCTCCTGCATGCAGTAATAATAATAACAATAACAACAACAATAACAACAACAGCAGCAATAGCCCATACCATTTTGTTAAACAGGAAAATTTTCCCAGAATGATTCAGTTATCTTTTAGGCTCGTTGATCAGTCTGAGTATTTTGAAGACATGAAATCTATCACAGGAAGTTAGTTCCAGTTTATTAAGCATGAAGACATCTGTCTCTGGTCAGCTAGATTTTTAATAAAAGAAATGGGAAGGAAGAGTTAGACATTTTGGAAGAGAATGCCATGATTCATAATACATTTAATACAAACCATTTAAGACAAGGAACCCACCCATGCAGAATTGTATACAGGATGTTGAAATATCAGAGCAGTCGCTGTTGTGAATGTACCCTTCTGTTCATATGGACTCTGAGGACAAACTTGTCTGTGCTTGTAGGGGTCCATCAGATGGCATGTGTACAGTGGATCCAACACTTTCCCTTACAGATCCACTGGATGTGAAGGTCTATCATTAAGAAAAGTGTCCAGCTAAAGAATGAAAATAAACACATTCCATATATTTTTACAAGAGATAAAGGAGATGAATATAGAAAAACCTGGTACTATGCACGATGTTGAGCAACTCAAGTGCTGGCTGACAGGTTCTTGGGGACTGGGCTGTTGTCTGAAGATAGTATTTTTTTCTAATTCTCTAACAGAGCATTTGCCTTTTTCTGAGGCTTTCTGTTGAAGACTATGTTCTCCTATAGAACATAAATATTCATAAATAAATTAGACTTTAAACATTTATCTTGTTGAACATTTCTAAGCTGTTATCACTGATTTTGTTTTTGCTAAGTAAGGGTTTATTATTTTACAGAGGCATATATGAACAATTTACATTCTTACAATTTACTGAAGAGAGTATATTTGATGGGGGAAACAACAATTGTGCTGTTAACTTATAATACAATGCAAGGGGAAAAAATCCTGCAAAAATACTAGGGCAGTAGTAAAGATGGTAGTTGGAATCTGGAGGTATAGGCTACCTGGAAAAGAACTAATTCAATATACTTTGGTTTCAGTATGTTTGAAACTTGATACAGAGAATGTAGAAGAACCAATTAATAGCATATGTGGTGGTATCCATGTTTATACATTTTAAGCTTTCTGTCAATAAGCAAAATTTTATGTTGAAAAAGCTAGTACAATTACAGAAAGTCACAACAATATTCTGAATACACAATTCAGTGGCTTCACAAGGACTTACAAAGTAATTGAGAACAGATTATGGTTAATTTTCTCTTTTCTGTCCTGGACATGAACTTCTAGTCATTATCTTATCCCTGTTAACAGTTTAATTTTATTTTATAAGTTTAGAAAATGAAATAAAAGTGATTCTCATGTTATATCTTTTTAATAAATACATATCTTTCCTGAATGCAAGAATGGGCACTCTTCTTTTTGGACTTACGTTATTGTGTTTGTATATGACAGAAATAGACTAAGATGAAAGGGATTTATCCTCTTGTCTTCAAAACACCTACATGATCAAATACTCTTGTCCAAAATTATGAATCACAATATAAAATTATAATTTCTTAAAATAGTGAAGTAAAACTAGATATAAGAGGCATAATTATACATAAAAATTAAATACTTGGATTTACTATTAATTTTATTTTCTTATAACTTATATACCATAGAGTATACTTTTAAAATATTTTAAGACATTTTGTCATATAAAGTTTTCAAACTGTTTTGTCCAAAGAAAAATTTAAAATAATAAAAAGATATCTCACATAATCTGAGAACCTAAGGAACAGTGGAATTTAAGAATAATGCTGTATTCTGTGAGAATCACAGAAAAAAATTGTATGTAGAAATGTCAATTAGATCGCTATTTCCCATTTTCTATATTTCAAACATCAAACAAAATTTCTCTTTTTAAATCTAGCCTTCTATCTTACTCTTTTTGCAGTCTGGAATTAGCTTCAGATTTTTGCCTTAGCCACATTTCCTGCTAAAAATCTACATTTCTATTGGGTTAGACTCCCTTGAAATGCTTTTCTACTTCTGTGGTACTCTGGTGGGAAATATCCCAAGATTCCATGAGTTAAGATGTTTAATTCTTCAGCAGTTTGCTTCTAGTCTTCTGTTCCCGGGTTTGCAGACCTTAACTGCAGTGACCCACGGTTTCCTGTCAGTTTGACTTTCATTGATTTGTGATCTCACACATAGTCCTAATACCAAGGACAGAAAATATTTCTCAAATATTTCTCAAGGGTGGCAATAGTAAGTCTGGCAGGTAACCAGACATGTGTTGAAGAAGTAAGCCTTCAACACATCTGGATGGTTAAATGCTGGTAATAATGACAGCTTAAGACAACTGTGTAATAACTTTTCTTACTACATTTACTTTGAAATTGTATTAATTCCCCAAATCTTTTATAAAACTACCTATTGTCTTAGGGTGGGGTTTTTTTGTTGTTGGTTTTTTTTTTTTTTCCTGCTAATCCTACCAGAAAATTGCCTTCTTGTTCCAGTGGTGACATTCCCCATTCCCAGTAGCTGCTGGGTATCATGCTGCTGACAGCCTGCATAAGTCTGCCTGCCTCATCTGGGCACCTTGCTACTAAATGGACAGGTGACATCTCACCTCAAAGTCTCTTTAGGAAAGGCAGAATGAAGGGGTATGGCTGTGACTACCTGACACCACCGACACCTCGACAGTAATAGTCTCCTGGTGGTATTTATTCTGGCTTAACCTAAATCAGTCATACCTAGCAATCAGCCCTGTACACACGACCCCCAAAAAACAGTACGTGTAAAATACTTGGAAGTTGCTTAAACTTTGTATTTTAAATAAACATTAATCTGCCTGTGACCCTAGTACACTGGTTACAGTTTGGCTGGGTGGCAGGATCTGGAGAAACAGAGCAATTCTGGAGCAGAATTTGGAACAGTTTTGAGTCTTATTCTCTGTAGATGAGATTGTTAAATTCATTATACGGGAATGAGTAATTTTTAGATAAGTGTATTAGGTCTCCCAAGTGATTTGCATGTATAATCAAATGAAAAGACCTCTGAAATATTGAAACTTTAGATGAGAAAAGTGAAATTCTATTAAGAAAGAACCTCTGCATTTATAGCACATTCAGAGAACGTATCAGAGTATAAATTTAATGCAACGCAGCAATGCTCATCTTACTTTAAAGGTAATTATATAGAAAAAGGGGCATTTAAAATGTATAAGTAGAGGCTTTTTTGCATTCATACAGCATATAATTAACAAAGTTCTTTAAACCTATTCATAAAAGAAAGTAATAAACCACTTGTAAATAATGGCAGTCTCACATTCTTTACAGTTAAATGTCAATAATCTGAATGTCTTTTTTTATACTCAGTTATAAAACTACATTTTTGACATATTAAGTAGAAGCAGGTATTACTAGTGTGGCATTTCAATTTTCTAGAGATTTAGACATATTCATATAAAAAGGATGCAAAATGAAGAACTGTAGCTACAGAAAACTGTAATGTTTATAAATTAAATCAGTACTCTGACTGCAAAACACAAAGCGATAACAGAAAAGTGAAGTTGCAGAACATTTCATAGCAACATTAAAAGGTGTAGGTGTTGAGACCTTAAAATACTAAACTGTAGGTGAGAACAAGAGAACAGGAGAACTACAAAGGAAAGTACCAAAGCTCGTAGTATCATACTGATCAACTAATGATTTGTTTTGCAGTAATTACTCGGTCTTCACAAGATGAATTTGAAAAATAAATCCAGATTTCTTCAATGGTCATTCTTTTAGTAGTGAACACTTCTAGGAAGTAAGGAGGAAGAGGGAAATAGGGAGAGATTAAAGAAAATATAAAGTAAAAAATGGAAAAGAGTCTAGATAAGTAGTGATTCTGAACTTTGATTTCATTTGACTATTTTTTTCTTCTTACATCAGCCTTTGAGAACCTTCATTACAGAGCAGACCCCAGTTCTGACATATACTGTTTGAGTAGCCAGAGTGCAGGATGCTTCCAATACATTCTTTGACCTTGCCCTTGAGCTTGTGGGTAATCAAATAAAGGTGTACAGCTGTCTATAAGAAAATAATTGCTAGGTGCCAAGTCCTATCACAACAACAGAGACTGGGCTAGATTGAAGGTTACAGGCCTGGAATAAACTCAGATGAATTATTTTTTTCCCTCTCCAATCTGACTGTATATGTTTTAGTTTCAATGTTGAGGAACATCTAAGATTTCTTCCATGTTTACCGTTGGAACTTTATCACTTTATACCAAGAAGTGATAAGAAAGCAATACTTCCCTGAAATCAAGCTTCAGGTTGCTACAATTCATAGACTGCACCACAAGAGCAACAGATTACATTGCATCTAACCTTTAATTTTCAGTCTCGTTAGTTTTCCACAAAATAAATGGCATATGCAAATTCTTATCAAAATAATTTAAAAATCCTTAAAAATATTGATATTTTGTATATTAAAAATAGAAATGTTTTTCCTGAACAAAGCAAATGTTTAAAGTTGAAGAATAGACAAAGTTTTTCAAAGGACTTGTTTCCCTGTTAGAACTGCCAAAATGTCTTCCTCATATTTTTAGCTAAACAGCAATTATATCTAAACAGTGTTCTATATTCTATTTAAGATATTTTATACATAGGTACATTTATATACTTACATACATGCATATTTTTCAGGCTACATTAAAGCAAAGTTATTGAAGTAATCAAACAAAAAGTTTTGTTGTTCAGTTGTATTTTGTGATGAAAGAAAGCACCATCAATTCTTGCACCAACATTAGCAATCACTTTTGAAAGGCAAAGGGCAAATTTCCTTTACTGTTGCAAATTTTCCACGATATGAGCCAGAAGGAGGTCAAACCAGAATTCCTCTTCCAGATGCTCCTCTCTCTTTCTTGGCTATGAAGGAAGATTAGGTAAGTCTAATCACATCCTGGGTTGCATCACAAGTGTGGCCAGCAGATTGGGATATGTGATTCTCTCTTCTATGAAGACAGGATGAGACAGTTGGGGATGTTCAGCTTGGAGAATAGAAGGCTCCAGGGAGTCCTTAGAGCACCCTTCCAGTACCTGAAGGGCACCTACAAGCAAGCTAGGTAAGGACTGTTTGTAGTGACAGGACAAGGGGCAATGATTTTAAACTAGAGCAGGGTAGGTTTAGATTGGACATTAGGAATAAGTTTTTCACTATGGCTGATGGTGGTGAGACACTAGAACAGGTTGTCCAGTGAGGCGGTGGAGGCCCCATGCCTGGAAACTTTCAGGGTCAAGATGGATGAATCTCTGAGCAACCTGATCAAGTTAAAGGTGTCCCTGCTTACTGTAGGGGCGTTGGACTAGATGACCTTTAAAGGTCCCTTTCAACCTAACATATTCTATGATTCTATTATTCTAAGTGAAGCTATGTCCAAACTGTAGGTGGACACTGTGAGCTCTTCTGAGGTTTTGGTCTTTCACTTACTCAGTTTAGTGCCCTGCATGGATGTCACCGTATATCCCTCCTGTCTGCATGCTTACTTTTCCTTTCTGGGCAAATCTAGGGCAGAGGGTGAAGCCTGGGGAACTTTCTGCAGCACAGAATGCTGGTGCAACCATACCGATGGTTTAGACACAGTCTAAACTCCTCTAAGAAACCTCTATTAGAGTCTTAAAATTTCATGGAATCAATGCAGTTTTTAGTCTTTCAACACAGAAATTGGTTTGCTGCTGCATTGGGTTTTTACTGTATTGTTCCAGTTAAGTCTTTTCTGTATGCACCTCAAGACAATCAAGACAATCCTCCACATGCATGATATCCACTCTAGGATGAGAGAATTCACTCACTCCCCTGCTGTAGGTAGTTCAAATTCACAGTATTGCTCCTTTAGATCGCCCAATATGTCATTTCCTATGCTGTGGAAAATGAACAATCAGCCAGCAACAGAGGACTGGCAAGAAATTTAAGGAAACATTTAATTGAGGTTTTTGAAACTCAAAATTCTGGATCAATATGGAATCAGCACTAGAAAATCCTTCCTTGTGGCAAAATCTGCTGGTACATCTGAGTTATCTTTTTGCTTCATTTCCATGCTACAATGAAGAAAACTGAGACAAATGAACAAATTTCATTTTGATGCCAAAGTAGCATCACTGCTGTGTGTGGAAGATCTGAAAAAGCAGAAATCTGGTCCGTAGGGAGGAGATTCAGATTTCTCCAACACTCAGCTTGATCAGAGTTCTGAGACAAAGTTCCCCTGTGCTTGTTAGTGATGAGAAACTAGATGATAGGATGTCAAGAGATTGAAGGCTCAAGTACTGCAAGAATACAAAAAAACATACAATATAGATGAAATTTTAATTGTTATTTGAAATTTTAAGTTAAAGAATACCTGTACGATCTTATTTTTTTGTCTCATCTTTTTTTTTTTTTAATTAAATCTATGAAACATACTTGGGATTGTTGTAATAATTGGTGATCATGCAGCAAAAGGGCATACCTACTTCAAAGACATCACTACTAATTCAAATAATTCAAATAATATGGTGTGATAAAGGATTATTGAACTGGTAACCCAATGATCATTCCTCTTTTTCTGTCTTCAATTCCAAATAGTAATTTATTCATGGGATGGGAATCTTTGTCTGCTTTTTGAACTCAAACCTTGACACTGTGAAACAAGCTGCTATGCTGATATTCATGATTTGGGAATTGAAATCTCCTAAAAATTGAATTTAATATTTTATTAAATGCACCATAGTCATTCCCTTATTTGTGCAGTGAACAAACATGAAAGAAAAATGCCACAGACTATTTTAGGTTGAAAATCAGAAGGATGTATGTGCACAAGTAAAATAGGGAATAAAGACAAAAATCCGAGCCATTTAAATCATAGAAAATTCATCAGACATTTCTCTGCTATAAAAGAAACATAACTCTACTTACATTAAGGCTAATTCCCTAGTGTGACTCTGTAAATCTTGTTCTTTTCACTTTACTTGGATGTAAAACTATTTAAGAAAGTAACTTACCACTTCAATGTTGTGCAGTATGACACTGTTTCTACAAAAATCACCATTTCGGTAACTTGTTCCAGAAGAAATCCAAAGAGCTAAACATCTTGAGTTACTCATTTTTACCCCTTCACCACTGTGACAAGCATTTCTTGAACCTTGCTTAAAAGTTCTTTCTCATCCTTGCAGGGCACCTGGAAGCTTATCAAGTCCAGGCTGTTTTGGGCTGTGAGTGGGTGGGAGGTAGTAAAATGAGGATTGGGTTCTTGTGTTTGATGGATTATTGTGATGGTAAGAAAAACCCCAGCTAATCACAGCATAACCACTGGCCTGAGCAGAAAAGGCAAATGCAGTATTATCAGTCCACCTATTAGCAGTATCAGCATGGAAGTAACAGTACCATTGGTAGAAAGAGACTTGTTTAAATACAGAAAAGATTACCAGCAAGATTAAAGGGATGGAGTAAGTATTGAACAGTAAAGGATAAAATAAAATAATAGAGTGTACTTATCAGTAAGAAAACTGGGCAGCAGCTTTTAGTCTGAATATCTTCATCTAGTGAAGGGAAATCTGAGAAAGGAATAGCAAAATCAGTGATTAGAACCTGAAGTAAGACAAATTCAGTTCAGAAAGGAGAAGATATATTTAACAGGAAGGATGATTCATGCAAATTGTTGCAGGGAGTCGTCTAATTACAAAAGTAATTACCTCAATGCAAATGTACCTTTATTGGGCTGTGAGGTATGAAAGAACACATCAAGTGACCTATTGGTCTTTTTTTGACCTTAAAACCTAGCGATATACTACAAAATATAATCGACCTCTTTGCTGTTCTTTTCATGTCTCTTATCTGAGAGTTCACGGGAAGCTGTTAAAATTTGGAACAGATTCTTATTCTAGCTATTTTCCAAGTTTCAGGAATGAAAAAGTTATACCACAGATACAGCAGTTCATATTCAGGCCTCAGAACTGGTGCTCTGCCAAGATCAAAAGAACAGGAGTTGCTGCTTGCTGCTGTTTTGGAGTCTGCAAACTCAGGGCAACATCTGTAGTTTTGCTTACCTTTATTACAATAAATTAATACAAAAACTGATTTAATACCAATAATGCTAATACATGTAATTAAACTAACTGAAGCTATTAGGGAAATCAGTGTGTCTGATCAGTCAGAAGCACAAAGATGGCAGAAAATATGCCTCCACGGGAGATATGCAAGAATTTTTAGAACAAAAGTGGATAAGACTGTAATTGCTAAAAGGACACCTGCATAGTGTTTGCACAATAGCAGACTTATTTTTACAAGAACTGAAATGAAGGAATAAATCTAGTATAAAAGTTCCTATCTTAGAAAAGAAGAAGGCTGAAGCAGGCAGTGTTTTTTGGGGGAAGGGGTGCTGTTATAAAGGCACGCCAAGAAAGAAGGAAACTGTCTTTCCTTAACAGTTGTAGGCAGAATTTGTACCAGAGCCATGATACTAAGGCTGAATCACTAGAGGATGTGTTTAAAACAGCTTGGTCTATTCAAGTTTTAGAAGAGCTGATGAACTGCAGTTTCAGTAAGGAGGAAAAAAAAAAAAGAAAAAGAAGAAAAGCAAAACTGTAGCAAGACTGGGGCAAGAGGCCCATATGTTGACTTTCTGAGTAGCCGTTTGAGATAGTAAAGGTAAGAAGCTTTTGCCACTTATTTTTTGCTACTCTTGCATTACATGTGCATGTGGAACGAGGGCAGGATGAAATTAAACTGACATCCTGCCCCAACTGCCAGAATGTCTTGTTATGGCTTCAAAGTCTAGATTCACACAGCAGAAGGCACTGTCTGCTTTACTCACTCGCACAGTAGTAAGGGCTCTCATACAGCCTGTGGGAAACCTGGGCTCAAATCCCTCTTCTGCTGTTGGAAGACTAGAAAATATAAGATTTTTTCATTTTTGTTGGTAAGAAGCAGCTCAATTGCCAGACTGTAGGGTATTTTGAAATCGAGAACTTCTTGGTGTCTTCTGTTAGTTCTTTTTCATTTCACATATCATACTTAAATGTTCTTCGAGTTAGAACAAAAATAGCTATCTAGTGCATTGAGCACCTGCCTGGAAGATGGCAGAACCTGAGTTTTTGGTCCTGTTTGACCTCATGACAGACACAAACAAGGTCTGTGTCAACCTTGCTCTCCCTCTTCAGTGCGTGAGCTATTGTACTGCCGTCACCAAGGCTGTCACTCAAGTCAGTATCACTGATGTTCCCAAAGAAGTAAGTTGTAGATGACACACAAGGGTGAAACGTCCTGATGGGATTCAAAGTGCAGCTCTGGCCAAAGCTAATTGCTGGTAAAGTTTGTTTTGCACATGTGGACATTTGGACTTTGGTTTGCAGTGCCAGCACTGCTCAGGTGCTTCCTAGGTCCTGCATTTCTGTCTTGCTGACCATTCTTTCTATAGCTTGACTCACAATCTCTGCGTTTGATTGGATTTATTTTTTATTGTGTTAAATTCCATCTTTTGAGCCTGCCTATGCTATTCTGTCTTCCTCACAATGACCCGGCTTTGTTTCTGACTTTGATTGCTATTTGCAGTACAAGTCTCCAGGAAACCAGCAGGCTCTAAAATTCCCATTACTATTTTTGATATACAAATCCCACATGTTGATGGAAAGATCCAGGGGTAATTGCACAGACGATATCTCCAAGCTATTTAGGTCTGTTTCACATGTCTTTCTTTGAAGTACTTATCAATTCCTAGGATGTAGAAAGTTTATTATGAAAAATTTGAACAGACTATAGCATTCTAATAAACTATTCCTCTTTAATCTTTCTTTTTATGCAGATATCAAATTGCAGATCTTTGTCAGAAATGACTTATCTCAGCAGGGTGCAGAACAATAATTATTCATGCCAGGACTGCAGTGATAGACATTACTCATAACGACTCAAATTAATCATAAGGCATATGATTGATGATGAATACATCAAATTGTGTGGTGTGGACGCATGAGGACTGTGGATATTGTTAAACATGTCTTTGATCCAAAATCAGAGGTGATTTTTTTGAGAGAGCTCAAATAATCTGGCTATTTCATTTAGTCATTAATATGTATCCACATAGCAAATACAGGCAATCAAAGGCACTTGAATTGCCACTGGCAACTTGAAAAATTTCTGAAAGAAGAGGCTATAAACTTAATTTCTTCATAGAATATTGTTAGTGAAACATGCCAGGCATGTCAACATAGTTACATGCTCAAGGCCCAGATGTGGGTCTCAAGGTTTTATGGTTGGTGACTCAAACAAAAGAGAAATTAAAAAAAACACAGCAGCATACCACAAAATCAAAACCACCCACACTTTAGGATTATTTTGATTAAGTAGAAGAAGGATTTGACTTTTCCACTTCTGGGGATTTTGTTTCTTTAATCACGTGATGTTAGCTGATAATGAAAGGTCAGTTTTTACTGAAGTATTAGGTTTCCACATATCCTCCATATATTTTGAGTTTGCAACAGGATGGAGAATAAAGGGTTTTCACTTAGATCTCTTTCCTTTTTCATGTCCTTCACATGTGGAGGGTGTGAAAGTAATCTTGGCTCTTGCCCCTCAACATGCCAGTGAGCTGAGCTGAGCTGGCAGGGGTGGTAAATAGTCTGTACTATAGAGCATTTGGAGGTTAGTTTCCTTCTGGAGCAAGTAGGCAGCTGAGGCTGAGAAAGGGGTAGGAACTCTCCGAGTCACAATTTCTTCCTCAGCTTGCTCTAGAGGTGCTGTAACTACTTACTGTCCCAGACATGGGCAATTGAACACAGGCTCAATTTGGCCCTCAATAAAGAAGAAATCATGAGCCTGAGAAAAAATTGTTCCATTTCATGAACCAATTTTCTCATGAGAAGACACAGCACATCTACAGAATTTCTGCAAACAGCATAGAAGACAGATGTATATTATCTGTGATGAGAGGAAATGGCTGAATTGCTTATTGCCGAAAAATTAGTTTCCTTGATGACTCATTATTTCAAAAATTGCCTGTCAAGTTAATAGGCAGACTTTATTATTATTATCGTTTATTATTTCTATTACAGTAGCACTCAGGGGCTGCAGTCAAAAACTGGGGTCTCACTGTGCTAACCACCATGTACAAATAAAATCTTCTGATGGTCTCTGCCCCAAGAAGCTTACTGTTTTGAATCCTGAGATTGCAAAACTGTGGGTATATTATTTATTTCAAGTCTCTGGTTAAGTATTTTAAAATCATTCTAGTGTTGCTAATCAATAAAGAAGTTTCTGCAAACAAACTGAAAAATTTCACTTTTTTTTTTTTTCTTAAAAGAATCTTTTATAGCAGAGGGAATATTTTGCAATGGTAAAACCATTCAAAATAATCTAAATTTATGTTTATCTTTAGCAGACAGTGGCATAAGAAAACCCATTATAAACTCCAGTGAAGCCTGTGCAACTAGTAAAAGTACTGACTGATAAATTCCAAATCTTCAAGAGATGCTTAAATGGGTAGATTCTAAAATAATCTTTTTAGGTTGAAAGAAAAATTTTTGTCGCTATATATGTTCCTTAACAATAATTCAGCAGCATTATTTGAAATACATAGCATTAGATGAAGCCAATTGCTACTGGGACCAGTAGAAAAATTTACTAACTACTAGATCTAGGAAACAAAAAGAATGTAAGTTCTTAAAAGGCTGATATTTTAATAGATGTTGAATAATAAGCAAATCATTAGGTACTGTGTCATGATGCCTTTACAGCTTGCCTGTATTTTTAGTAGTAACTATATCTCTATAACTCCCACCTCCATATCTTGTCCATTATTTTTTCTTTCTTTATTTGGCAACTCTAATTGATGATAATTTCAGAGTCATTGTATCTTCTTAAAGTAATTCATATTGCATTCACCTAGCAGCATGAGCTGCCCACTCCTTATATTACAATGGAGATTTTCAAAGAGAACATTTTGTTAGGAGTGTATTCGCCACTTAATTTAGTGTGCTCAAAAATTATCTTGATAGTCTATAAAAATAACACTACACCAATTTCCAAACAGCCTATTGGCAGAAGTGGAATGACACTTATTTTCCCGAGGTCTGAATGTGGCATTGTCTTCTGATATTAGTTTATATATATTTGATGTTGAGTGGTTTATTTCTCAAAAATGTAGATTTCATAATCACAAAGGCAGAAGTTATTCTGTATTTTTACCTGGAATGTAAAAATGCGAGGTTTCCAAAGGAAAAGTTAAGAGTTCCTTTTATATCTACTTTATATTCCTGAATGGTATACTGCCAAAGCTTCCTTTGCGGCATTTCCTAAGCGCACATGAGGAAAACCGCCAAAGACTGGTGGTTCAGACTTGTCTAGACTTTAACTGAATGTTTCATTAATATTCTGACTCTGGAGTATAATTTTCTCTTGGTCTAACCTGAAGACTATTGCTCCTTCCAGTTATTTACACTCTATTATTTTTTTTTCAATTTGCTTTTCTTAGTGATATGTAGTTTATTTACAGAGATAACTGCCCTGTCCCATAAAACTTATTGCAATGCAG
Source organism: Heliornis fulica (assembly GCA_013399135.1). Taxonomy (NCBI): domain Eukaryota; kingdom Metazoa; phylum Chordata; class Aves; order Gruiformes; family Heliornithidae; genus Heliornis; species Heliornis fulica. The sequence continues at coordinate 203,418 of VXBZ01007416.1, read as the reverse complement.
CTCAGTGTGTATCATCAACTTGCTCAATGTAATGCAATAGATTTCTGGTAAAGGTGACAATGCATCCTCACCACTTTTTAAGTATTTCATCCCATCATCTTAAATGCCTGAACTCTGTCTCCAGCATATCTTTTTTATAAGTGGAGCAATGAAAATGCTCATGAATTGGTTCAGAAACTGAGAATTAGTTCTGCTCCACAGTGTTCTTCCTGTGTACAATAGCTACACATCTTGTACCGTTGACACTTCAAGCTGTAGTGGGTGGCCTTGGTCCTTGGTGACTGAGGAGTGACTACATAATTTTGACACACCGTTTAGAAAATTATTTTCCAGGATTTTTCACAGTAAATGAATCTCCTCTGCCAAGTATTAGCTATTATCTTTCTATCTGTACTTCTCAATTAGTTTTGAAGAATGTCATTGTGTACCCTCAGTCTGAGAAGTGAAGTAATCAGGTAATGTTCAGAATCATTGGGCCATGTAATCTGATTATGAATGTTTACCTTGTGGTTCTGCTGTAGAAGAGAATCAAAGCAGTGGGAAGGACACACGGAAAAAAATTCCAAAATCGACTCTCAGAAGTTTATCCTTCTTAAATGAATATTCCCAACTGCAAACAACATTGGCACTAACATATATGAAAAATAGCAACCCTTTTATGCACAACAGTAAATCTCCTCTTTTAGCTGAACAGATCATGTAGTAATTCATCCATCCTTACTTGATATTTTCTGCTCAGAGCTGTGCAAGCCTATCATATTAGATGTGAGGCTACCTTGGGGCAGCAAACAGAAGACTTCTGGAAGAAATTTATTGGTTAAGTCTTTTGGGCAGGTGGGTATTGGTGTTGCAGTTGGATCTTTCAAGCACTGGATGCCTGATGATGTACATCAGTAACAGAAGAATTTTAGATTAATGGATGCCTTGTTTGTGCTCACAATGGCTCTGTAAACATGAAATACTAGGGATAAGTTAGAAAATAATTAAAAATTAGGGTTCATAGACAATGAAAAACAGAAAGCAATCTAAGGACCTCAGAGAAGCCATACGCTGCCTAAAGATTGAGTTGGGATAAGACTGAGAATACAGGAGTCTGGTGAAACAAAGTGTTTGATATGAGCTCCTAAAGTTCCTCTGAAGGTTATCCTGAATTCATGACAAGTAGTGTATCTGTTGGGAGGTCATTTCAAATCCTAAAAATACCTTGGAGTGAGCAGACCTTTTTAATGAAAGACTGTGTATCTATGAATAATACCAGGAACATTAGACTGAGGAGAAGCTATTAGAATTTATAGGCTACAAGTTCCCATATCTACTGATATCATTGATGATTCAGTCACCCTCTCACACAAACACAATTTACGAGGTTCTATTTCTGTCCACGGAGTCTGACAGTGTTCTTATGGGGTGGTGATGACTCAAGAGAGTACGCATCTTCGCATCAGCAAGCGAAGGTAAAGTGGGTGGGAGAGAGGAGGGAAGAGTAGGGGAAGAGCCATCATTCATTCCTGAATTCACTGAGTATCACATATGGCAATAAAGAACTAAGAAGAAATCATGGTGCTGTGATGAGACAGCAAATCCAGTAACTTCTGGGACTGCTCCTGGCAAGCTGCATAATGCACTAAGATTTGCCAAATTTACCAGACTGACCCTACCCCATAACTTACAATGTCTATACGAGAGATATATACACCACTAAGGGCCCTGGCTACTGTTTCTGGCTAATTACACAGTCCAAAAGTGTCAGGGAAATTGGAATGTTACCTGAATTTTCACATATAGTAGCATGAAATATTAATAAAATATGCAGCATCTGTTGTGACCCATGCATGGCTGGTTCAGCTTGCACTGCAATCCCTTATGAGAAACACCCCATAACCTCGGCAGACTGCATCAAGCTTAGATGCCTGGCACATCTAAATACAGTTCATCTTTCTGTGGTTATTGCAAAAAACGTCTTACAGCCATTTTTTTCCCATTAAAGCCCTGATGACTGACAAATGCTCTGTTTGCTCCAAGATTGCCTCTTCCTCCTTGGGAGGAGATAGTACAGCTGAATATAGCTCAGCCTTCATTTGTTTGGAATCACTTCATGCTTTCCTCCCCTGCTGGCTGATTTCTTAAGGCCTACAAATATCACTCTCTCATGGAGGCCTCATTAATAATAATTTTTCTTTCTTTATTTTCTGCAGGCACATACCAGCTCAAGAAGAATGGTTTCCAGTGGGAGGTAACCTTTGCCCTTCAGTAGTCTAAGGTTTCCATTGCTGACTTTCTTCACCAATCACTACTTTTCCTTTCTATGAACTGTCTTGATTGCTATTAAATGGAACACATTATAATATGCTGAACCTGACATTTGGTTAAGAGATGTGATTGTAAATTATTACCTTTTACAAATTGTTAAAATGTGAATGTAGAACACCAGCAATTAAAAAAAGAAATCAAGGGAACTATCTTACAGAATAGATATTGTTGTAAAATTTAGTGGACAAGTCTGAATTTTGGGGTTAATTTGGGCCTGATTTTTTGGAGTTATTATACAGTACCATCAGTACAAGGAAGTAATTGGGACGGAGAGGTTTGATCACCCAGGGAGGTGTGAAACAGATATTTCAATGGACAAAAAAAGTTATGTCATTATTTCTAGCATTATGAAAAAGTGAAATAGGTGGGAAAGCAAAATTGCTAGCCTTTTAAAAGCATGACTAAATATGAGAAAGTCTGATTCTCGCTAATCATGACACAATAAAATCCCCTAAAACCCCCATATGCATTTACCAGAAATACTAATATGCTGTTAATAGTGCATAAAGAGGCAAGTGATCCATCTTGATCATATCATAAGAAGCTAAAATATTATATTTCTCCATTATTAGGTCTCCTACCTGGGCATCTCTGCAGTTAGTTATGTGCCTAGGTTTTATTACTACATTTGGTCATTGTGAAAGATTGGAGTTTTAGCTGTCTTTTTTTTTTTTTTTTAACAATGGTTGCTACTTAAAAGGGCTTGTTGATTTTAAATTCACACAATATATTTTTTAATTCCTCTAATATAAGGTCTTGTTGAATCTAGATGATTTTTCCGTATCACATTCTTCAGCTTTCTTATCTTTAGTTAGGTGCTATTAACCTTAGAGTGATGCCATCTCTGTGTCTTAGACTGGCAAAAGATCTTGTCTTCTACTTTCCATCCCTCTTCTGTACATCGATATTTTTCTCATTTATCTCCTAACATTTAAATAGCACCAGCAATGTTTCTTCTGATGAATGTATTTTTAAAATAGTCATTTTCAAGATCCTTTTTTATGATTTTGATATTGTTATTTGGACTTGCACTTCAAATCAGAAGCCTGATTTGAACCTGAGAGCTGTGACTTTATTTGTAATCATATATAACTGTAACTAAATGGTAGTTATATAAGATGTGCCAAGAGGATAAATACAGACTTCATAGCTTATTATCATGGTTACTAATTGGATTTTTTTTGAGAAATATTAAATAAAAATAGTTTACACAGCTATAGGAGACTGATTTTCTCTCCTTCTGCTAAAAGCCCCATGGAATACCTACCACTGTCCTCTAAAATGGGTGATTTTCTTATCCTTTGACCTTCTACTGACTTTTTCAACTCTCTGATAGTGCCACTGGTTGCATGGGGTCCCCTTCATAGGTATGCCTTTTGACATCTTCCACATCCTTAACCCTTACCTAGCCTGGTGCTGTGTCTAATACATTTACTTTGTCAAGATGTTGGACACCTTTTTCCAATAGTTGGAGGCTTTAAACATGATAGCCTTAAACAGATACTTTGGGTTTCCTCACAGCCTATTCCCTCTGATAACTCGGTTATCTCAAAGTTCACTTAGTTTTCCTATTTAGAAGCACCAAGTTAAATTGAAAGATATCATATTTGTCTTAAAAAATACTGGGTCATAGAAAATACCCTGAATTCCTTTGACTGATTTTCTTAAATTACTATTAGTTTTTCTAAGATCATTATAACTGAACTGGATGCAATGGAGATCAGTACCTTTCTGTCACCTGTCCCACAACACTAAAGAAAATAGTTGTTTCTACTGCAGCCTCAGTAAAGTGCCTGATTCTACTGATATATACAGTGATATATTCTCTCCCTTCTGCTCATCTGCCTGTCTGGTTTTGCCATTCTTATGGGATTCTTAAGTATCTACAGCATGACCAACTGCAATTAGATCTTCACCCTCCAAGTGACTCAACCCTTCTGTCATACAGCTTTCCTGTTGATATAACATCTGCTATACAGAACAGTTACATCCTGTATTTGGTAGGTTTAAATGACTATGTCATAGGAATGTCTTCATTTCAGCTGTAGCAAGCTGGGAAGTCAAATTCAATTTCTGTGCATGAGTAAGAGGTAACCTTCTTATATTCTGCCTGTTTAGGAATTTCTGGTTATCTAGAATGAATGTCAAATTCCTGAACAATTGAGCAAACAAAACTTGAGGCTAAGGTTTGTTTTAGGAGCCTTTCAACCAAATCTTACTTATTTCTGGTGATAATTTTGTGTTCGTGGCACTATGATTCCAAGACACCTAATGCTGATGGAAAAACAAACATTGTTATTCTTTTCATCTTACTGACTGTGCCAAGAAATTCTTCATAAAACAAAGAAATGCCCCACTGGAACTGCAAATAACTGATACCAACTCCAACATCTAGAGCAACACATGCTGTATTCTTCAGACCAGGGTCTACCATCCTGTGTTTTCTCTCAGCTTGCATTAAAAATGCTGAATCATGGGGAATCTGGGCTAACTGGAAATCTCCCTGGCCCTCTTGGTCAATTTCAACCACAATTGAGTTTCTTAAAGAAAGGGCCAAACCACAGGGCTCCAGGTAAATCCAACAGTCAAACAGCATGTGCCCCACACCCTTCCCTGATTTATTATTATAATTTTCAAAAGTATTTACTTATTTTGAAAGTAGACCTTATCTTAGCCTCTTAAGTATATTCCTCTCTTCTTTTTCAGAGATTGCCCCTTGCTTTTAACTTAATCTTTTTTTTTTTTTTGTAATTTCTAAATAGGAAGTACCTATAGGTACTATAGGTTTCTAATAGGAAGAAACAGAAGATGCCCTAGTGCAAGAACTAGTTTTAAAATCAGATCAAAGGCAAAACAAAAAAGTGTAGTGACAGAGAACTTTTAGTTCAAAAATCTTTCACAATCTGAGTGCCTCTTCTGTGTAGTTTCTTAATGTCTTTTATTTATTTGGGGACACCCAAATAAATCAATCACCTATGCTAATGATTAGAATTCAGATTGCAGAGCAGAGAACAAACATCCACACTTGTTCAAAGCTGCTATTGCTCCCAGTTTTGGGAACAAAGTTAAAAAAAAAACCCAACCAACTTAGTTGTGTTCCTAGGCAAATGCTTGATCATGAAGTCACAGCGACATGATGGTTCTTGAAGATTTCCTTTTCTGTCTCTCAGTAGAAAAATACTGTCTTTTAATTACAGCTAAAATTTAGAGATATCTAGCATGTTGGTGTTACAGACTCTGATGCCATAGCCTTCAAAGGCATAGATAAATACTGATCTTTTTTGTTTAAATCTGGGAAATTCCCATTTTTCTTGTGCTGGTATTTACCTCATCCCTATCAGTTTTATACCGAGATTGTTTAAATTTGTACTACTGATGATTTACAACACCATTACAGAGGGGATAATTCGGTCTTTGGTTTCAGAGAGATTCCTTGTCTCAGAACAGAACTGTCATACATTCAGTAGCACATAATTTGGTCTAAATTGATAAAATGGCCAAGATCCTCATCAGCTGGTGTAGCTCCTTTGGAGTCAATAAACGTAGACTGCAATTTGATGTCACTTGGTCTAGCTCCCCTCCCAGCAACAGACCTCTTGTTTATACCAGCTGAGAATTTAGCCCACTGCTCTGGCAGAAACAAATACTATTATTTTGTAACCAGTGTTATTTTTAGGTTGTTGTTCAACCTTTTGTAGGTTGCTCAAAAGTTTCTACCTATTTAATCTATTTGCTTTGCTTGCTGTGAGTCTGTTCCTCAAAAAACGTCTAAGGCAGGGCAGCAGCCCACACATAAGCACAAGCGAGACAGAAGGAGAAGGAGTGAAAACAAGAAGTCAGTGGAGCAATGCCAAGTTTCAATAGTTGAAGATCTGCTCAGAAACATTTTCAGTGCTTCTTTCAGTCTTGCTAATGCTGGTGTGTAGCTTGAGTCTTTGGTTTGAGTCCTCTGGGAAATACAGTAGCAATAAGAATAGAAAAGCAATTTAGGTGGCATCTTTGATCATCATTGCTGTCAATCAATGCAGGGCTTGGCATTAACATATGCTCTTTAGAGGAAAAACTAATCTACTCCATTTGGTAACATATTAAAACCGTTAATATTAAAAAAAATGAGACAGAAAACCTGAACTTTTTTGTTGGAAGCCTGTAGGAGAAAGGATGAAAAATGTGTTTAGTGTTCTTTTTCTGTTTGAGAACCATGATTTGCTGAAACAAGATACTACTCATAGGAAAATATTTTTAAAATACATTTTTGATTTTCAGCTTCCAGGAATAGGTCTGATGTTAGTGAAATGCTCTATGTTATTTTTTTAAATTAAAATATAGTTTTCAATTTCAAGATCTACTTTTTTTTTAATAATTATAAGCTACACTTAAATAAACTAAATAAGCTAACATAAATGCAAATAAAACAAAACACTACAATGGAATTACACTAAATATGTTTTGGTTCATCGGTTTTTAGTTGTTTTCAGGGCTTTGACTTTTTTCGTTCAGCAAGGCTGAAAAAAATTTATCTAGATCTCAATTTTCTTCTAGGAATGGAGAAATATTTGGTGTTCACCTCTTAACAGTCCCTTTATAGTTTTCAAGGCTGAACAGGAATATTTATTGTCTAATTGCCTAAATAAAAGAGATTGTAAATACTGGAATAAAAAAAAAATAAATTGTTCTATAAATATTTTTTGCAATTACATTTAAAAAAAAAATCTGGCAGTGATCTATCTGCACTAAGATCTAAGCGTTCTTAAAAACATGATTTCTTTCTGATCACATTTGCACTGAACAATGCTGTGTGTTATGACATATATGACTCAGCCCAACTATATATATATATGCCATGTACATTTAATTGCTTAACTAATAAGAAAACTGCAGGAAAGCCAGTAGTGGCTTTAGCAGAGGATTCTCTTTCAGTCATAGCCTCTACAGGAGTCTAGTGCCATGAAAAACATACTGAAGCTAATGAGAATCTTTATTTGATATATTTTTTGTAATACAGAAAAAAAACCCCCAACAATCCTATGACAATAGCATTGGTAAAAATGAAGTAATTTAGAATTTTACACTGAAAAAGAGATATTTCACACAAACTGAAAAATTACCACCACTTTACCCATGCCGATTGTTTTTGTAATTGTGAGTAGATCCTTTTTAGAGGAACAGAGGCATAAATAATTCAATCTACAGAATTTTATCTTAATAGATCGAGGCTGGGAAAGTTGTTTTTAGTCAGAGTCTGCCATCATCAGAACAAATTATTGAAAGAGTGCCCCATAATCTGCAATCTTGAGAGCCTGAGGGTACACATCTTTGGAAGGTATGCTGTAGGTAGAGAGAAAGGTGGGAAGCATGCTGGGCTCTGCTCTGGAGGAAATCCAGCAGGGCAGTCAAAGCAGTCTCTTCTGGGTTTAATTCTGAGAAACTGCGAGTCACACTTGATTCCCCCCAAATGACAATTCTTGTATCTCACAGTTAGAGACTCTCGTGTTATATTATTTCCATGGCAGAATAAAATTGAAAGTGTTGCATGACACGTACTAAACAGAATGTGTTAAGATGTCTGTCTTAGTTACCCAGAAAAAAATCTGGAGTAACTCAAGAATTTGGCTCATTGATTTTAGACTTTACACTTAGCAAAATGTAAAGGCAAGTGTAACTGAAGAAGTATCAAAGTCACTTGGAGTTAATCTGTTTTAGGTAAACTGATACAATGTTGTTAAATCATGTTTATAAAAAACCATAAAGGGCTCAAGAGAATTGGTAGAGAGAGCTTAAAAACATGCTTTTTTTTAATGAGTCAGAAGAAGAGCTGTCCTTTCTAAATATTCTGTTACTTCCAACTGCCTAGCTTAGTGCCTACTGACGTGATGCAGAGATTTGGCAGAGCATAAATATTTTTTAAAGCTTACTCATTAACACCTTGGACCCATCCATCAGCATGATTGACATCAAAAGACAAAGCATTTTTTTTTTTTTAATAGGACACAACATGTACGAAAGGCTTTCAGTGGGCTAATGCGGCACACCTGACAGATGTGTGAGTCATTTGACACATAGGGTAGTATTCATGAACACTTTGTCACCTTGCAATCAACTCAGTTCAGCATTCCTCCTTATCTTCTGAATCCCTCTTTCTTCCAAAAAAAAAGAAAAAAAAAAAAGGATTTTAGGAATAACTGCACTGGATTCAAAGCAAAATCATTCATATGCTCCATCTTTGAGATGCTACTAATAATGATGTTCATGACATTATCTGAAATGTTATTAGGAAAATAATAAGGCCTTCCTGAAATGTGTCTAAGAGATAGGCTTCAAGTGTTCCATGCAATGCACTTTGTATTATTGTGCCAAATGAACCCAGTAAAGACTAATTGGCATGAGTGAGTAACATAGCAGTGCAATAAAGATAACTAGTCACCTTTTGCTCGTCTGCTCAATATTGTCTGTAAATGGTAATAGGTTTCATTATATCCTTCTGTATTTCGTGGAGATTCAGCAGGCAGAATATGCAAAAGTGAGAGAAACACAGTGGATTTTAAAGTAACGTTACCTTTATGAGGAAGGAAAACCAACAAAACGCCCAAAGGAAAATATCCTGTGGTTGCAAAAAAAAGTCTATGGGAAATAGGTACTGTGAATGTGGAAACTTTTAAAAATTTCAGCTTCTTTTAAATGATCTGGTAGTCTTTTGCCAAATCTCTCAGCTGGTTCTTCTATTTTCCTATAGTAAACAAGGGGGACTCTATTCTGTGGCTTGCCCTGTGAGCTGATCCGCAATCATTCACCAGGTTCGTCAGATCTTGCTTCCCATCTTCCATCATGTGTGTTCTGGATTTATGTCCATTGTGCTTAAAATATTTCCTTGGTCCAAACAGGGGGGATGTTTTCTCTTAGTCTGTATCTCTGTGGTGAAGCAGTTTCTTTCTGCATTGGTTACAAACCCATTTCCTTCTAATAACTTTAGCATTAGGCATGGGTATCCACAGTTCGTTTTGAAGGACCGAGCTCTTTTCTGCTGTGGCTGATGAAATCCTGTCTGGACAATCAATATAAGCTTGCCCAGAGCGCTCATTTGTACTTGAGGCAGTTGAGGAATGAGAATGAAAGGCTTATCTGAGAGACTGAAGACCAGAGGACACTTCAAATTACTTAGCTATCAGTCTTGCAAAACATGGTACTGTTGCTTGGTGCCTGCTGTGTTCTCAGAAGCTTCTTGAAGTAGAATGGAGATACTGATGAACTGTTTTATCAATCTGCAAAACCAGAAAGCATCCCTGTAGGTGATATGACCCTCAAAGTCCAAGAAAGCTGTGGAAATCAGGAATGACATCTGTTGTCATGTAAAAATAGTCACAATAAAAAAAAATAAATAGAATTCCATAAAAATGGAGTTTTATTTAGCACACTTTTCAAGCAAAGTCAAAAGCACAGAACACCACTAAAATAGGCAGAAATATAAAATTGCTTGAGCAGCGGAAAAAGTGTCAGGCCACATGAATGGTTACAATATCTGTGTCCTCATTTGCTCTTCTGTTCTCCTTTCCCTTTCTAAGTCTCTGTGTAGGTGCAGAGCAATCCATGCATGGAATGAGGGGTGACTTCCAAGAGCTGCAGGCTCTAATGGCTTTCCAGAAGTGTTTGAGTGAAAAATGATATGAAGTCTTAATACTAAATATGGTAGCCAAGGAAGATTCTGCATGTTGTCAAAAGGCACATGAACTTTGCCGCCAGGGGATCAGCACAGTGATTTCTGTTGTCTCCTCTACTGGAACCAGCACATTATCTTGTTTCTGGACTTCAGATTTGCTTGCTGGCATTATAAAGAAAAAATCAGCGCTCAGTTACATGGCATATCTTTCCACTGAAATTCTCTAGTCTTTGCTGTCATGTGTCGCCCTCCCCGCCCCCTTCTTTTCCATGCCAGCAAGTTTCTCTGCACCAGCTCCTCCTACAGTCACAGTGCATTGGGTCTTCCATGTTTCTTATCAGCATTTCAGGCTAAAGTTGCAGTGCTCTTTTTTTAGCCCTTATTTGCTGGACAGCTGGTCTCCTCTAGATATCACAGTATCACAGAATGGTAGGGGTTGGAAAGCACCTCTGGAGATCATACAGTCCAACCCCCCTGCTAAAGCAAGATCACCTAGAGCAGATTGCACAGGAACGCATCCAGTTGGGTTTTGACTATCTCCAGAGAAGCAGACTCTATATCCTCTCCTGGAAGCCTGTTCCAGTGTTCTTCCACTCTCAAAGTAAAGAAGTTATTTCTCATGTTGAGATGGAAAATGGTATCAGCAAGGGGAAAGAAACATGGTCCATGCGATATTTCTATTTCTTGGTGTTTCATAAACATATGTATGGGAGCTATTTTTCAAGCCTGGAAACTATCCAAACAAAATTAGAGGACCTTCTCAATCACATATATGGTATAGCAAAATCTCACCTGGAGCTGATCTGAACAATTAGGATCTGTACTGTATGAGAAGTCTGCTAAAGAAGTAAAAGGGATCTGTTGCAACTCATACTGATGTTCCAGAGCTTGGTAGGGCACTAGAGTGGATTATGTCTTGTTCTTCTGTCTGTTTCCAAGATCAAGCTCTTGTCTGGCATAAGCAGTGCACCCTCCCCTTCAACAAATAAACAAATCCAGGCTTTTCAAGGCATTTACAGCCCCTAAAAGTCTGAATATTTCCAGGTAACGTTGTTGGTTTTCCATATTTCCTTCTAGCAAGATGCCTCTAACCATGGGGACCTGCCCTGTGGGATTTTGAACATGGTGTTTCTCAGCTTGCTTCAAATCACATTTGCTTCTCTTCTGTTAAATACTTCACAAAGATGAGGGATAACCTTTTTTAGAGATTGATGTGAAAGAACAGATTAAGAGGGATCAGCTGTGACAGAGTTAGATTCAGTTAGAGGTGGAGAAGCTATGGCTTGGACTTTTTAACAGTGAAAACCTCATGTTGTTTTTGGCAGACATTCTCCTCCTCCCCATCTTATTTACACTCTCTGTTCACGTCGGCTTCTCTTTGCAGCCTGTTATTTGCAGAGCCGAGCTTCTTTGCACTTCCTTCTGCCAGCCTCCAGCTGATCATGAGCCACAGAACAGTCACCCAGAAACCTGTCACCACTGGAATGGTGCACCAGAACGGTGGATTTGGAGTTGGATGGCAAACCCTGTATGACAGGCTGTGGAAGAGGCTGAGTCAGCCTCTTGCTCAAAAGGCCATTATAACATTCAGTTGCTGATCTACTTGCCATGTGTGATTGCACATTGCTGTTAAAATGGCATATTGGCCCTAATCCTGAAAAGCTTTCAGACATGTATGCATTCAGTGCGATAAAGGGCTATAGGGAGATGCCTACGTTTCCCATAAGGACATCATATTGGTAAAAAAAGGATAGGTGCAGTGATCTCAAAGTATTTTGTGACACAAAACTGTGGGGAAGAACATAAGAACATGTATGTGATTTGCACATATATATAGTACATCTCCGTAAATGAATGACATTACTAATGGGATAATAAGGCCCACAAATAGCATAGTCAACAAATTTAGCTTGCTATTTTTGTGTCTTTCATTCGTGAACTGCCAAGGAGTGGATTGCTATATCCTTGAATTTATCTTTGAAAATCATCTACAAATAACGTGTCTGTGAAACTCATTTGATAGGGTGCCTTACATGACCACCCTTTATCGACTGTCTGAGGATGCAAGATGGTTCTAGTCTTTAAACTAGTGAGACTAGTTCTTTAGCTCAGCCTGTAGCAGTTTGTTCTCTAGGCTCTTAAAATTCATTTAGCATTGGGTGCACTGTGTGCAACCCTTAGAAACACAAGAATTTTTATTCTGCAGCTGACTGAGAGCATGACATCAAATTTCATGCAATATCATACCTTTCACACCGATTTGTATACAGCAACACATAAGCAGAAAGATTGGGAACTCGAGACTCCTCACATCTCAATGAGCACACTAACCATCCTGTGCTGCTCTTGCAGTCTTTACTGTCAGTGTGAATTTAGTACACTGGTGATAGACTCGTACAACTCAAATGTCTCAACTACATAAATATAATTGAATTGCATGTATGCATGTCTCTATACTCTGCATGGATCACAGAATCACAGAATGTCAGGAGTTGGAAGGGACCTCGAATGATCATCTAGTCCATACCCCCTGCCTGAGCAAGATCACCTAGATAAAAATGTATATGTTTTTATGTATACATAGGTAGACAATGTTTTTATTTTACCAGATTATCATGTACTGTTTACTGTTGGGGTAAAGCAGTGTTTCCTGGTGGAGAGGGACCAAAGGGGTGTTTATCTCATTAATGCTTTAATACCAGCTGATGCAGTATGTATATTACAGGCCAATTTTTTTTTTTTTTTTTTCAGCCCTGTGATTGTACATCTGTCACACTCCGGGCTGCTTGCCTTCCCAGGTTGAGTCCGGTTTGTCCATCTTGTTAGCAGTGACGTACACCTCAATACTTGTTGTCTGGGGAATTTAACAAATCTGCCTCTGAGATAGTAGGGGCTCCTGGTGCTCAGGGGTTGTCATTTCAAATATAACATATATATAATTTCCTAGGGAATATGTAGGAAGTTCTTAGTCAAGTTTGGTTTTTTTTTTCCCCTTCCCTGCAAATCCTTCAAAGCTTTATCAACACCTCCAGCTCCTTATATTTTTATCATTTATTTAAAGACAGACTAACTTTTACTCCTGATGACTTATCTTGAATGGGCATGGTTTTTGGTCAGCAAAACAACTACTCTGGCAAGTCACTGAGTGGGTCTTTGTGCAGATCATTAGTAGGCTGGGTACCTCCCGAGGAGCTGAAAACCTATCAGCCTGCCAATGGCACTGTCAGTTCAGATAGGCAGGTGCCATGACTTTTCCTAGTTTTCTGTTGAGTGACAGTTTAACAGTGTTTCTTGAAGAAAATGATGCTTTGAGAACACTATATCAAGATTACATGATGCTTCTGTGAATTTAATTCCTTCTCACCACCCAGTGGTGATGCCCATGATGCTGAGGATGAACTAGGGCTAATTACCTCACTTTGTCTGCATTTTTGCAACCTCGTGTTTTAGCCATGTTGGTTTTGCACCCCTTCCTCTAACAAGAACTATATTCCTTGAGTGCTTGGGCACTCTATAGCAGAAGGGCTGTATTGGGGAGACATTGCACCAGACACTTTGTCCTGACTCAGTGACATCTACTCTGTTTGAGTATGAGTTTGAAGTACTCAAAACTCATATTCATGCTTCAAACTGAAGTACTCAAGGCAAGGACCCACATTATCTGAACTCACAAACTACAAAGAAGCCTGAGGTGGAAGAAGCAGCAAAGACTGCACCTTGAATATTCATCACCTGTTGCATCAAAACATACCCCACTCCACACTGACTGTAGCTTTACTGTGTTACCCTTGTCCCCAGGCAACTGCCCAAGTCGTTCTGTGACTCTGCTCCTTGTTTCAGGCCCACATCTCCTTGCTGATCCATTACAAAATCACAGTCACAAGGCGACCAATTGTTGCTGGTATTTAATCTTAATCTTTGCTACTTGGTTTTGGGATTTAAAAGAAAAAAAACATTTAGGTTTTGTTTTTTCTCCCTGAACAGATATTAACACTGATATTAAATAAAGTTTAATTAAAAAATTGAGAGATGCATTGCTTGATAAAAATTACAAACATGTTTTCAAATTCACAAATATATTTATTTTCTCTAATACAGAAAATATATGCAGAGAACTATCTTCCTTGGACAGATGTTGGGTGTGAAGAGGCAATGGTGGATAATAGGAACATCTTACCTTCAAAGACAAAGGAAATTTCTGACAACACGTGCTGGTGTTTTCCATCAGTATGTGTGTTATTACTTAGAGCTCCACACACATAAAACCATAAATCTAGCATTTTCTTAGATCAGAACAGCGAAACATATTAATAAAATTACAATACAGCTAAAAAGAAATAAAACCCCGGAAAGTTGATTAGATTTAACGAGAAATGGAGGGGACCCCCCCCCCCGAGGAACTTCGGAATTACGTACCGGGCATATGTTTTTACATGTATCCTTGGCATTGAAAGCCTCACGAATAGGTTCCGCGGGGTCACTGGGATTTCAAACGCCCCAAGTCCGGCCCGCAATCACACGTCGCAAAGCGAGCGGCCCGTGTTACACCCTCCCTCCCCACGGTACGCGGAGACGTGCCCACCCGCGCGCGGTGCGGCATGCAGTCTCTCCGAATGCCACTAGATGGCGCCGTGACCCCTCGTACTGAGCCCGGCCCAGGCCCGGCCGCGGCCGCGGGAAGGGCTCGCTGCACCCCTCCTCCCTCAGGCATCTCTCAACTTCAGGCACCCAGGAGAGGGAACAAGGGAACACGCGATAGATGCGTGTTGTTGGATGACAGATACTATGACTGTGCCAGCAGGCGCACCTGGCGGGAGGGAGGATGGAAGGAAAGGAATCCCCGGTGTGGCTCCGTGACCGGCTTCCCGCTCCAGGCGCTGCTGCGCACCACGGCCGCCCGTGGGGCTGCAACGCTCCGCTGCTCCCAGACGCCCCCGGCGAGCCGCGGCGCCACCCGCGGGCGCTGCAGGTGCGTTGCCCTGCCCTCCCGCCCCGCGAGCGGCAAAGCCCTCCTCCAGAATTCGGCTTCGCTTCTGCCTTGTGGTGCCTTGTGGGACAGCTTGAAAGCTTTCCGTCCCACAGGCCTGACTGTAACCGTGCCAAAGGCTACGTGCCGGCACTGGTGTTGGAGGATGGCAGAGTGAGTGTGGCAGTCACTAGGCTGAGGTCTCATAAGCCTCGTCAGGCCCGATGATTCACCACGGTGCAATCCAAGCTTGGGGTTTGCCCATGAGTGCTTCGGTGTATTGTGGTCCAACTTGTGGCCATTGCCCCTTGTCCTGTCCCCACAGGTCACCGAGAAGAGGCTGGCCATCTCCCTTTGTCTCCCACACTTCAGATATTTATAAACATTGATCAAATCCCCAAAACATTGATCAGACCCCCTAAATAAAGATAAAATCCTGAACGAAACCAGTTTGGTAACCATCACTGGGAATGAAGGTTCTGAGTTCGGCTCCTGAAGGGAAATTCCTATATTGGGAAATTTCACCTTCAAGCATAATTTCCTCACCTTGTGCTCTTGTATTGATCCTGACTTTTGTCTATCTTTGTTGTTGTTGTTGTAGCATGTAGGTACTGTGCAGGGTAGAGGCTGGCTGGTAATTAATATATCTACACAATATTTACACAGCACTTGGCACATTTGCTGGCTTCACATTATAAAATATTCAGTAACAGTGGTAAGTAAGACCAACGGGCAAAACTATATTAAAATCACTGCCTTCATGCATTTGTACTAGCAGTGGCTGCTGACTATTTGTGTTCTTTGAATGTGAAAGTTGCGGAACATGGACTCAGTAATTTCACTTGGCACTTTCAGCTGTGTTTTAAATGGGCTGTGTCTACAAGCAAGCTGTTGTCCCGTGCTCTGGAAACAGGGTGGGTGCTTATAGAATGTTTCAGAATCTGTATTTAGAGGGAGAAATATCTTGCTGAGGGGTTGATATGGTGGTGCAAATGAGTCACACCATGGGTGAATGTAGGGAAAAGCAAGGGTTACTATGAAGACTCCCTTCCAAGCCCTAATATTTCCAGATTTTGGATTTTTTTTAGGAGATGTGACTTTCCAAACTGAGATTAAGGTAGTTGCTTGTAAGGCTGCTTGGAAAATAAAAACACTGCTTTTTATCATGTGAGCATTTTCATTGGGTTAAGTGGAATGCGGGTGACGCATTTTGTTCTTTTCTAGTTAAGCAGGCTCTATCATTTTTGACAAATAATGCTTGAAAAATGGCATTTCACTCACAGGTATTATCTCTGATGTTGTTTTTCTCAGGGGTTCTAGAAGTATTTGTACTATAAATTATCTACTCAGCTAATTAATTACCTTTAGGGCCAAATAATTTATTCTGAATAAACATTGTTGTCCTGGATATATATATGTGTGTGTCTACTCCTACATATCCACACAATTTTTACAATCTAACTAGTAGAAGAGGCTACAGAACTTATGCAAACGTGTGTGAGTGGGAGGCATTGATTATTAGATGAAGCAGTTGAGTCCAGAGTACAAGTAATTGTGTAGAAACATCCATTTTTATATGAGTTGGATGACACACTGAGCCTAGCTGGTGAAAAACATTTTAAAGTAATTTATTTTCTCCTTTTAAATGATAAACATTTATTTCAAGGCTCTGCTTATAGTGGGAGGTCTGTTCTACCCTGGGTCCACCACTGATGAGGAGACTGACTATTAATTGTTGTCGAGCTGCAGCAAAGACTTGGTAGGGTTGGAGTTGTCTCAGAGATTTACAAATTTCTGATTTTTGATTTTTTTTTTAATGAGTGCATGTGGGTGATAGCATATGGAAGTATTTTTTGGAGGGAAGATCTTAATCATAAACATGCAATTGCAGGAAAAGGAATTTTTTTCCTTATTATAAGACTATCTATAATTGCTGGAACAAGATTTCCCAAAGAAAGCGGGACACAAATTCCAAAGACTCAAGCTGAGTCTAGATCTGTGCCCTTGTGAGACAGAGACAAAATGATTCCTTGAATTTTCCATGAGTCACGGAGAGGAGTAAAGTCAACAGGTTGCAATTTGCAGGGGTGGACAGAAACCTACTTTCTGCTGCCTCAGAGATGGAGTTATCAACATTAGTCCGACCCCCATCAGGTTTGTGAAGAAGCTGTACCCATCTGCTGCATTGAAGTTAAGATGTTTATATGAAAAGACAGCTTTTTGTTCAGATCCCACAGGTGTTCAGTCTCAGCCATCACCAAGCAGATTCTCATTCTTTCTTCAGTCCCCTTAAGCTTTTTTCCAGGTGCCCTGGGGCAATGCCATCGAACTGGGCACCTAATCTGGGGTGCATGCACAGCATAGTCATGGTCCTGCCCTGGGCACTGGAGCAGGAGCATGAGCTGCAGCTCGAGGCTCTCTCCCTTCATCTCTTTTGATGTTGCAGTAGGGCCAGAGCCAGTCCCCAGCTGCTTTCCACATAAGCAGCCTCCAGTTTTCTTTGCAACAACGGCTAGTGAACTATGTTGCCTCCCCCCACCTCATCCAGATAACCCCCTTTTGTGCCACCTCGCTTGCTCTTACGCCTTTGTCACAAGAAACCAGACTGTGTCTGAAAGGGGAGAAAGTGGAGCTTGACCAGGACACCCACTGGTGCCCTCAACCAAAACCTGTGCTGGGGCTGCTGACCCAGAAGGAAAAGGTTGTACCTACAGCTGGGAAAGCTCTTTCTCTCTCTGGGGCAAAGGAGCAGACAAGCTGGAAGCGTTTCAATTTCATGCTTTTGCACCACCGTTGGAGCATGTTTGTTTCATCCTAGCACTGGAAGTCTTAGCCAAAAACAAAAGAAGTTGAATCACAAGCATAGTCACCTATTGAGAGACTTATTCTCCTGTTAATTATTACTATTATTTCAGTCCTCAATAGTGAATATCAAAGCTTTATGTTACAACTGAAATTTTATTTATTTACAATCATTAGTTTTCTTAGATTTAATGTAAAAATCATTGCCTCAAAAAAGAAGCCTCTTCTGGGTTTCTGACTACTAATTTTAAACAGCACTTCAATATCTGACAAGGGGAACGCTTGATGTTAATTATTTTTTGATGTGAGCATAATCATGTGCAAAATGTGCTTTCATGCACACACAGTCTTCTATGTGAGTTTATATTTTTGAAATGTGAACCCAAGCAGTGAACAAAATAAACCTTTACAATCTTCAGAGTTATTATAATCTGATTGTCATAGAACAAAGTACCTTGTCATCTCCTACTATGTGGCTTTTCCATGTAACTGTTGCTTTGCATCATTTTATCTGTTATATTTCATTGATAATATTACTTTGAAATTGTTATTTATCCAGCCTAACAGTTGTTCCAAGAAGAAAGGTAAATATTGTGGGCTAAACTCTATTTCAGATTCTTACAAACAAATCCCTCAGATTTGTAAGTGTGAACTCAAAACATTTGTGACATTGGTGACCCCTGGAACAAAATAGAACTGGGTGCCAGATCAAGGAATAAGATTGGACTAGAGGAAGAGTTTTTATCCTTGCTAAGCTGCAGCATAAACCATCCAGATCTGGAGGAAATTTAATGAGCTGAATTTGCTCCCTCAGCTGGAGTAGTTTTGGCACACATATCTGAAGAGCTATTTAGCTATGAGGGAGCTAACCAATGGTTTGAGATTATGCACATCTGTCAGATCAATCAAACATGCAAAAGCTAAACCCAGCATTCAGTGGCAACATGTGGATCTATGAATTTTGTGGAAGATGGTGTCTAGACACCTATAAGCAGTTTGCTTAAATACAAATGCTTTAAAACTGTATGTAATTGTTCTCATTTTACTAATAGCTTTCAGGAAATTATTGTTGGGAAGATGGAATAAATGTTTTATTCCAGTGACCTTAAAATTTAGTTGTGTTTTCAAGTCATTTATGCCACGGAAGTAATGAGTATCTCTTTGAGATAAAAAGACATATTATATAGCAAAAATACACTTTTCCTTATAAGAAAGTCATTGATTTGCAGAAACTGTAGACATGCTATTCTTTTGTAAGTACAGTGCAGGTTGAAATGTTTAGTTTTATTGCTTTGTTACTCTTGGTGTATTTTCTGACTTCAAATATATTAACAGAATGAATAAGAGAGGAGAAAACTATTTACGTGTGTGTATATGTGCCATTCTGTCACAGCACACAGTTTTTTTTCAATGTACATGCTTTTAATTTCAAAATTCTGAAATACTAAAGAGAAATTATAAGCATTGTAATTCTGGATAATACATTCCCAAACTTTTTTTTTTTTTTTTTTGGCACACTTGATAACATCATAACTTCAGCTCTCCTTTCCATCCATTGCTGGCTCTTCCTGGGTGTGGGAAGAAGTGATGATTAGCTAAGACAAAACTAGCTGTTCACAACATCTTGTGGAAACTTTGTTGTTATTGATGATAAAAATGGTTTTGGAATAAACTGAAGATTTTCATGGGGAAAATGCCTGTTTCTGTCAAAGTTTTCACTATTTCTTTTTAAGTGAGCTATATGTGCAATTATATAATTGATGTTTCCAGTGCTATGTATTTCTTTTGTTTTTGTGCTTATACACATTAAGGATATGAGAATGTCACAAATGCAAGACAGCAGACATTACCAGGAGAATTTGTAAACAGCAACATACTTTGAGAGCACTTGCATTTGCATTGTTCTCCATTCTGCTAAAAAGGACCTTTGTGTTTCAGTCTATTTCCAGTGTATTCCTTGCCCAGCTCACTGAGCTTCATCTAGGAAAGAAGACGTGAATATTGGATGTTTCCCATATGCCCCAAATTATTTGGAGTTATGCAGAGTTTTGCTGATTCTCGTTTTTACTTTTATTTGGAATTGGATAAAGATCATTTACCATTTACATCAGAAAAGGTACAAACACATAGAAAGGTGAGAAGGGATTACAAATGGAATAAACCAGAAAGCCAAATGATTGGAACTAATGTCAGAGCTCACATGTGATATCTTCTGTATCAGCTGATCCCTCTTGCCCGAGATATTTTCTCTTAATTTATCAGATTGTATCAGCCCTTTGCAGCACCCTTCCCTGCCACCTTGCCTAACAAATTAATTGGTGACCATTGATGTTAGTGCATTTCTGTTAGGTAAACCTATGCTCTGTGTTCCCATTGATGTCATGTTGAAAGGAGATAGGAGAATGGTTCTTGAAAGCTTTGGATCTCAGAACATCAAGAATATCAACTAATACCTTCTCAAATACTTTTGCAGTAGTGTAAACATGTCCCAAAAGTCAGGTTCTTTTCTACAGCCAATGGATACAGGGGGGATTTTAAAGTTAAAGGCAACTTTGGCAAAGCTCACTTTCAATATTTATTTAAATTTAGGATCCTAAACTTCTGGCCAGTCAACTCTGCATTTGACTATGCCATTAGCATCTGACAGTTACAGGACTGTACATTCAGCACACCTAATTCAGGATGCTTAAGCATCTATTTTCCAAGGTTTTTTGTGAATTCTTTTGGCTTAAAAATGTCAAAACTCAAAAGGCTTGCTGTGATCAGTATTTCTACAAAGACTAAAGTTTCAGAGGAGTATAAGAGTTATTTTCTACTTTGGCTAACCATTTAAATCCTTTATGGTGTTTTCCATAGATATTTCTCCCTTTGCCACTTTACATGAGTTCTTCCATTTGGATTCACTTAGTAGTCTAAGTTTACTATCCTTGCCAGTGTCCTCATCTGAGGTGTCCTTGAGTTCTGTGTGGTGATTTTCTGTGCAGTTCCTTTCCCAGTCTATTCTGGCAGGGGGAACATTGTCAGCTGCCATTTACTCTTACAGGGTAGTTGCTTTAATTATCAGATATTCTGTGTGCTCCTGTGAGAGCCATCACAGGTGGGATTTGGTGGGTGAGTGAGTGATGTGGAATCCCTAATTGTTCCAGAGGAAAAGAACCTGTTATCTTTGTAGCAGCTTTTGCTTTCAAAATGGTGGTATATGTATTGATAGGATTTCTCTGATCTCAGCCCTGGGAATTCTGATGACTCTTTTTAGGCTTTAGAGCTGGACTGGAATATCAGTCTGTCAAATTTTCGCTAATGTGCAATCCACTTTTTCTGGTTCTGTGCTAGATTTGTCAGCAGTCTGGCTTAGATTTAGACTGTTCAAGTTTCAGGGCATTTTCATGCGTGTGGCTTAAAGTGCAGCAGCCTGTAAATCCTTTACAGGCTAGAGACTCAAGCTCTGTATATCAAAGCAGCTCTTGGGCTTTTTTGGACCACAGTGACAAGATCCATAAGGTAAGTCTCACTGCAGACATGAAAGAAATGTAGCTGCTGCCCCTGCATCATGTTGAGGGTAGGTGTATTCCTCTCCACATGTAGGTCCTGAAGTTTGGCAAGAAAGGAAGTTACCAACAAACTATGTAGTTACATTCTGAAGAAGAATGTGGTAACAATATGATGGAGTCATTAATCTTTAGAATGCTGCTCTTCTAAAGAGCTCCTTTAGGACATAAGACTCCTAAATCTGCAGCATGTTTGCCTGGCAATAAATCCTCTGTACTTTCTTCATTCTGTTATTAAATACAGTCATTTGCAGTAGCTTGCAAATGTACTTCAACTGTAATTTGGAAGGGCAACAAAATGTGCTTATGTGGCTAATATCTATACAGAAATGGCAATATCTTCTCAAATAGTTGATTTTTTTTTGCCACAAATTGTTTGTTGAAATTGGAAACTCATGTTCAATTCAGTTTTGATGAATTTCCCAACATGAGGAATTTTTAGAATTTTTTAATAGTAAAAATACCTGTCATCTTTTAATTGAGTTTTTAGGGGATTTCATTGAAAATACTTACATTTTTAGTTAATTTAGATTAAATCAAAGTTTAAAAGAGAAAAATGCATCTAACTAAACCACAACAGTTTTACCTAGAGAATACTTTTTATGTGGATAGATAATCCACTCCTGCAGAGGCTGAGATTTTATTGTCATTCTATTCATGACAGTGACATTTTTTTAGAATCCCCCAAATGTTCACAGAGCTTTTATCTCTGCTACTTTTCTCTACAAACACCATTTCACTGTAATGTACACAGGCTGATATGGCAGCCCTCCTGCTCAGAACAGACAGGGTTTACTGACGTGTGTTTGAAATGGTGGTTCTGTTGTGCTCCCTTCTGCCATGGTAGAATGGTGGCGTGAAAGTTTTGCTGAAGAATATTTGTCATGGGGAGGATATGTGAGCAAGTTAGATAACATGCATCTCCAATTTCTGGTCACTTCAGTGCAACTGCTAGCAAAGTGTTACTTAATGAAATTGGCTCTGGTAATTTGTGAGAAATGCATCTGCACTGATGGACAAAACTGGACTGTGAGCAAATCTGGAACACCTCGGAGCGGTCAGAAGTAGACGTACTCAGTCACTAACAACATCAGCCAGTTTTGAACTGATTATCTCAAATGAAAATAGTCCTGAGATCATTATTAAGCTTGTGGAATATCTTACCTGCTTTCTGAAGGTTTCAGGCTGAAGAACAGCTGCGCTGAAGAGCGGAGTCCTTCATTACTTCTGTTTGATTTATCAACTGCCTTTGAAGCCATCAACCAAAGCAATGGCCTTGAGAAGCTTGCAGGACTCTTGGGCTTGCTCAGGACTCATGTAATCTATGTTTAACTTTTGTGAGTGGCACTGGCTCTTCTGAAGAGTCCTCTGACCTTGTTTAGCACGGGTTTTCTCCGAGACCTCTGGAAAGTTTCTAGATTTTCAGATGTGATGCTTGCTACATTTTCAGTACATCAATACTGATAAACAAAGCATATATATCTTTACTCCTTTCTGCCTGCTTGAGACTGTCTTACATTCAAATGCTTGCACTCTTAATTTCAGCGTTTTCCTAAACAGATTTTAGGTTAATTTGCTCTCCCATTTTTTCCTTATGAAGAGCTTTTGAGGAAAACCTCAGTGTTTTTAGTTTACGTGATTAAAATTCTCAAGCAGCTTTTCAGTCAGCTGTTAGTTCAGCAACAAGCTTTAATAAGAAAATAAAAGATGCTTTCTAGCATCTGAGAATGTCACACAGGAAAAGCATATACAAACCTGCAATCGGCATCAGGCCTGAGCTTCCAGTGAGCTGCTGCTGTTACACATATTGTGCTGATGCATAAGTGGGAGGAGATGAAACTTCTGCCATTTCTCAGCAAGGTGTAAATGAAGTATGAAATAAAAACTCTCAGCCCACCCAGTGCCCAGACAGAAAAAAGATAGTGCTTTATACTCGCTGTGGTGATATACTATTTGCTGTAATATTAACCTTACACAGTGCCACAATGCTCCCTAAGTTTTACAATCTCAGGTCAAAAGAGAAATGATTTCTTGTTAGGTCTCCTCCTTTTTCTCTCTTTCTACCAACATGCTACTGCATATCAAAACTGATGATGCAGAGCAGAGCAGGAGCAAGGTGAAAAGACTGACAAGAGGAGAGAAAGAAATTGTGTGAGTCAGTAGGCACAGTTTGCAATGAACTTCAGGGTAAAAATGATAAAACGCTGAACGCTAGATGCAGCTACAGATTCAGAAACATTTGTTATCTTCATTTTATTGTGTTGGAGCTCATCTGGGTGATTTGGAGGGAAGGAGCCATAGGTGGTAATGTATCTATTCTATGTTTAAATTCATTAGCACCAGGGAGCCTGTTTGTGTTTCTAGGTAGCTTATTTGGTGTGGTAACAGTCTTTGGACAGAAATGCTTTTCAGCCCCAGATTTGCCCCTAGGTCTTGCCCTCATAGCTTAACAAATTGCTACCTAGATCCTTGTGGGATCCTGCTCATTATTTTTAAGCCATAAACAAGTCTCCTGGCAGCCTCCTTTTTATTTGGCTGGAAATGTTCAGTTGTTGAAGCCTCTGAGCTAGATCCTAAGCTGGTGTAAATAATGTAGTTTCACTGATGTCAATAAAATCAGGCCAGTTTATACCAGCTGAAACTCTGTCCCTTCAGACACAAGTCAGCTCCTAATCTTCATGCCATTCACACAGAGGCACATATTTCCCTCTGTTTTTCTAATCCTCGTGTGTCCTTTGTAGAACTGTGTGATTTGTGCTGCAAGCAGTGCTGAGAAATAGGATGAAGTGAGATGGATGCTGCTTTAAAATGCTGGACACCTGGACCCCTGCCTTGTTCTGCCTGAGACCTCTGTGTGGCAGCATAATTATTTCTTTCTTTGTGCTCACACTCTTTCGCTTTTATTTTCCTGTTTTGCTAGAGTGTGAGGATAAAGCCAGCAAATATTGAAATACTGCAGGAACAGGAGCTGCAGTATAGATCAGTTGGTAGCATCTCGAAAAAGCCCGATAACGGTAAGAGGGGGGCAGCCAGTAACGCTTCTGTGAGCTAGCACAAACTGAAAATTGCAGCTAACTGAGCAGCAGCAACCCACAAGCTGCTTGGCTGCTGGACTGCTGTATAAAGGAAGGGCCATGTCTGGTCGGACTTCTGTGCACAGTGCAGTCCCTTCTGGTTTCTCATGGGGACATAGATTCATACCATGATCTTTCTGCAAGGCTGCTTGGGAGTAAAGGGAGTGTGCAGCACGTATTTAGAATAATTCAGCCTATAGATCTGAGAGCTATGGAAAGGCAGGATAAATTCTAGAAGGAGGAGTTTATATAAATGCATTTCTGATTAAAGCAGTGAGCATAAATGTATGAAGTTACAGCCTGCTCAATCCTGCAACACTTGCCAGTGGTAACGTGTCCATAGGGGATTCAGAAAAAAACACACACCTTTGTAAAGGCACAAAGGAAATTGGGTCATTAAAACATGCTCCAGGCTTTTTAGGGACATGGTGGAGACCATAATAGTGCTTATGTACTATTTGTATTAAGTATTAAGAAGTCCAACAATCCCTTTACTTTACAGAAGTGAATGTCACCCACCTTGAAAAAAAGCTGAACCACAATCAGGTGAATGGAGATTTGGAGGGCTATTTGAAAATAGCAGCAGAGGTATTGGACTGACTGGTGGAGCTATACATATTCCATAAAGAAATTTATGACATTATTGGGGGACTGCTCCAGAGAGAATTTTCTCTATTTCTGCCCCTTAATAAATTCTAAGTAAAATAAATCTTCCTGTTGTCCCCGTTGATCCACTTCCAAGTGGAAACAAGACTTGCCCTGCTGCAAATGAAAGTCAGGTGCAGAAGCAGTGCATTAGATGGGTTAATAAAATCTCAGCCTAATCAGATAATAGGTACCACAATATAAATTGCTTTCCTCTAGAATAAAAACATCTGTGAAAAGCATGTTTTAAATATACCTCATACGGGATCAGTGAAGGTTAGGACCTAGATTTATTGTGCCCTTATCAGTTTGGCCAAAAATGTGTTGCATTGTAGTATGTAAGTTGGGTCACATGCACATTTTGAAAATAATGCTACATTGCTCTCCCAACCAAGTTCTAAAACTATAAATCACTTGCATAAAGATGGGTCCTTGATGTTCTTGCTCTTTATTTATAGATTGGTAACGCATGCTTACAAAAACAAGAGATATACATTCACTCACTTAATATGTAGCTGACTGCATTATTTCAGAATTGTCTTTGAAATCATTGCAGACACATTTAATTCAAAGTGCTCATTTTAGTTTCTAATGAAAAACAGTATTCTGATCTTATCCTAAGGAAAAGTATGGATTAGAAACAGAAGCTGCTGGAAACCTTTTTAAAAACTGAAATTTGCAATATTTATTGTGTTTTTATGACATTTTTAATGTATTTTTTGTTTTCTAAAAGAAATAATACAGGTGATAAAAAGCCCAAACCATAACACAGAAGATTCTGGATCATTTAAGTAAGTGAACTACCTGGTAGCAAATGGAGTTTAATGTAGAAAAATGTTAAACAATTCATCTGGGAGGAAAGGATCAGTCTAAGGAATATGTACTAAGTATGCAGCCATCCAGCATACTGATTAGGATAGAGATGGAATAGTTATAGAGAAATGACTGAAAACATGAATTCCAGGGCACTGTAGCATTAAGAATGCTAACAATATATTAAGGAAGTGAAGGCAGCAGAGCTATCATAGGAGCTGGATTGAAGTTTCATTTAAAAGAGGATTGCAAAAGGATTTTTTTTTTCTTTTCCCACAGTGGTTGAAAGGCAAAATAATGACTCAAAGCATTTTTCCTCTCTGAAATAATTCCTTTAACTTGTGCATGGAAATGCCAGCTTCTGGGGAGTCTGCCCTCTCAGTAGGAACTGCTCTAATTAGAAAACAAATATCAAACCAGAAATTCCAAGCTGTACAGATGCACACGTCTGCACACAGACACCCATGGGTATTGATGCTATCTTAGGCTTATGCTCCTATGAAACTGCAATGTAATGCAGAGAGTACTGCATTATTGATTAACTGCCTTACTACTGAATTAACTACCAGAATGACCAAGAAACAATTTCTGGTTTGGGTTGGTTTGGTNGTGGTGTGTTTTTTTTTTTTTGTTTTTTTTTTTTTTTTTTTTTTTCCCCTCCCTCAGCCTGCTTCCCAGCTCATCAGGGGATTCCAGGTATGAAGGAAGGCAGGCTGGATGACACGGATGCCGAGTTAAGCTCTCAGACATCTTGGAGTAGCGGGCTGCTCCCGAGCTTTAGGTGTTTCCAGAGTCTTGTATTTGTTGGCAATGCCTCAGAATACAGTCAAGTGCTTCTGTGTGGGTAGAGCCATTCACACAGCCCGTTCCCTTAGACTCTTACCGTGCACAGTATTTTCCCCATGTTTCCAGTGTGGCCATCTATACCTACACTACTCCTATATTTCTGTTTAAAAGCCTTCTATGCCATCTCAATAATTTTTTTTTCTGCTGGCTTAGAAAATAGACAGTTAGAAAAGTGTGTTTCACCAGCACAAGGCAGTGTGTGTGTTTGCTTGTGTTTGTGCAATGTGTGTGCATCTCTGGAAAGCGAAGCAGGGCCACAACAAGGCTGTGCACTTCTCTCCCAGGACTCAAAAATATCCAGTGGCCAGCAACCGTGTCCCAATTTAAGTGTCACTGTACTGCCCATCTAGCCTGTGAGAGGTTGGTGGCCCTGAGCAGAGCTGGTGAGACGGAGTATGTGCAGTGTCAGCTGCTTCTGTTCACAGTGCAGTATTTTAGCACTATTCTAATTTACATGGGCAATTTAACCTTCTCGGCAGCAAATGGGCATCTGTGCCTTTCTGTCAGCACTGCGAGAAAGACACGATGCCCAAAAGAAAAGTGAGCTGAGCAGTCATGAGCAGGAACAGCTTATGCAGAAGCATAATGTCATGGGTGTTTTTATGCATCATTGCCAAAGAATGGGGGGTTACCTGGCAGCCACAGGGCTGAGTGTGTTCTGCAGCATGCATGACACCCTGTGCCAAAAGCCACAGTGCTGCAGTGAGGATACCAAAGTGATGCAGAAATTTGAGGGGCTTCCAAGTGCTGCCACAGAGGTGCAGCGTGTCCTCGATTGTCTGTGCAGTCCTGCTTCCCAGCTTACACTGGCAAAACCTTTTTCAGCAAGATCTAGACAGGCTGGGGAGCTGGGCAGTGAGGAATCAGATGATTCAATAAAAGCAAGTGTAGGGTCTTGCACCTGGGAAGGAACAAACACAGGTATCAATACAGGCTGGGGGATGACCTGCTGGAGAGGGAGCTCTGTGGAGAAGGACCTGGGGGTCCTGGTGGATGACAGGTTGGCCATGAGACAGCAGTGTGGCCTGGTGGCCAAGAAGGCCAATGGGNCCTGGAGCATCTCCCCTGTGAGGAAAGGCTGAGTGAGCTGGGGCTGTTCAGCCTTGAGAAGAGAAAACTGAGAGGGGATCTCATCAGTGTTTATAAATATTTGAAGTGTGGGCAACAAAGGGGGATGGACAGCCTCTTCTCAGTGTCCTGCAGGGACAGGACAAGGGGCAATGGCCACAAGTTGGACCACAGGAGGTTCCACACCAATATGAGGAAGAACTTCTTCACAGTGAGGGTGATGGAGCACTGGAACAGGCTGCCCAGGAGGGGTGTGGCATCTCCTTCTCTGGAGACATTCAAGACCAATCTGGACGCCTACCTGTGCGACCTGCTCTAGGGAACCTGCTTTGGCAGGGGGGTTGGACTCGGTCTCTTGAAGTCCCTTCCAACCCCTACAATTCTGTGATTCTGTGAAAACACCACCCTCTTGCCAGTCAGAAGAATCACATTTTGGCAAATATGCATGATGCAGTCCATCTCTATACTGTTAGACCTCCGTCATTTAGCTTTATCATTGAAATGGCAGAACTTTACATTGTAGGGACGCTACTTGTCACTTACCAAGTCAACTCCTTGCACACTCCTTGGAGCAGGTGGCCACATAGCCTGGATTTATTTTCAAACAAATGCTTATTTTTGCAAACCTGTGCTTTGAATATGCTTGTGAAGAACAGGGAGAGGGAAAAAAAAATCGTCTTTAAAGAAAAGTCACTGCAGAGATCCTCCCCTCAATACATTGCCCTTTGCCTGACTTCAGTAGGGACCAGAGACCAGTAGATGGCAATCTCCTCCTGTCTCAGAAGAGTAGTGCTTTAATGCAGGGGCCCTTGTGTGCATCTTCCCTTTGCTTATTACAGTTTACTTGAAGGGCAAAAAGACCTGGAAATCGTTGGCAGCCTTTGTTAGGCTCAGAATGTCAGAATATGGCAAAGCAAAACCGAAGTTCTACTTTATGCAAATCCTAGCAGCCAGTATCTGCGAAAAGAAAAGCAAGCTAACCTAATGGAATGAATTTGTATTCATCTTTTTCATCTTTAAATACAGGATGCTAGGTTATTTTACAGCATTGCTGTGCTTCTCGTCCTGTGTGCTGCTAATCTTTTGCTGCACTCCTTAGAAAAAAGAAAATGGCTGTTTCTCCCATACCCCCCATTTCCCTTTTTTTCCCTAGTGTTTAAAATGGGAAGAAATAATATGATCTTCAGCTGACTTAAAAAGTAGTCAAGGCACAAAAGGAAGGCATTTTCCTGCTATAGTGACAAATCTACCTGCTAGAATAATGTGTCCAAGCAGCAGTGTGAGAGTCTAGTTTAGCATTTGAATTGGAAAATGGATGGTATTAGGAATATCACTGTAATTTTTTTACATGTTTTTATTAAAAAAGAGAAGATTAATGCTTCTAATTTCAGTTATGTGGAAACTCTGAGCTGATAAAGGACCTGGATTATTTTTTTTTAAAGCAAATATTAATAGCAAGGGAAGGAATATTCCTATCCTGTGTTAAAAATAATTATGCCAGTAATCTTAACATATTGATTTAAATGAGTCTGCATCATTTAATGCAGTATCATACTGCAGGCATTTGATCATCTGTAACATAACGATAGAATGATGAAAAAGAAAGCTAAATTAATATCCTGGATATACTGACACTGGTAACAATACAAGGAGGGTTCTTTGGGAATGTAGGATTTTCTGTACTACCCTTAAATGTAATTCTTGATATGCTGTCCATCTGGTGCTCTCTAACAGTAGATTGCAGTCCTGATGTACCCTTTATGTTACATATTAATATTTAGCTGAGTAGCATAGGCATCACTACATTAATAGCATTCATTAGGGAGAGGAATTAAGTGTAACCTGGATCAGTGCCTTGTCCTATACAGTAATAGAGAAAGGGGGAACTATTATGCTTTGCTGTGCAAATCCTGAATCTTTGGAAGATTACCAGTGCTCCCAGTGTGGAGCAGAAGACCTGTAGGTTCATGTGAAAATGCATGTCAAGGTAGTTGAGGTAGGGGAAAGGGTTTAAAGTGAGTATTAGGGGCATGGAAAATGCTTGCATTTGTTACACAAAACCCAACATTTTACTCTGTTGAAAAGATTCTCACCTGATGATGTAGGTAAGGTATGATCTATAAAAGTTGGTGCAGAAAGACTCTATGAGAAACCTTGACTATAGCAAGACACTACACCATGTATAGCCCACTCCAATTGACAGGCACATTTTATAGGCACACAACTTTTCTTTATATAATAAAATGAAAGGGAGAGGAATCCAAGCAATGTTCCTGAAAACACCGTGTTTTGAGCAAGGGATGGACAGGCTACAACAGAACTAAAGAATCCTGTCTTATATTACAAGGGGTGAAAAGAAAAGAAGCAGGCTTGTTTGATGGGTAGGAGGAAAAAATACGAAAAACTTAAATTTTCTAAATGGTAACAGATACAACTGGTTGATTACATGCAAATATATTTCTGAAAATGTAGGTTCATAAGCAGAACAGAAATTGCTGGAGTTATTTTTTATGATAGAAAGGAACACTTTTTGCAATTACAGTTAATAAAGAAAACAGAGATTAAAATCTCTTTTTCTGTAAAAACCTTTATGTTGTAAAACACCTTCCAAAGGAAATAATACACTTCCACTACTTGAAACAGCTAAATAACTATTTAATAATAAAAGAATAGGAATGTATAAACACTTTCCATCTCCAGCTTGTATGGTTAAAGGACAAAAATGTGCAAGTACTACATGCAACTTCTACTTCAGAGTGGGCTAAATGTGTTTATTTAGTATGGTGGCAGAAAGAGAGTATTAGTTGAAACCTATTAAATTGCCTACACTTAGCACCTCAGTTCCACATGTGATCCACAGAGGAAAGATACATCTAATAGATAATTAAAGGTACCCAAATAAGGCAGCTGCTAGAATTAATTTAAATGCTCCTAATCACTCTTTAGAAGCACCTGTTTTGTTTTCTCTCCCTTCCACTGGTTACATGGGAAGCTGCACTCCTTTTGAAGACTGGGCTAGAGACTTAAAGTTATGGGTAGCGCTTCACTATGTATCTGAATGTCTGTGTGTGCTTTTGAAACATTTGCCCTCTTCTTCGGGGAGAGTAGTGAACTTTTATTTTA
The DNA here is from genome assembly GCA_013399135.1 of Heliornis fulica. Classification (NCBI taxonomy): domain Eukaryota; kingdom Metazoa; phylum Chordata; class Aves; order Gruiformes; family Heliornithidae; genus Heliornis; species Heliornis fulica. The sequence continues at coordinate 172,569 of VXBZ01007416.1, read as the reverse complement.
CTAAAAATCAATAAACAAGCCTATAATCAAAATTTCTTGTTCTCAGCTATTGGGGTATTTTTTTACGCCATGTAATGCTCATACAAATGAATACAGAAAGCATGAAGGTAAGAAAAAGAAGTTGGCTAATTGTTTGTTGCATTTACAATTTGTTTTTGAAGTTGTATTTGTGTTTTTATCTTCTCTCTGATAAGCAAGGACTGAGATATCTGGGCTTCCCATGCTGTTTTCAGAGCTGAAACCGGCTTTGACTGCTGTAAGGGTTTTCATTTGCATACCTTGTTTTAAAATTAATGAAATATTACCTATAATGAAAAAAAACTAAGCATGTCTCTGCATTTCTTTATGGTATGCTAATAAATTTCAGATTACAGCCTACAGTGTCAAAAATTTGCCTAGCAGGATAAAAACCAGTCCATGGATTTTTTTCAGTTCATCAGCCCCACCACACATGCTGAGGCATGGACGTTAACAGAGTATATTCTGGGGGGATTTTCTTTGCTAGAACATTAGTCTCAGAATAAAGTATTTCCAAATGTATTGTTGCTGACATCTGCAGAAGAATTCTCAGAACTGCGGTCCCTCTTGGTTCTATATCAAAGCCATGTTATGTGGGACTGCTATCCAGTTAGGAATATTCGAGATGGCAGCAGCAAAATAAACTAAGCTGGTTAGGTGGCATTGTATTACTGCAGAATTTTTTAAAGCTGAAATGTCTGCTGAAAAGAGGATGGAAGGATTTTAGTGAAGTACAGGAAGAGAAACAACTACCATGCAAATTCATTAGTGTTGGAATGGTGTGCCTGAATTTTAATACTTATCTGAATATTCTGTTAGCGCAGTAGGAAATTATTTTGATTATTTTGGGGGGTTGTTTTGTATTCTTGGTTTTACTTGAATTCCTTTCCAGACCCTTAGCAGCAGAAATCTAGTATAACCACGGAGCTGCTCCCAGCAAGAACCAAGTTCTCAAAATTCAACACATTATGTTTAAAATCTTGCTTCATGGACAAAGAAGTGCACCTGATGTATTCATATGCATGCATAAATATAAATTAAAAAAATATTGTTGGATCATTGAAATTTAAGAACCAAACCATTAGTTGCCCAGATCAAGTTACTCCAGCTAAAGCAGGAATAATAAAACAATTAAAATTGTAACATGTACACTTAGTTTCTCTCCCTGTTCCTGATGTTATACATATCTATCTTCTACTCCACTGGTCCCACCATCAATGGTTTTATTCTGGTGAGAGGCAGTGGAGAGTGTTACTATGAGCTGTCAACACCTGGAGTCCTTCACTGAGTGGGATACAATGCTCATGCTGATGATTCCTGCTTCTTCATCTACTTGGATCTTTTTATGTGTTTGGTAATGTGATTGTACATCTCTGTTCTTTCTTTGTTGGTATGCGGATTGGTGTTAATCACAACTTACTATGCTTGGTACCTTTTATCTACTTTAGATGGTATTTCTTTGTACTTTTTTGTTACTGCTAAGCTCAGTTTTGCCTATGTCAGTTTTTGCCGTCCACAGGTCTGCATTTCTGTAATGGTCTGCTGAGGGGACTCCAGAGCCACTCTGTGCCCCATCTTTTGTAATCCCGTGTACTCTTCCACACTACATCTTCTGTCTTCACGTCTTAAGAACTCTATTTACATGTCAGGCTTGTGTTTTCCGTGCTACGTTATTATGCTATAATGCTGATGTCATACAAAGATAAACGAAATTGAAACAAATTAACTATAGAGACCTAGACGATTAAAAAAGTTGCTGTTACCTCTAAACAAAGCTGTAGTCAGGTCAGGAAAGCTCAAACAGGGCAGACCTGGCAAACTTTAGTCCCAAGACCTTGCAAATTCAGAACAAAGCTTACAGCGATGAAAATAGTGTATTACAGTATTTGTACGTTACGTGGTTGTAGGAGAACAGGTGGCACTGAGCAGATTCCCTGCACTGACATTTCCTAATGTTGAGGCTGTAATCTTTTGTATTTGAGTAGCTTAAGGTAACTTTCTGATAAATGACAGCACAACTGATGACCTGATACACTCAGAACTTAAATAATACAGGAAATAATGTTGTGGCAGAATGACAATGATAGAAGATGTCTCTGCACAGTGCATTCACACTCGGTGGGAAAACTGGATGTTGTTTTCCTGTTCAGTGATGGGGAAGAGACCTCCACAGCAGGTGTGGTAGAAGTCATCTATGGCCACTCCATCACAATGGAAAATATTAAAATTAAGGCTGGAATCTTCAACTTGCGGAAATAAAGATCAGATACAGTGACCAGTGATTCTCTGCAGTTGAACTTACAAGCAGATGATTATTGTTTTGATTTTCTGGGATTTTGATTTTTAATCTGTGCTTCATAAACCTGATCCTCATGATCAGTTTACTTATTCTTAGGTCAGGACCTGTGGGGAAAGATAACAAGGTCAACCTTTGCACTTTGTCATGTTACCTTTTCCTCTGCAGTGGAAAGCAAGAAGGGGAAAGTCAGGGCTCTATAAGCTAAGATCTTGTTAATGATGGAACAGAGACACTGCTATTCTAATTCTAGCTCCTAGCACAATTGTTTTAACTTATAGGAGAAAAGTACCGTACTGATCAGTATGCTAAATATTTCATTGCCCAAACATCCATCTTGTCTGACTTCCTGTTATTTTTTTTTCCATGACCATGATATATACAATTGTAAACAGTTGTTTTTTGTTGTTTGGTTTGTTGTTTGTTTGGTTTTTAATGTTTTGGGGTTTTTTTTGTTTGTTTGTTTGTTTTTTTTTGTACAGCTTCAGTGAAGAGGGGTAGGGGATTGTCAGTGTTTTCATAAAGGTGAACTCTATAACCTGGAGACTAAGCTTTCCCATGCAAAGTGAGGTTTGTGGTTGTAAGACATTTTCCTTGGAGATCAAGGGAGCCATGGAGCCATTTTCTTTCTTTTTATAAACAGGCCCTCTATGACAATCTGCACAAGATTATTATTTTGTAAAAGTTGATATCATTCCCAGTTGTGTTTTAAACAAAATCCTGAACAAGTTGATAACTGTGTTTTGTCTGGAGTTAGTGTTTGTTAGGAAAGCTCTTTGAGCATGTATAAGATGAGAACTTGGCTGAAAGAAAACTGTTTACTAGATCTTTCAGTGGACTTATGCATTGGTCAAACTATAGCAATTTTGTTCCCAGCTAGAAGTATAGCTATTGGCATCTAAAGAAATTTAAACTCAAAACTACATGATATTTTGAAATAACTGAGCAGATTTTAAAGACGGAAGTATCAAAGATGACGAAGTTTACATAGTAAAGTATTATATCCCATTATGCAAAACACTTAGCAACCTTAAAGAGGGTTTGTTGTATCACATATTGGTAACAGAAATGGGTGGGGTTTTTTTTGTGTTTTTTGTTTTTTGTTTTTTTGTGCAAGCAACCAAGCAAAAGCAAAATATCAAACTAGATGCCTCCTAGAAATTTTTATTCCCTGGTATGGGCAGAATTACATGGAAAAAAAGGAAAATAATTAGAGTAAAACAATCTATTCTAGCAGAGAAAGTACAGTATGTCCCACTGCATTGCAGGTTACCCAACGGGAAGCACATGCAATTTCCTCAGGCAAAAATCCATCCACTATGTACCTTTTTTTGAAGGGAAAGGGTAGTGGCAGGACAGTACTGGAAAGGGCAAATGGATACTGAATATCAAACTAAGAAGAAATTGTAAAGGGTATACAATGTTTGTGTGGTTTTTTTGTTTGTTTTTTTTTTTTAAATTTGAAAAAAAGCCTTTAAAAAGCATCTCGATAAACATAAGATTACCCTACTGAAAATGAGATGATATGAGGCTTTCTCTATTTCTTCTGCTTCATATATGAAATACTCAACTAAAACTAAAATGATGACTGCCTTACACTTCAGATGAGACTGTGAGACTGAGACAACAAAACTGCGAAGGTGTATAACACTCGAAAAATGGCCAGGTGTGTTTTACATTGATACTTCTCCGGATGAAGGAAACGTTTTTGTGATTGCTGTTGCACAACTGCATTCAGTGTTGGATTTCTTTCCTATCACTCTCAAACTCACTCCTCTCTTCTTTTTCAGTGAACTGCTTAGTGCAAAGATCAGTTAGACTGTGTTTCTGTGGGTATTGTGAAGCTTGGTCTGTAATAGAAGCAACATTTTGTTTCCTTGCTTAACTGCCACTGTTACATGAGCTGAAAATAGGATTTTGAGCACTGATATTATTCATGTAATGCTACTATATTGCCATTTGCTCAAACTAAAAATGTTCTATATGCATGCATGCACCTGTCTGTTTAATTTTGATTCTATTTTATCTGAAAACCATTCAGCAGAGCTCAGGTTTTTATACAGTAAAACCCACAAATTCTGAGTACTGGATTAATGAAGGTATTTCTAGACATTAAGATACAGAATTTTCAATAGCATTCTGTTATGTATTCCCTCCTCCCTAAATCTTAGCACATATTTGCATTTTTGGCAGATAGATACTTTTGTAAATCTGGCCGCTGATTTGTATCTGAAACACATCTTGTCATTTTCTGCATGCGCAATATTTCTGAATTTTCTCTTTATACTGTGGTCTCTCACATCACTGCTTTCCTTTCAGGTTGTGTATATGGAAGCAAAGAGGTAAAAATCGTTGGAAGTGTCTTTGGAAGAACAGCAGGTCAGTGAATCACAGATATTAGAAGCAGAGAAAAAAGTCCTTTGGGTCACCTAGTCTGACCTTTGCGTTCTGCAGTATTACTCATACAGTGTACTCTCTAACCTCTTAATCTAACCTTCTTTTGACAGTTTGCAATTCTAAGTTGCTGAGGTTGGGATATGCAGCTATTTTCAACTTGAATTTTGTTAGGAAGTAGTAAGTATGGGAAAATGTGAAGAAGTAGTCACAAACTTCTGCACATTTTCCCATACTTCAGCTTAGCAGTTTCTCACTATGCTGTTTTAGACATTTGTTTTTGATTAGCAATATAAAAGTTATAATGTTGCTTAAAAACATAAGAATGCTACTTTGGATTTAGAATGCCCAGATATATTTTTTGTTGAGAGTTCTTATCGAGTCTCTGGACTGATTAAGACTCATGAAAAATGCTGTAGTATAACATAGCTATGACAAGGTATGTGACATAACAAAACTCTCTGGTGTAAAAGGCAGTTGCCATAATTCTTTCTAGTTCTTAGGACATCATCAGATTCTATGTTACTCCCAGTTTTGAATGATAGTGACACTTATTTTTGGGTGTTTCTACCTTTTTCATGAAGAAAGGGCAAGGATGGAGGTAAGGAGGGAGGCTAAAATTCATTAAAAATGTGGCTATCCAATCTTCTACTGTTAAACTGTTTTTTCCTTAGGTATAATTGTCTTTTTTGATTGTCATCTTTGGGTAGTCTGATTTACAGGTTTAATCCCAGAAAGGCATTATGATAATCTTTTAGTCTGACCTCATGAGTAAAACAGGCTGTAGGATTTCATCTAATGGTTCTTTCAGTGGACAGAACTATTCTTTCCAGCTATATAAATGAATTCCTTTCCTTCATTTTCTAAGCCTTGAAAATATTTATATATCATGATTTTACCCTTCTCTGCATGAAGGCTTTTGCTTTGCAACACTACACAAAATTATGCTGTTTTGTTTGGTCTTTCATACTGTTTCATTCTCTTGTCTTTATAATATCTGTGAAAGGTCTCCAGGAAATGCTGGATTCATCAAACAATAGAGACCGTTTCTTCTTTTTTTTTTTTTCCTTCTTCAGGAAATCTATTTATTTTCTTTATTTTCATTATTTAATAATGCAGTATAAATGTTAGTTTTTGTGAATTTAAGGAGAGGAAAATGACAAAATTCAAAATGGGTGAAAAGCTGATGTGATTCCTCAGAAGTAATGTGTCAATGATGTGAAAATTTAAATAATAATTTATTAATACCCAGAAAATCTCAAAGGGGCAATGAAATGCCGTGTACAATAATTACATGACCTCTTCTTTGGAAAAATCAATAATCCAGCAACAGTCAAGGAAAAAATGGAGGATTACAATTTTAATAAGCCTCTCATCTGATCAAGACCTTACAGAAGTTTCAATTTTAGTTTAACATGCAGGCCAACATATTAGGAGTTATCTTCCTGTTGAGTCATGTAGATTTCCTTCCCAAATACCTCTTCCAAATTTATAAAAACATATTATTCTTTATTCATATAGTTAACTGTGTAGTTGCTCTCCTAGAAAACTCAATTTTCTTTATTCTGTGTTCTCTCCACTAACCCAATTCATCAAGTCTTCAAGTGAGAGCCTGGGTCTGGGACATGAACCAAGTCTTTATAGCCATAGATAGGCTATAAAGTGTCTAGCATGCCCAGTATATAGATTTAAATGAAATTTCTTGAAATGAGAATGTTATGGCTTGTATAGCTGTTGCCAAGCCCTATTTGTTTCTAGAGAGTTAAAGGTCTTTAAAAGGCAGATACATAGACACAGACGAAACCCCGTGTCTCTAAGGCGTGCTCCAAATGACTGGTCTTAATTAATAGATTCAAGGCAACAGAGTCTTAGTCAGTTTAGGAGTTTGAATTACCTTTAGAATTGTTAAAATGTTTATAATAAATTGCAATAGCTATAATCTAAATTAGAAGCTACAATTGTTAAAATAAATCATTATGGTAGTTTATAATTGTCTGCAGGAGACCAAAGAAGCATTTCTGTAAGAAAATGTGTTTGTTTTTATTTTGAGTGCAGACATATGCCCACAAGAGCCCATAATGAGTCCTTGGAGATAGTACTAATGTGTGACTTAGTGAAGAAATGAATAAAATTAGCTGGGTTTTCCCCCCCCCCCCAAAAGTTGCATGCATAAATTTGTGGAGAAATAGTTTCAGAGGTTTAAATTTCAACTATCCAGAGAACTGTTGTTATTTCCTAGCTGATGCACGCACAAGAACATTGTGTCAAAATGCCACCATGGAAATGAGATGAAATTAGCAACCTACCTTGATCTCCACATTGGCAAGTTGCCTGAAATTTGGTTGAAATCAGACACACAGACCATTTTGTTGATTTATGTGATTTGAATAGCTTCTCATGCACACTTCACATCTGGCACAAAGCCATGAAACCAAGATGCTCAAGCCATCTTTATACTTAAGACTGACTTATTCTTTCTATATCTACTTTCAGCAATATACATTTTATGTCTACCACAAAGACTGCTACAAACCCCCCTTTTTTTCATATTTTGCCTCTCCTCATACACTTCTTCCTATACCACTACCAATTGATAAAGATTAGATTGGAGGAAGAGATCACAGAGCTGTCAAGTCATGTTTTCAGCAGGTGAATAAACATACACTGGAAATCTGGAAAACTTGGGAGGGCAGAGTGAAGGTGTGGTGCATGGTCTGTGGTTGCTTTCATTTAACTCTGTTTTGAAAAGGAGAAAAATGGTCCTTGCTGGACCTAGGTAGATTAGATGCAATACAGGATTAGATGTTGATGGTCAATCTGGGAGGTGACGTTGCTTGTGTCTGCAATACGTGCTAGCAGTAGAAGGACCACGAATAAGACGGGTGGGATGATGTGCATGTTGTGCTTTCCCAACACGTTCGCAGAGGTGAGAGCTCTCAAGGGAGTCTCAGAGAAGTTTTGAGATTCTGCCAGCAGATGGTGATAAAACACGAAGAGGAAGAAAAGCTGACAAGTGGATCTGACTGAGAAGTCAGCCGTTCTTTCTTCCTCCAGATTCATTCTCTTCCATGCTCAGGTACATGTGGTGCATTTTGAGGCTGGCAGACTGAGAACCCCATAGTTTAACTTTCTAACAGCTGCCACTTTGAACCTGTGAAATGTCATTGCAGACTGCTCAAGACCTAGAGTAAGAGTATTAGGAAAGATGAATGGAGTGCTGGAGTGGGAAAGGGAACAGGGCAGTGGAAGGAACTTTTTGGTTGAAACACCAACCCCATCCCCCCCACCCCGGGAATTCAAGCTATAGGGATTAGTAAAGTGTGAAATAGTTTTGGATCAGAGAGTTAGGTAAAGTGGGGAGAACAAAGTTGATTAAAGACTTGTTTGCTTTGCATGCAGAAGGCTGGAAAAGTCTTTGAAGTTTGTCTCTTGCTATTTGCAACCTGTGTCACTTGCTTGGCTAATCATTATAAAATATTTGCAGTGTTCTCGAATTGCAGTCACAAACTCCTTTATTTTCTTACCTTTTTACATTAACGTGCACTTCTAGTGAAAGTATGTTAGAGCAAAAATACTCGCCTCTGCCTTTCAGTGTCTGGTGAGCCTTTATGACTCCTTTTTCTCATTTTGTAAATGTCCTCAGATTTGCTAACCTGACATTAATGCATTTATAAATCACTTTGGAATGTGTGCTTAATAATACTGGTTTCTAAGACTTTGGAATCCTATTTGGAATGTTACTTATAACCTGCAATAAGCGTCCAGTTAGTGTAAACAAATAAGCTTTTTCTATCAACAGAGCTAATACAGACCTAGAGCCTGAACTAACAGTCTTCTGAAAAACCCATAGGATTAAAAAAAAAAATTACATTTCCTTTGTGAATTTTACATTTTGGCTGACACCCAGGCTAGCAGCTTCAAAGAAACAAAGAGAGGTTTAATATATTTGTGATTTATATTGTGGTAGATACAATTGCATAATTTGCTAGACATTTCTGCATAATGGTGCTATAATTCCTGTTGTTAAAATTTGCTGTTGAGTTTAGCCATCATTATAACTTAATTCTCCTGCAGACTATAACAGCGGGAAACACTGGAACAATGTATTAATCACAACAAATTAAATTAGCAAATAGTTTCCAAGATTCTGAGACGGTAGAGATAGAAAAGATATAGCACAATGTGCCAGATTAGGTTTCTGCTGATCTGAGGCTTTTCCCTGCTCAGTTTGAGATCTAAGGTCTGAAGATGTGTTTGAGTAAGCCGTGGCCAGCTAACCCTTTCAGTTCTGCTCACTTGCCATCTAGTTCCCAGGTGTATAGAACACAAATATCAAGGGACTCTGAATCAGAAAAGAATATTCTGATTCTGAAAAGTCAAAGCCATAGTATTACTGACTAATCTTCAGCCTGAGCTTAAACACGGGCCTGCAGATGGGAGCGCTCATCACCACTCTCAACTTCATTCTTTTATTATCAAAAGCCATTCATGGCACGAGAAGCAAGAGCAACTACTGTGAGAAAGATAGTCAGATGTTTCTAGTCCAGTTCAAGAAATGTGCTACTGAACACCTTTAAAATCTGATCTTCAGCAATGGGCATGCAGGGTCTGTAGCAATTTTGGCCAGAGAGTTTTAAATGATAAAGTATAATTCCCTTTGGTAGAGTATCTCACAATAAAAAAATTACCATATTCATAATATGATATTATTAAATTAAACCTTAAATTAAACCTGAATGTAACTTTTTACAATTTAATTCTAGCATTATGAGACCACTGTAAATAAACTGTATGCCTCCCTCTTTTCAAGTAGTTGGAGCTAGAAAATAATTGCCTTCTTCCTTTCACTCCTCTGAGGGATCCCAGTCATAGACGCACCCTGTGTATTAATAGTCCAATTTTCCTTCATCACCATTTCAGTTAATTCAATGGAATTACAAAGATTACAATCTTTGCAAAGATAAGTTACCTAGTTTGCTCAGTTTATATGATGTATTTCAAACTACAACCAGTCCCACAAGATAAGGTGTTAAAGAAATCACAGAGGGGAAACGGAGTATCGTGGTTCTGGAGCTGCTGAGGTGCAGGCTTTTGCACATCACTAAGCATTTCTTGGGAATTTACAACACAACTGACTTTTGACCTTGGCAAGCAAGGCACAAGGCAGTGGATGAATCGGAAATTTCTGTTGGTTTTTGGAGAGCCTACAGGAAAGTCATGGACTTTCTTCTAACCTTCATGACTGTTGTGTGACATGAAACATGTCATGGACTCCATACCAGAGATGTCAGTGTGAGTTCAATATTTTTGATATTAAGCTAGAGTGGTAAAATACTACAGGGAAACTTGAGTTACTGCAACTGTACAGATTAGTTTCAGTAGAGTGTTTTTCTCCATAAAAAATGGAAATACTTCTTTTAAAAGTGAATGGAATCACTTAATCCTTACTGAAAGTTTTTAGTACCTGTGGTGGCAGGTATGTGTGTGAGAGAGTATATGTACAGAGAAATTTTTTTTGTATCTATAAAGTGGGTGTAAGCCCAATGTTAACTGTATTTTATCTTTTATATCTTACATATGGAAGCATACCCTCTAATCTTTGCCATGGTTTAGTCAGGAAGAGTGAAAGAGTTCAGTTTATATTGGAAAATTCCTATATACAGATGAACACTAGAGATAAGGATTCAGATCTGTTTCTGAAAGCAGATTTTTTTCTTTCTTCTATATCAACAAAATATGCTATCGTTATGAAGGAACAGTATAAGATTTATTAGGCTTTCATAAAGTTAAAGATATGAATTAAATAGGACTGATATATCTCACTGCCAAATAATGGTCAGAGAATGTGAATGTGCATTGGATTTTCACAGCTCTAATTTTAAGTGATGTCTTAAAATGGTAATTGGAAATACTTTTCATGGAAGATAAAATCCTTGTCTGAAACATGACTTTTTTGCATTGCAATGTAATATTGGGACCTGGGGAATTTGAGACCTTAAAATATAGTATTTTACATTAAAGATTTATTTCCACATAGTCAAAGAAATCAGTGAAGTAGAAGTAATATTTAGTATTAAGTGTTAATGTATATAATTATGTATATATTAAAAACCCGCTATGTACTAAAAGTGTACATGCTAAATTTTCTTTTATGCCATATTCCTCAAGTGCTTTCTCAAGAAATCTTTGTAGTGATTCTTACATATCGTATGGCATACTGACAGACACCCAGGACAAATCTAGACTATCCGAACTCTGTAACTCTGTAACGAAATCTGTAACTCTCTTCAGTCATAATTATTATGTATTTTTCTGTCTCTCAAAGTGGAAAGGCTTGCTGGTGGAAATGAGATTGGGATTTTGGGAAAGAATCCTTCTGTTAGATTTCCTTTTCACTGGAAATAGCGCATGCCTTATATACAGATTTTCAGACCTAGAATGAAAAGTGTTTGATTCATGGGTTTAACTTTTAAAATTATCTAGTTTTCTTTTTTGTTTGAGATTTCTTTATTCAGAATGTTTTTTTTAATGTGATTTCATTTTTAAAAAGCTTTGCTTTGCTTTTAAAAGGTGTGTTTTCTCCATGCAACGTGATGAAATATACAGTATCAGTTCACAGTAATTTTCTTACATTACATGTATACTTACATTTCCTTAAAAAATGCATGCCATTTACATTTTGATGTTGAGGAGAGGTTTCAAGTAGCCAAAGCTACAGTATGGGATTAAATGCCTGCCTGGATATGGGGATTATGATTCTTGCACAGTCAAATCTGATTGTGAGGAAGATAGGCACACCCTTGCAACCACCTGGAGCCAAGTGCTTTAGCTAGGCAACTTTCTAGATCTTCTGCTAATATGGCATCCTGGTCATGATTCCTCCTACGTGTACAGACATCCATTTGGCTCTGTTTTTTTTTTTTTTTACTACAAAGTTATAACTCTGGAATGTGTTAAAGTAGATAGTGTAATGGATTAACTAGAATGAGGTAGCAAATGGAAGTCCAGGTTGCTTAAAGAGACCACTATAGATGATTTTAAGGTAGTTGTCTAGCTATATGTGTGAAGCAATCATTAGACTTTTGGAGATCTACTAGGCCCTGCTGAAATTATACCAGCACTTCTAAATAGGATTCAGATTTAGAGGACTGAAGTATCCTGAATGATAAATGTTTTTGGGGAAACATAATGATTAAAAAAAACCAAAAAAACAAAAAAAAAAACCCAAAGGAAAGAGTCTCAAGTCTTGTAAAAAGAGACAGTCCTGTCATCCTCCCAGTATTTCTATTTACTTTTGAAAGAAAGTAGAAAAGCCCACCTGGAGTTCTGCTTTTTTTCTCCCCTTGGAATTTGAGGTAGCACTGAGCAGTGTTTCACTACATCATCATAAATAAAATCCATCTTTTCTGTATATTGACCTTGATAGGAGTCAGTTCTTATGGTCCATGAAAAGTAGCCATTCCAAGACTATGATTTTGCTGCAAATCAATACAAAGAAAATCTGAAGTTTTGTTTTCTCTCTCTCTTTTTTTTTTTTTTTTCTCGCCTCCCTCCCCAGGATGTTGTTTTGCAGTTAGTTTGGTTTTCAAACTAGATTAGGAGGACCTTGAGAATTTTGTGCCACATGTCAGTCATTTGGGACTGGATAATGAAGAAAATTCACATTTGAATGAATCTGTTTTCATGGCGAGGCTATTGCAGGCATACAGGTATGGTTTGACTCAACTTCTGTGTCCAAAAGTTCAGTAGTTCAACACTGCAAATAGAATTGTACTTCAGCAACATCAGAAGGCTCTGATCTTATTAAAATCAGTTTATTTTCTAACAATAAGATTTAATTCAGAGATATTTCTTTAAAGCTAGAGATATGCAAGATTTAAATGTATCACTTCTGACATTCACCAAAGATAGAAATATGTTTAATTACTGGATTAGAGAGTTCTGTCATTGAGAAACTGGTTGAAAATGGCTCCAGCCAACAGGACTGCAAGACCTCCTTGTTATTCCTGAAATTTTCTAGCACCTTTCTACTATGGCAGGCCTACCTGAATAAGGTATCTGACTCTGTGTAAAATGTATGGCTTAGTTAGTTGCCAAACAGGCTGACTTGCTGAGTGCAGTTGTTAGGAAATGGCTGCTGAGTGAGCAGTCCTAAACATCTTGACTCCCTTTAGATGTAAAAAGATCTCAAGATTTTTTCCTTCAGTCTGAAATTCACCACTCTGAGCTGTGGGTCTTGAAGGTGGATGTGAGAGTTCTTTGTTTTCATAAAGAGTGACATCAGCTGCCTTGGTCCATCAAGAATTCTATCTGCCTACTTCCTAGGCAATGACTATTGTATGATGCTTAGGATGACACTGAAGAGGTGAGAAGTGCAATGTGAAGTCTCTCCTAGTGTGACAGGATTAAAACTCATACTTTTGCTGCTCTCATCACAAGAGTACCATTGAAGGCTGTTGCGTTAGAGCAGGAGCGACCACTGACATGAATTTGTAACATCAAGTTGAAACCACTCAACTTATGGAGAAAAGACCACTACATCTGTTTTCATGTTATGCAGAGAATACCGTTCACATATCCATTGAAACACAGGTCAGTATCTGGGTGTAGTTCCTTCCAGGCAAGATTCCTTGCACCTGGCATAGAGAGTCATACTGATTCATTCTTACTGTTTTCCTTCAGTGCACACTTTTACAGTGATAGTTCGTGTTATTTAACTATACTATACACATAGTTATATAGTAATGCCACAGGTATCATTATTTTATGTGTTTTCTTAACCAGAGAAATTGACTTTGTCCCTCAAGGGCCTGGGAAAAAATTTTAGTTATGTCTTCGGAATTTTGGATTAAAAAATGCACTTCCTAAAATATGTGGCATTCTACACCAGACAGAATCAGCTAGAGTTACTCTAGATAAGGCTCTCTTAGTGAGATATTCAGCCCTATAAATTAAACCTTTCTCTGTTTAGAATTTAAGTAACAGGCATCGAACCTTGTCAAAATGAAGATATTTGGGAAAATACAAATTTCATTGTTGAAGACTTGAGCACCCAGAGTTTTTAAGTGCCTTCAGAGTAGAACAAGCTTGTTTTTTTTCAGGTTTTAATTTCTTTATTTGTGCACCTATGTGAGGTGAGTATAATACACAACTAAATTGTTCCATGGATTTAATTCTATCTGATTGCCAAAGTATTAATTGACCTGTTAGAGCTGTTGCAGTGAATCAGACTTGTGCCCTTAATAAACTTCAAACAGCACACAGACATGAGTTTTCAGACTCTTCAAATTCTCAGAAACTGGTTTTGGTATCTTTAAGTGGGAAGAAGTGTGGAATTATCAAATGACTGCTCTAATGTTAAGTCCTCTCAGGTATTATAAATAAAAAATAATCCATAACAATAAGTGCAGCTATATCTCTCAAGATAATTCTATTAAAGTCTGTTGTCACTCAAGACCATGACAGGAACCCTCCAAGCTACTCCTCATATTCTCTACTTTACCTGTTCTACTCCTGTCCATCCCTTGTTTTTTTATCTAACCATGTTTCTTTACCTGACATGTATTTCTGAGAAGATTAGAATACATGGGACAATTGCTTTTTACTATATCAGATATAAGTTTCAAAACTTGTGCTTCTACCTAGTCACAATATTCAAGCATGCTGGTTATTCTGTTTACAGTATGAAAACATACTTCTCTTGTGTTGAGTGATTTTTTTTTTAAATTTTTTTTTCCTGTTAGCAGATGAGTCTTAGTTATTATTTCTATCTGAACTTAGTAGTTCCTTCAAAGAAGATAACTTCAGTGTCTTTAACACCACCAAAATTCATGAAACTTGAAGGACTTTAAAAATATTCTAATGATGCTTTAGAACACCTATATTTGTAGAACCATTGAAAAAAAACCAAAACCAAAACAAGTCTCTTTTTATTTAACTAAACCATAACTTCCAGGTAATATTAGATCTGAAGAAGTGTGTATAGTATTTGGAGCAAACTATGCAAATATTTCAAAGCATAATCACCATAAGTTGCATTTGGCAGAGTAGAACAGATGTGTCCACCTGTTAAGAGACTATGCTATCAGCACAGGAGATGCAAGATTTGATTGCAGTCCATAACGGGAGCTATTTAGGAATGCATCCAGGTTAGCAGGAGGTAGCAAAGAGTCCGATTACTGTATCATTCCACATTTTGCCCGAAACGATCAATGAGTTGAATTAGGCAAATGGAATAGTACACCCAGGACCACTGAAGGGGGGATGAATGTCCTACAGTATGAGAAAACTGTGTAGAAATGATACCTGTATTTTCAATAAGGATGAAAGAAAGAGAGAACAGGAACATCCAGAGAGACTTCTGAACACAGTGGGTGCCAACAACCTTTATTTATTCTGTTTAAATTTTGACATCCTGAAAAGCAAGCAAAATTACTGATTCAGCTACCATAGCAATGTTAGTAACTGATTAATTTTTCTTTGAGCCACTTCAATAAGCTGTGAGAATAATCATCCAGAAGCATAACCAATGCATAGCATATCACATTCATTTTAATATGAAATTTCTTCAGCCAGGATTGAAAATTACTCTGCTTCTTCGTATGTATTAATAAAGAACAGAAATATAAGAGATAAAGATCACAGTCAGATTTTAAGCAATAAAATGCAAAGAGAATGTGACCGGAATTGTGGTGGGTTTGTATTTTTCTTGAGAAAAGACTGGTTTAGTTTTTTTTTTTTTTTTTTGGGTTGCCAAAAAATAGCTCAGTAAAGTGTATTCTTAACACATTGCCAGCTCATGCCTCCTGAGTACTCCTCACTACTTGATTCCTTTAGTACTGACTTCACTGTAGACCCATAGATCCACACAAAAATAAACTATGGATTTTCTCAACTTTTGAGTTTTCAAACAAAGACTAATTTGGTGGTGGTGGTGTTGATGATGAGATATGAAGGAGAAAAGACATGTCCTGAATTTCAAGTTCTGGCTCAAAGATATAAATGTTAATAAGAAAAAGTTCAATTTTGGTTTTCAAAGTTGAAATAAATGTTATGCAAATGTGAATGAGGAAGAATATATGTATGTTTAATTCTATTGTTGTTGCTGTTTAAATACTTTCCTATTAATCACAGAATTAAGATGTCTATGATGTATGCTGTTCATCTCCAAATTTCCAAAGTAACTGACATGCGCAATTTGAATGCTTACAGGTATTAAACAATTTTATATATATGAACGTTCAAAGGAAGTTAACTCGGAATCACTGGAAGTCCTCAAACTTTAGATAAGGCTTGTAGACTTTTACACATTATGAGAAGAGTACTTTGAAACGCTATGTGACTGTAATGTGCAGATGTGACATTGAAGGATTAGAAATACAGGTAATTCTTTGGTTTCTCAAAGTTATGGCAATTGTTCCATCCTGATCTGTTGTATTTTTTTTTTTATTTTGGGGTGGAAATAGCCCATAAAGAGGTCAGATCAGGAAGTGGAAGTACACACAGAAAAAGAAGGTTTACAAAAGAAATCATCTACCAGAGAAGCAAAATGTTTTTCTACATAGATCTTTTCACAAGAAATTCTTTAGTTATTTTTTAGTATTAGCATGATCTTATATTTTTGTACATTTGTGTTTTGTAGCTGGCAAATAATGTTATCAGGTGCCAGGCTAACTTGTGTGACTGTTAGCATCGTAATGTAATAATCAGTTGGAATCATTTAGCTTGAGCTGTCCTTTTATTTTCTAGTTCATGCAGAATTTCCTCAGTTTCCCAGAAATTTTGTGGTAAATTAAAGTCAGGAAAAAATTTGATAATTCTTGCATTAAAATTGTTGATTTTAGCCTGTACCATAGTGGTTGTTTTTTAGCATGGTTTATAGTGTGCTCAAACTAAATACCTTCTCAGGAGAGATATGCACATGTGAGCATTTATCAGCCCAATCTTCTAAAGACTGTCATAATCAAGTGATCTGATAAAGAAGAATTGGTTTTAAACTCAAACTTTTACATAATTATTTCACGATTCTTGAATCTTGAGTCTTACTTTAAGGAATAATGAATTTTCTCGTGAAGATGAAGTAAACCAATATGCAACTAATATTGATGGTACATTTCCTAACCTCCCTAATCATTTAAATTTAGATTTATAAGCTTCCTTTCATCATTGGGTTGTAATGGTTAAGAAGCAATATATTGTTACTTTGATTGGCATGGCAATATGAAATTGTACAGAAATAAATTTTGTAATTAACAAACTCATTCCAGGTTAAGATTTTGGTTTCGTATCACAATTATTCTTACATTGTCAATGGGTAAACATTCTATAGTAGGTAATTTTAAGAGTGTTAGTAAGGGCTCATACTAGTTTTTTGATAGTAAAAAACACCCTGAAAATAAAATTAAAAAAATTCAGGTTGTCTTTCCTCAGAAGAAACTTTCAGTTGCAGTGACGTGGATCGAGTGGCTCTGTGCATTTTCTGGCTAACATTCAGGTGGAAGAAGCATGAGACTAGCAAATTTATTTCCATTTTAGCCATAATGAAACTGAAATCAAATCCCAATATAGAAGTCAATGAATTAGAATTTATAATTTTTAGTTTCAGTGCATGGTGTAGATAATAGGGTAATGTAAAGAGATAAAAATTGGGAAAATAAAAAAAGGTTTTCTCTGCCATAGGGTTTTGGCTATGGTAATTTCAATCTGAAGAGTAGAAAGGCTTTTGAGTCAGAACAATAAACACACTGAAGGACTGAGGCCCCCAAATGATGCCTTTCTGCTGTTGACAAGTTCTTAAACAAGCTGCTTTTAGCAATGTTCCATCTATTGTTAGAATGAATAAAGCTGTGGTTGTAAACACAGCCAAAGACAGGATGGGTTTTAAATACTTTTGTTCCTGCTGAGCCATTACCAACACCTGCAGTTAAAATAATTATTTCAAATGTTTTTCTTTTTAAAAGAAGGAGTAGTTAGCAGTAGACCTGTCGTGTTATGGCAAATTAACATCTGCAGTTAATATGATTCCCCTTGGTTGTAAACATCCTGAATTAAAGCTTGTTATCTCCTTCAGAAGGTATGTTTTATGATTTCAACTGTTTTGTAGAGAGATAATTAAACATTTCACTGAAGTACAGGTTAGATGACTATGATCTTATTTTAGCCACCACAGAAATTATGGAATGCTTTTACAGCAAATATTGTAAGTATTTAATTAAAGCCTATCTTGAAGAAAAGCAAGCATAACCAATGAAGACAGTAAAAAAGGATTAGAGGTTCTGAGATCGAAAAAAAGATGAGATGAATGTGAGGTTTTGTTATCTTGTTATTACTTTTTAAAAAGAAAATTTTGTCTTAGTCTTAAAAAAACCCTACATTAATACACATTAAATTCTAGGGTGAATATGAAATACAGTAATAGATGTGGAATAAATAGGATAGCTTTGTGCCTTATTTTTACCCGGTGTAATTAACAGTGGAGCTACTCTTGGTTTATGTCAATGTCAAAATGGCTAAAAAGAATTCTTGGTTTTTCTATGTAAAAAATATCTGAAAATATCAGGACTTGAAGAATTTATTATGAATCTTATATAATCAGGATATTTTTCTATGTCCTGACTTTCACCATGTACTGTAACTTGACTGTAGGAGAGCTGATCAAGCTCTCAGTCCAGTGGTATTTTCCAACCTTCTTGTCAGGCTCTATAAGAGTAAGGTCTCAAATCCTGTTGGTTTATATATCAGAATAAGCTGTATCAGCTTAATATCTGGTGCATAATTATTTGAAATCTTTGCTGACTCTGAGGCTAGAGTGATTTACGTTAGATGAAGAAGCTGTTCTATGTTGTAAATTTTCTCATAGGTTTCATGACTACTTAATATGCTTCATTATAAAAAACCCCATATGTGTTAATATTAGCTTTTAGCATATGTTCCATGCTGCTTATTCCTGCTCCCAATAGTGTGGAATATTGTGTCTATCACCTAAAAAATTTGGGGACTAATGGCATAGAAAGACCTGTTCCTCCAACGAAGTGCCTGAAATTCTGATTTGTAAGCAAGAAGATATGGTAATTGCTTTTCTTAAATTAATATCTGTGTGTTTTTCTCCTCTGTGAACTTGATTTAGGAAAAGCCTCCAGCAGAACATAGGCAACATTGAACAAAATTAAACAGAGAAACACATTTGTGAGTATTGCAGTCTATTTTCTTCTGACACTGATGTTTATGGTGATAAGGGGAGTTTGGAAGGGGTATCTGGGCAAGTTTCTCTTCAAAGCATGAAGCATAGCACTGATCTTCTGAACAGCATTCATTTGCTATCACTGTGTTCTGACTTGCCATCCTCTCTTATTTAAACCTGCTTCATAGTATCATAGAGTGCCTGGAGCTTCCTATTCTTACATCCATTTAACTGGGTTGTTCAAGCTAGTCTTAGCTTTGCAGGAGTTTTTAGTTTTCTTTAAGAACAGAGTAGTACTGTACACTTGCTCCCAGAGAGTGCTTGTGAATGATGCCACACAAATCCCTCCCTCAGAGTTTGAGGGCATCACCCCTATTATAAAACAGCTACTGTCTGCGACCAAGGTTAGCTTCAATCACCTGTGGCTGGGTCCCCACATCACAATGTGAATACAGCATTGTCAAGACTTGGGGCAGATCTCTGCTTTTCATGTGTAGTTCGGCACTTTTTTTTTTTTTTTTTTTCTCTTCTCAGTGAATTTTAACACTGGCTTTTTGAATGCTGTGAACTGCAGAGCTTCCACTTACAGGCACCTACGCTCTTCCAGTGTCAGCTACAGGATGGGTCAATATTTTCTTCTAAAGGAAAAAGAACAGTGATGACAATAATTAGGTAGACTGCATTGCAAGGTTAAAAGAAAACAATTCTTAAACAATGGATACGATTTAAGGGCTGAGGTTGGCATTATTTTTCTTGGATCGTTTAAAAACTCACTGGAGAACAGTGAAGGAGGTTATTAAAAGGAACTAGTTAAAAGTTCAAACCACCAGGATTTATGGCCCTTCTACAGTGAAATAAAGCATTTCTTTCTGATTTTAAGAATGGTTTCAGTCAATTGTCAGCCTGAGAATGTACTGATTTTTGAAGGGCATTTCCGATGCTTTACATCAAAGGTGACAGACATTGAATGCTTTCTCCAGCTTGTCTAGTAGAGCTGTGCTCTCTTTAACTTACCTCTGATTTAACTGATGTGTGAAGGAACTTTAACACCTCTTGCCCCCTATAAGTACTTACTAAGAAAAAAAAGAAAAAAGAACCTGTTATATTAAAACATGTATACTCTGTCACTCACTTGTGACTGACTTGGAAAGCACTGGCTTTTTTTTTTTTTTTTAAAAAATTCAGTTTAGAATAAAAATACCCACCAAACGTATAGCATTTTTAAGAAAATGACAATATTTGTCATGAATAACCAATATTTTTCATTAATTAAGTCTCTATTTGTGGATGACTTTGAGGTATGTCCTAAGATTGTCCAAATTTGTGTAGTTTTGTTGGTGGCTTAATGAGTAAAACCACATTCTGCATTTATACTAACACAGCTGAATCTGACCTAGGTCCCGAAATTTCAGAATAAGGGCAAAGTAAGATGAAAATCAACTGAATTACTTATGGATATACATGTGCCTTGTTTTGCTGAGACTTTTTAAAAAGAAATAGTCTTGTTTAATTAGAATTTAAATGTGCTAATGATCTTCCGGAAACCTCAGCTGATGAAATTGAGAGAATTGATTGCTTCGCAGACAGTTGAGCAAAACCCAAGGATTATGAAAATATCAAGTGATTTGAAAATGTTACCAATTCTTCTTAGATATAGTAAGATTTTTTTATCAGTGTTATCAAGGAAGTTATCACTGTGAAAGATTTACCTTGAACTTTTTGTGCTGTTACAAAACAATGACATCTGTTTAACGTCAAGAACAGAAACTTGTTTTCCTGCCTTGTGAACACTACAAAGTCTTTTCTAAAGCCTTGGCAAACAGACAGAAAAATGTGATTATACATAATCCAACTGTATCTTAATCCCCAGCAGACTCAACTTTTATAACATTGTTTTAATGAGATATTATTAACAGCTTCAGAGCTGTTTAATTAGAATGTTGACATGACTTTGAGATCAAATAAAGGTTTTTGAACACAACAAAGGTTTTCTATTTTATTTTTTAGTAAACAAAATTAAGTCATGGCTTTGGATAGAATATTAGAATGCCTTCATAAAAAGATAATTAGTATATATGTTGAAGAATACCTGCATTCAATAATTTCCTTAAGATATATCTTAGATTTGAATACAGAATCATGTAAGTTTGTGTGTGCACATGTATGTCTGAGAGCAGTTGAATCAGAGGCTGCTTTCTAAAATCCATCCTTTCTAATGAAAATCTAAAATGTCTTGTGGATAATTCTCAATATATTCTCCCAATGTGATTCAAGGTTTGGAATATATGTGATAAGATTTTACTGATATCTTACAGACTAGACAACTCTGCTGAACATGCCCAGACTATCTCCACAACAAGGCAATGTATAATTCTGTCATTGATTACTAAAAGTACGATAATTGTTCTACTTGTCAGTCTAATTTTAAAGAGAAACAAAAAAACAAACAAAAAAATCCATGACCTGGCTAACTAAAATGAATTCTTTATTTGGCACTGAATTATAAAGGCTGCAGCAAAGTCTTTTTGTGCTAACATGAAATCCATTATTTCTTCATGGTTTTGTACCTTATCTGTCTAATGTAATATATGCCATCCTGGCTCAGAGCCCCAGTCTCCACCACTGCTTTTATTATAGTGTCTTAAAGACAGATATTTGTTCCATCGTTTGCTCTTGATGAACCTGGTGCATGAGGAGATTTCTGCAAAAAGGCTCAATATGGCAAATATGTGGCTTCCATGTTTAAGTTAGCATCTGCCTTCAGCTTACTGCTCTGCAGTCTTTTGGCTCATCTGGCGCAGTTTCATGTAAACTTTGTAGATGTCAAGAACAGCCTGTAGGAAAAGTTTTGTACCCTGTTTTGTAATGCCTTTTTCTGGTTGCAAATATTGAAGTAAAGACAGGAAACACTATGAATTTTAATTTCCTTCTGGTTCTAGTACTTTTTTGTTCAGACATATGGAGGAGGTTATTGAATTTCTGATTCTGCAAGTTTCTCTTGTCATCACTTGAAAATGTTGTTAGTAATGGAAAATCCCTGTTAGTTGCAGGACATTCTGCCCAGATCTTTACTTAAGCAGGATTCAATTGCATGTTCTTCAAAATATTTTTCTAAGCTCACTTCATAAATTTAAAAAGTGGTGAGACTCTGCTAGTTCCCAGGAGACAGTGCTCCACAGCAGATAATTTCCAGACAATTTTTCTTTTCCTCTGGCCTATTCCAAAGCTTGTTCACATAGTATGTCATGTCTGCACCAGAACTGAGGGTTTAACCTGTCTGAATTTAAGCTGAAAGTCAAAATCCAAGATCCCTTATTGTCTATGAAGTAGAAAATATGCTGTTTCCTCAGAGAAGCAGAAATGGGTAAAACTCTTCTACCTTTCCATCTCAAGGCTGCAGCAAGCACATGGGGAAGTTGTGTAGGTGGTCCCATACTGTGAGAAGCATTCTGTTGCCAGTATTTCAAGATCCCAGATCAAAATGAGACTTTCTTGGGAAGTGGCTAAGGACTAGTCAGGGTTTATTATTTACTTTCTAAAATATATATATAAAAGTTTACATATTTATATATTATATACATATATACACTTTATAATGGATATTATTTGCTATATTTATTATTAATTCTTCTATTTAGCATTGGTCAATGGAAAGGAGACCTCTAGAAAATCTATCAGGTAAATGTTTTGCAACTCATGGGCAATATTCACCTCAACAGTGAATACAGTGGTTCCAAATGGTTTAGGAAGGTTAGGGCTTAGCTCTCACAATTAAGAAAGCAGGTAAAGGAGCTTGAACCATGAGGGAGGACTAGCCTACAGCTGGAAAGATTTGCATAAACTGCAGTTTTGTTGGTCTAGATGTCTGATTTGGACATTCAGATATACAGGATGCACAAAATGCTCTTACCCTCTTGTAATGAATTTACTTCCTGCTGGAAGAAAAAAAAAGTGTAATGAAGTATCCTTGTAGTCCAGCAAATACAGAGCTGACGTCCCTAGTATCAGACCATGAGCTCTGCAATAAGTGAACAGCACAGGCCTGTGGCTGTCAGACTTGTGTTGCTTGGTCTGTTTTGGTTTGATTGGAATTTTGGTTTAGCTTGCTTAGTTGTAACAATAATTGTTTAACAACCAGGTAGCTGACGTCTAGTTTGTTTCAGTTCTATTTACCTTGTGTATCTGTAGAATAATTCCTACCATTAATAATTTTGATGCTAGCAGACATAACAAGTAATTGTGTTCTGTAAGAGTGAATTATTTCTGCAGTGTAACTATGATGCAATGTAAAGGACTACATGTGTGGGTCTATCAGAAACCTTGCAGGTGTGGACATAGGGTGATAAACAGACACTCCACGAATACACACCAGTGGTCAGTTACTAAAAGAAATATAAAATTAGGAGCTGGACAAACCAATTTTTTCAGTAACAGGAACAGTGAATAATAGTTGTCTAACATGTGCAATGTTATACATGTACATGTATAAGGCAAAATTATCTGTAACATGAAATTATAGATCAGTAAAAGAAGACCAAGGTCTTTTAGAAATATGTGCCCAAGTGAACACAGGAGTGAGGAAGGGAAAACTGTCAATACCAGTGTCCTGTGTCTGTCATTATCACTCTCCTCCTGCTGAAGACCTCAGGGTTCTACCAGCTTCCAAAAACTTTTTCCAACTGTCCAAATATATTGACCTTAAAACCGAAGGAGCAGTGTGAGGTGGGGATAACACTAGAATTAAAAAAAAGAGGTATAAAATGGCAGATTTTGCTGGATAACAACTCTTATCTGTAGTACCATTAATCAGTTGCTTTGTATTTAAAGTGCGTTAATATCTCTGCAACTGGACAAATAACAATAATTGGTTGTAATATTTAATATTTAATAATTTTAACTTAAACTAATGATGAATTCTCTGCTTGACTTTTTATCCACAACAGGGTACTTAGTTTAACAAAAGGCTTAAGAAAGTTGAACTCTTTAGGAACTGCATTGGAGACATGCAAAATGCTAAAGCAAAACATTTTTGCAATAGTCTCTGTCCCATCAAAATTATTTTATCCTTTTGCTGAGGAGGTGTCATGACTGTGTATGAAGACCCTCCTGTTCTTTTCTGCCAAGTTTCCTGAACTTGTATGCACAAACTTTATTTCCAAATTCAATTCGTGCTAGTGAACCATTTAATGGATACATTTAAATTCTTTGAGAATTAGTGGCAAGGTGAGAAAACTTAAAGAAATCTAGAACTCTTGCTAAATTGATTTTTATTTTGAAGTTTTCTGTTATCCTGCTGACTTTTCTGAATACTAAATGACTACCTCTTGCTGTTACAACAGCAAATGCTCTTATTTATGTCCCTGCCTCTACCAAACCACAATTAGATAAAGCCTGCATAAACCAATCATAAGGTCACTAGCAGGGATAACCAAACTGTAAAAAGGCATCTGTCTTTCTGGATATATGTGATCAAATATGTACAAATATACATAATGGGGGAGGGTTATTAAGCTGCTGAGGTCTTAAATTTGTTATGTTTTATTAATTTGTAGGGAAGAAATGTAAGCTGTATATGATATCACAGAATATGGCATTCTTAGGTTTCATAAGCATTTGAGAGTATTATGGAAAAAAAGGCCTTTGAATTATGGGTATGTAGAACACCTGCATTTATGTTTGAAGAAATCTGTGGCCCATCCATCCCATAGGACACATTCTGTGTCTTGGTTAGAGTTAATGCAGATATTTACACTAATTACTTAAGCACTAAACCTGGGTATAAAAATAAATTTCTATAAAATTATGCAAGTAATAGCCAGACATCTGCACAGCATACAGAAAATGATCTAGGAAAATAAAATATTTTAATATTTGAATAAAAGAAATAATTCTAATTTGATAATGGTTTTAGTCAGAATTTGACACAAGATTTGAGGAAATATTGAACAGAGAAATAAGAATGAATTTTTTTTTTAATTATCTAGATTTTTTTTTTTAAGCAAAGAACTAAAATAACTTTTAGGAAATGTATGGAAGAAAAGTTGTCTTTAGTGTCTTGACAAGTGGAAAATCTACTGTTGTTGGTTATGGTAATGGTGAATCACGTTTACCATTCAAATAAAAAGGCTTGCTTGAGGCTCCAGCTTGAATTTATCTTGTCTTATCTTTCTGACATGAGACATTTGTGTGTTCTTTATACTACACTAAACCAGGAGGGACTTTTAAGCATCTGTTTGATAAAAGAACAAACTGTCTTCTGCTATAAAGTTTGCACAGCCCTCAGATATACTTTTCAATTTCTTCTGAGTTCTTCCCAGCTTTTAAATATTTTAAAAATCATGACAGACGGGATACAATATTCCAAAATCTATCTTACCAACTCCATGCATGGAAGTAGTCTCATCTGCTTGGCTACATGCTAGTTTGTTATTTACTAGTGTTTTGCGTTAAGTCCTTGGTTGCAATATCCCAATTTCAGGTAGGTATCCCAACTGCAACATCCCAATTTCACACTTAGGTAGTCACCACAAATTCCAAATTCTGGAACTGTTTCATCAGGACAGAATCCATCAGTTCCTATCAGAATATGTACAACTTTCAGCTCTTTGTAAGGAGGCTTGTGACCTTGACATAGCCTTTAATGTATAATTATATCTGTCATCTATCTGCATAGATTTCTATTTCAGTCTCCAGTTTCCAGATGCAGTTAGTTTACGAAGTAAATTTTTTTGTGTCTTAAGGTATATTAATTAATGTCTTACTCCAGGATTCTGTCACTGTAATATCAGGCAGAGGAAAAGGAATTTGTGAGCTTGACTAGTTTTGTTCTTCAATCATTTTTAAGATTTTATGGACTGGCTTTGGACTCTGGCATACTCTGAAATTTCATTTTACTCCACATCTTAGTGGAGCAGAATATTTTTTCATTCCATGCTTTAGAACTGTCCTATATTTGTTCATTTTCTCTGACTCACTGTAGCCTAATCTTCAAAAAATGTCCAGCTAGGCTAAATATTTTTACATCAAGAGTAACCATTAACATGCTTGTGCACTGCTGTCTTTACATGGCAGCATATTTGGCAAAGCAGGTTGTAACTAGCAGCACAGAGGAGAACTCTCTTAAACATTCCAATGTCTTCACTTTATTTGCATTTTTTTGATAGTAGTGCATTTACAAAAGGAGCTTAATATCTCCTGAACTTAAAAACCTTCATTAATTTTATGTTTCTTTTTGATCAGGTGGTCTTGCAAGAAACAATGCTATAACTCATCAGAGCTGAGGGAATGAGAGTTTACAGTTCTGAACCCATTGCCCTTGTAATTAAGTTTCTTGACAGGTTTCAGTTCTCTTAAAATTTAAAAGATTACCCCAGACTGCCTGAAGCATGATGACTGGCCTATCATTGCCATTTACAAGGATCCCCTTAAATGTATGTTTGGAGAATTAAAATATTTTCTTCACATAATATTACTGCATCAATGCTTTCAAAGGACATTTCAGCTATTCACAGTGCCTACAACAGGACTGAAGTAAGTTGAACATAAACATTACAATGAAAGCTCTGTAAGCTGTATAAGGGAATATTTTGCAGCTATACTGTCAGCACATCATTTTAAGTAATAGAGGATCCATGAGTGATCATTTCTTTTCTAGTGATGCAGATATAATTGATGAACAACCATGACCAGAATGAGTTCCAACCTTGGGTCCTACCCCCTAGGTAGGTTGCCTAATATCCATAATACAGTATCTGAATCACACTTCTTCTGTCTGGTTCGATGAATATTTAACCAGTGGCAACGATCAACTTTATATGGAGAGTTTAATTAAAACCTCCTTGGCAGAATCACTTCCTGTAGAAGTGAACAACATTAATTTGATTATTTTTCCCCATCTAAATTAGAGATTTTTAATTCAGGTCTCAACATACATGCCCTACAGTGCATCCTGAAGTAGAAAAGTC
The DNA here is from genome assembly GCA_013399135.1 of Heliornis fulica. Classification (NCBI taxonomy): domain Eukaryota; kingdom Metazoa; phylum Chordata; class Aves; order Gruiformes; family Heliornithidae; genus Heliornis; species Heliornis fulica. The sequence goes on along the minus strand of VXBZ01007416.1, from coordinate 145,718 downwards.
AGGCAGTGCTTTCCATCTCAGGTTTTATAAACCTATAGTCTTTATTCACATTTGTCAATGAACAAAGAAAACATTTTTTTTATCGGGAAAGATAAACAACTGTCTAATCTGCCTAAATCAATAATGAATTGATTTTTACCTGGTTGACAAATTAAAAATTCAGTTCTCTGCACAAGATGATTCAAAAATATGACCAGTGTATTCATTCACTGTCTACATCATGCATGGCTCTTTGTGTAAGGAGGATAACAGTAATTGGCTATGTCATCATTCAGAACGCTGAGGAAGTTGCCGTAACAGTCAAAGAGTGTTTGAACACTGGTTTGTGCAAAAGCCTCACAACACAAGCACTGTTAAGTTGCAACATCTCACTGATGACTTGCATTTATTATTGTCTTTGAGGATCCTTCACTGATGTTGATGTGGGATTACAAATTGTATTAAGGTATTTCACTATTTATTAGAAAATTACTAATCTAACTAGTTCCTTGAACTTCTTTTAGTAAAGTTGTTAAAGTTACATAAGTTAGTATTTGACATTCTTATTAGAACAAAATGAATGAATTTTTCATAATGAATGAAAGACCTTTTCAAACTTTAAACATCAGATTTTAAATATCAGTATTCCACTTAGTAAAAGTTAACATCATTTGTTGCTTGTCCAAAACAGACAGGAAGACACCAGCTGTTGCAGGAAAACACTGATCATCTCATGCAGTTTTAATTGAATCATGATCAAAGTGTTTTATTGAATTATCAGTGACATGTAATTAACCAGCAATCAGTGAACTATATAGTCAGGTTCAATATTAGCAATACAGCAGTTAAATGAAAATCTGAGGTACTTACAAGGTATTAATAAACATGACAAATTTCTAAGCAAACTTGTAAGTCACCAGCAGAGTTCTCACCACTCCCTGCCTCCTTCCCTCCATCATTGACAGCTACTCTACTCTCCTGAGTGTGTGCCTTCTCTGGCTTACACAACCTAGCTCTTGGAGAAGTAGGTGCTCCTGCTCAGCTCCTGTGGTGGGTTGCCCTTGGCTGGATGCCCACTGTCCACTTAGCTGCTCTATCATCAGTAGGGCAGGGAAGGGAGAAAATAAGGTGTAAAAACCCCCTTGGGGGTCAAGGTAAAAACAGTTTATTAAAGCAAAAGCAAAGGTTGTATACAGGAACAAAGGAAACCACATAAGATTGATTCTCTACTTCCCATCAGCAGGTGATGTCTGGCCACGTCCTGGGAAGCAGGGCATCAGTATTCATACCAGTTCCTCTGGAAGATAAATGCAGTAAATAACAAATGTCTTTTCTTTCTCTCAGCTTTTTACTGCTGAGCAGACATCATACAGTATGGAATGTTTCTTTGGTTGGCTGGGGTCAGCTGTCCTGTCTGTGCCCCCTCCCAAGACATTGCTAACCCCTACCCTAGCTTCTGCAGGTGAGGGGGGAAATGCTGGAGGGAGACAACCCAGTGCTGTGCAGCTCAGCAGTAGCCAAACCCCTGGTGTGTTACCAGCACCTTGCTCCCCACCAGTACACAGCACAGCACTGGCAGAGCTGCTGTGGGGAAATTAACTCCAGTTCAGCCAGACCCAACATAGTTGACCACCACTGTTCCCCAAGGCACACCCAGGCACGGGTCCTTGCCAGTGGCCCCTGTTCTGTCATTCCCTTAACAGGCTATCTGTTGCTGCCAGTGCTCCACAGGGAGGCTGCTTGACCTGGTTCTGCATGGAGACTAAGTGGTGCAGCATTGTTCCAGTTTCCCCTCCAAGGTCTCCTCCCACTAAAGAAATGTTCATACTTTGTGCTTCTTTTGAAGCTGACTCCTTTTTTTTCCGAAGTCTTCTTGAAGTTCTGCCCAGGTACGGTTTAATCAAGTTGATGTTTCTTTAATAAATTCAAAATTGCAATATTGGAGCAATGACCTCTTAGATGGTTTGGGGTACTCCATTTGTGTGTTCTGCTCACAGATTGCTTTCCTGACAGCTGGTCTTACCCAGACTGTACAAGTGTTCTCATGATCAACTGATATATTAAATCGAGTCAAAATACTCAAGTGTGTTGAACAAGGATAAACTGTCATCATTGGAGCAATGTGGCAGAATCGATTTATCTGTTTTGGTGAACATTAACTGAGAGGCCATCAAGTATGAAAGCAGTGATGTGCAAATTAAAGAAGATTATTACCTGCAAAAGAATGGTCAGGATCAAGAAATCTCCTAAAATACCAGCTGATAAAAACAAATGTGATTTGACAGAGACACTTATAGTGTACTTGAAGTGATTACGGTTCTTATTGATTATAATGAAAGAAAAATGCAAGATTTACTGTATTACTTGTGTGAGAAATCATCTTGAACTTATGAAGTGGAAACAAGCTTCATCACAGCATAAACAGTGAGTAACCACTCTATTTTGACATCTTTGTTTCATTCCAGGTCTTTAATATTTTCAAGCAATTGTTCTTATACACTCTTGCTTTTTTTTAAAAAATTGTTCTTATACAATATTGATTTTTTTAAAGCAATCAAGAGTTTTGCATAGATCTTTTTCTTTGCTAGGGAAATATATTATTCATGAAGTACAATAAAAGATAATTGTATAATATGTACAATAGGAAGAGATCAGTAAGAAAGCTTTTATTCAAATACAGATTTCAAAGAAAAAAAGTCAAATTTTCATTCTTCATGTTACTGACAGAACTAGTACTGGACTATAAATTAGGAAAATATATTGAAGTTAGAAAATTTGAGGATTTTCCCTCTATGTGTACATCCTAGTTTCTAGGAAAATCTTGATAGCATTGTAATATTATTCCAAGGATGAAATTTCTTATAAAAATGCGGCATACTTATGTTGGAGTTGCCTTATTGGTCAGATGAGTCCCAAATCCAAAGTGTTGTTCTGCTTTATTCAATGCAGTGATCATCATACACTATACACAGCTGCCCAGTGTTATTGACTGTGTTTAAACATCCCATGCACATTGTGTTTATTTTATAGAGGGCTAGTGCTGGCTGCAGAGACTGAAGGAAAGGAAATCAAGGCAGCCTTTGGATGGGTCAGATACAGCCAGCTTGGGAGGAGTGGGAAGGAGAGCAGGTTTGTGGCCAGTAACCTTCTCCCCACCACTGGGCATTGCATGTGTTCAGCACTGCTAATGGAAGGGGTGTAATTCAGTCAGAACAATACAGCTATATGAAATTTTCTTTTAGCTGTGAGCTATTTAATTGTTTCTGAAAGGAAGAAAGTTGCTATATTTTTCTTATGTAATTTAATTTCGGTATATACAGATACTATTCTTTTGAGGTTTTCAAAGCTTGATGAAAGTGAGTTGGCCTTGACTAACAGAGAAACTCCCACCCAGCCACTTGCTCACTTCCCCCATTTGAAGCTGACCATATGTGACACAGGGTGGCCAGTGACCTCCTCCATGCTACCAAAACCTTAACATCCTTCAGTTAATGTCCTCTAAACTTTTGACTAGATTTTGTACCTGATTTTTTTACAATACCTATTGATATACAGGAAGAATAATAAAGCACTCTTGATGAACATGTTAGTAAGATTGTGGTAGATCAGTGCAAATGCAGAAAATACTGCTGCCCCACAATTCTTTGTGCTGAGTTTGACGCTGTGTATTTTACTTTTAGATATTGTATATTTTCATGCAGGACAATAGCTGGAAAGATTTTCAGGCTAGGCTAGCCTATCATTCCAAGAAAATAAAAAAAAATGCAGCAGCATGCTTTATCTTTTAGGTTCAGGTGTTGTTAATTACCCTTTTTATCAGTGACACTGAGAAGTAAATCTCAGGCTAGACTTTAGTACCCACTTGAAGAGAGTCTCGCTTATGATGCTACCAATTCCACAGTTACTAAATCAGCGGATGTCTGACTATTCCCTTACATCTGTGCTACAGGGTGACTGTGTTTAATACTGTTTCCATTTTCTTTGGCTGACATATTAGAAAACAATAGAGAAGCTGTAGAGCATGTAGATACTAACTCATGTTTTCAGAGCAGTGAAAATGGAATGTATATGAAGCTATAAAGAGTCTGCCCCAACTCCTGACTTTTGGAGGGAGATTCTTCAGAAGTACAAAGTGACATTCAGGCAGGATATCTGTTTCCAGTTTTCAGTGTATCTCGGAAATGTTACATCTAAGGTATTGTTAGAGTTAGAGACAAGTCTGTAAATAAAAAGCAGGAACAAGACTATCTCGGTTTGTTTGTCTCTTGCTCATAGAATGAAACAATGGCCATACTGTGTTATCTTCAACCAGTGGAACCAACTGTATTTCAGGAAGGTAATGGAAGACAGAAAAAGGGAGAGGAAAGCAAAGCCTGGACATAGATCTCCTCTTATACTGGGTAATTGCTTTGGCATTAACCTGCAGTCTGGCTTTTCCCACTCTCTTTAGGCCCCTGTCTGCCAGGGTGCAGGCTGTCTCCCTTAAAACCTGTCCTGTCTCAGACTGATGGATGCTGTGGTCTCTCTTTCATAGGGGTGGAAACGGTAGAGATGTGACAAGGTAACTGGCCATTGTCATCTCGCTGTGAAATCGCAGTGAAGGTCACACGTCTGCAGTCTTCTCTGTGATATAGCTGATGTCAACACTTCTTCTCACAGCTGGTTTATCTCATTTAAAACTGCAGCGCCTGACCTCCCTAAGGACTTGCAGCAAGGTAACTAATGCATGTATTATAGTATAATCTCACTTTTTTTTTTTTTTGACAGCAGAGACAAAGCTTGGACAGTATCTGTTTAAGAGAGTAGGAGACTTTTGAACCTGTATCCTTTCTGGGATTTTTTTTTTTTTACTAAAGTAGAGGATTATTCAGTTTGTATCTTGTGTTAGGAAACCTGTGGTAAAGGCTGCCAAGAAGTTACTTTTCAGATACTGGGGAAACTCTCTCTTGCAGTGGATCTGGCTCTGTAATGAGAAATTATTCAAGCTGCATGCCTTGCTGTTTCTGTCACAGAAATATTTTCAGGCAAAAATCTTCTTCAGAATGAATCTGTTCTTGCTGCTTTATGCTCAGCTGAAAACATAAAACACTCAGATGCAGCACAATTGTTAGCTGAGGAAAAAATTATGATATCGTTCTTTCAAACTTAGGCAAGAGAAAAATAAATTGTGAATTTGATCACAATTGTTTCCAAACAGAGGTTTTTTTGAGTGTCCTATGAAGCATGAACTACTCTCTTGTGCTGCTGAGGGATGTACCATTAGGCTAATATTCATGAGGAACTGATAATAGGAAAAGATTCGTCATGTGAATATTTATTCATTCCTGTTGACTTAAAAAGCCTGATAGCCATGTTGCATTTTATCATGATACACGAGACAAAGTGCAGTGTCATAAAACCTAGTTCAAAGCAATGTGTCATGTACAGAAAAAATGTAGGGGGGTGTTATTTGGGTTTGAATGCAGCAGTAAAAGGCACCGGTATCTCCAAATGTTCTTGTATAAGAAATGCCTTATTCCCAACCATATTGAAAGTTGTACGACTTATTCTTTACATAAGCATATTCTTCAAGAATGTGTTATTTACTTTACTATTGGTTGAGACTCTGCTTAATGTGCCTGCTGAATAGAGTACCTCTTTCTGAACTGCTTCTGTGCTAATACTACAAACATGCAAATGACCATTATGTTAGGCACAACATGATGTCTTAAAGTGATCACTTATCACTTATGGCAGGTTGAAGCAATATAGATCTTTGGGATTGCAGAATTACTTCCAGAGTTTATGAGGATTAGTCTTTCATCAGTGATGTGCTTTGCCTACTTCCATGGACCACAGTATGTCCTATGAAAGGTATCTGTTTTAAAGGGCACCTTTGGACTGTGTTCAATCCCATAATTTTAGGATAAAGAAAAATTTTCTTTTTCCAACAAGGAATTAATGGATGAGAAAACAGATCTTGTAAATCTTTACTTTTCCATAATTTCAGCATAAATGTTCCAGCTACTATTATTTCAACTGACGTAAAAGTTGAAATTTGGTAGATGATAGCTAGTTTTCATATTTAAATATTTGTTTAAAATGCTGTTCAATTCTGCAATGTTCTTATACTGGCTGTATATGTCTGTTTGTCTGTCTGTCTGTCTGTCTGTCTGTCTGTCTGGCTACCTACCTACCTACCACTTGGGAGTGTTCCTTTCATTATTTCACTCCATAATGTGAAACAGCAACCCCCACTCCTCACCCCCCAACGTCAAATACCACATGAGAACTCTATCCTTCTGTTGGTAGCTATGCAACTTTTCTTCAAAACAGCTTCCAAGTCTTTTGTGAGTATATGAAAACATTTTTGGTCGAAGATTATTATTCAGTATTTCTAGGTCATAGTTTCCTATAATGAAAAGGGAGTGGAGGAGGCCTTGAGACTATTTCCAGAAAAAAACTGCCTTCAAGCAACATCTACCAAATGTTGAACATTTGTTCTATATGTAATTAGTAGGGGGGGGGAAAGAAAAGTGACATTTTTCTCTGAGTGTGGATTACTTGCAGACATTCCGCTTTCTAATACCAGGGTCTTGTAGTAGCTCTTTTTTTCCATTACCCTACAGCTATTCATTAGCTGATGTGCCAATGTCTGTCACAATTTCTCCTGTGGGACAATGATGTGTTAATATTTTAGCAACAGCACAGCCATGTAATTATCTGTAAATAATTTAGCATGCATTTCAACCATGTGGAAGCTATCCAATCAAAAAGGAAAAATCTCCCAACATTTTCTATCAAAGTTTTAGCCTCTTGCAATATGTTTTTCATCATCTTTGGCTTCTTAGAATTGTTCATTAGGTATTTTATTCCACAAATATTTGGAACATCAAAACCATGTTACATTACAGGGGAAAAATTCAGTCATGATATCATTGACTGTGTCCTAAGAAATTTGTGATGTTGCACACATATATCCCATAACTGAATATAGTTGGCTTATTATTTATTTGCTATATTCATGAAGAAGATATACAACTATTAATTAAAAGATTTAGATAAGATTATTGTGTTGATTATATTTTTAATTTCTGATGAAGATATCATTAAAAACTTAATTTCCATCAGCTACTTCAGCTTCTTGTTATTTTCTTTCTATAGCACTTCCACATGAGACTATCTTAAAATGAAAATGAGAAAAAGAATGAAAATATTATTCACCACATGGATATTCAGAAGGAGAAGGATTTAGTTTAGCTGTCACTAACTTCCATGGGGTTCAAAAAAGCTGAATCAGAGCTGTGCTGAACATTAGCACCTGTAATTTCACACATTTGTTATGTCTGCCCTCTGCTTGTGGTTTACGTAGCTTCTGAAGTATTCCACCTGAAAATAAGTGACTACCTGTAGGCAATCTCCAGGAATTTAGAGGCATTATTTGGGTTTTGAAAAAACTGGAACGCATGTGGTTCTTTCTAGGTTCTTTCTTTTTCTTTTCTAACCAAGGTTAGAAAAAACATTTGAATGGAGGCCTTGTTGTCTTATATGCAAAAGTTCACTATTCTCAAGACATTATATATTTTTACATATATATGTACATATATGTACAAATGGCATGTTTGATTAATGTTTGAGAAAGATAAATATGAGAAGTTTCCAATGTGCATGAGTTTTATCTAGAAGAGAAATTGACTTCAGCTTTCTTGAATGGGACCACAAGTTTCACTTGAGCTTGTGAAAGACTTCATCTTTGCCTGAGTGTGTGATGGGACAATTTACATATCGTTCCACTTTACACTGGAACATCAAAGGTGTCTCTGTGATTTTGAAGTCAGAATAATATGAAGGATAGTGTCTGAGATCCTCAGAGAGAAAAATCTATCTGCGTGCACACAGCTGCAACTAGAACACATTACCGAGAGCTGACATGAACCATGAAAATGTATGTTTAGGAGGCATATTCTTGACACAGCATAATCTCTAGCTACCTTTGCCTGGAGACAAATGATTAAAGAGATATTAGCACGTTTAAATGTATGAATTCCATTCACATCAAATGAGGTGGGGACAACAAACATGAAAATATTTGTCTACAATCTGCGTTTTACGTTTGCGCTCTGTCAGAAGTGTAAAGTATTTGAAATCAAGTTTTCTTGTTAGTAATATGTGACCATTATTACTAGTTATTGAAGAAGTTTCTTCTGCTTTTGTATTGTTGCTATGGAAAAAAAATTACGTTATTTCAGCAACCAAATAGAAGATATATGTCTGAAATTTATTAAACATAACATTTTTCTGAATGTAAAACATTGGAGGATAGAGGGCCGAACCCCAAGTTTTTTCAACAGAATTTAACAATATTAGAATTGAGCCTCATTAAAAAGGAGAATCAAAACTCATCTGACTCTCAAGCGTCATCTCCTAAAGAGTGGATGGAGCAGCAGCAGTAAGGATTCATAGAGATGTGAATGTGTTACCACAAACCACAATAAGCCATAACTTTTGTGCAGGATATTTTTTAGACATGTTTGAATAATATTTCTGAATAATATATGAGATAATTTTTCCCAGTGAATCATCAAATGCATTATTAATGAGCACGTATTATTCAATCCACTTTTTAGAAGTTCAAATAATTTTATGTAAATACTTTAATCTAGATTTTTTTACACTTCCTTCTGTGATTTTCCCTTTAGCTTGTCCAACTCCTACTAAATTTTGTTTTACCAAAGGAAGGATTCAGTTCAATTTGTGCTTATACTGTTATTATGGATTCCTAATATCCATAGTACTGTTATTGTGCTCTAAAGTCACACCTGAGCTTAACTTACAGTAATGTGATTGAGGAAAAAGCCCATTTGTGGGCTTTTTCCCAAAAGCTTTGGGTACTTTTGTACCCAAAAGTACATTTGTGATATTTTTACAGACATTTTAAATTTATACCATGGGTATTCTGGTTCATGGGTATGCTCAAAATAACTGGTTTCCATTAAACATACACTTTAGCTGTCAATCTAGGTATGATTAGAAGGGAAACCTAACTGTGGAGTTAATTAGTAACTGGATCTGGGTTTGGTGTTTTTTTTCTTTATTTTTTATATCAACACTCAATCTATACTAGCAGTAATCTCCAATAAAAATTAACATGTTACTGAAGTTTGCAGCCGTTAAAAATATGTATCTTAACCTGGGTATTTTATGGATATAAACACATATATATGACTTAGGTGATCGATGTAGATTTAATGAGGAAATTTGACTATTTATAGTTTTTGTAATTCAGGCAGAATCTCCTCCTGTCTACTAGGATGTATAAAGATTCTAAGGATTTGAGACTGGAACATATATTTTTTTTGTGTGTGTCTATACTGACAGGTGCAAGGAAGCCCTGATAACTGCTATGCCCCCAGTAATCTACTCCAATTGACACCTTGGACATTTTTTAATTTCCCCCATTGCTGGTTGCATTGCCAAGGGGTTGCTAAATGGTAATATGTAACTCATTTCCAGACCTCAGCTGAAATAAATAATCTGTACTCTGGAGTACTTTCTGTGAGGAATAGAGTCTTGCTAAGCCATGGAATGCTGAAACGGATGCTTTCCATATTAGGTAGGGAACAAATGACTGGTGGGTCATGAGAGCTATTTCTACAATTGTGTTGTCCTTCTTTAAATATATCTCCAAAGAAAAGAAATCTTCCACCAATTCATTCAATAAATTGCAGGAATTACGAAGCTTAATTCTTAACAACAGATGTCCAATGTCCTTAATTGTCTTTCACTGAAACATATCTGGCTCCTCTCTCTCTCTTCCCTCTACTACTCTCACTGTGGGAGTGGGAACATCCTAGAATAATGTGCCTAATTTTTGTGTTCTAAAAATATATATATCGTTGTAGGTAAGTAAAGTTGTAGAATGATGTAAAGCAACAAAATTGTAAAAAAGCAATGAGACAAAAATAGTATATCTAGCTACCTGGCTTCAAATAAGAAACATTCCAGGAACACCATATTGCAGTAACTGTATTATTAAGCATATTCTGGATTCATTGAAGTGTTCTAGTACACTTGGTGGAATCACTGGTCTATCATTTTAAAATTCAAAAGAAGAATAGTGCTTTAACAGGATTACTGCAGTAAGGATTGAGCTGAGCTTCTAGTAGACAAAATACTTAGAAACTTCACAGCCTCAATCGTTACTCTTGTTTCATATTTATTTGTTCATAACTTCTCTGTGTCTGCTACCTAATTCAGGGCCCACTGGAGTCAATATAAAATTGCTTTGGACATTAATAAGAGAAGGATTTCCTTTATATTGGAAAGATTATATTTAATACAGAAAAAGGCATTCAGAGATAGAGAAGGTGAGTTTCAATTGGAAAAGTAAACTGGGTTGACGTATCTTTGAAAATCCCATTCTGAGCAAACAGCAGCGGCAAAAAAGATCTAAAAATGACTGAGATAAATGACATTTATTGTGAATAAAATGTGATAACAAATTCTGATTAAAATGGCAAGAGTAATAGAAATATAATATGAAGCTGATCAGAATGAAGTATGTCTATACAGATGCTAGTGAAAAGGTACAGGGTCACTTTTTCTATCTTTCCTTATTTAATTTAGTTTGTAAAGATTGGAGCATGATTTCTGAATCTTTTAAATGAAGTGATGTCACTAAACTTATAAAACAGAAAAACATCAACAAAATCACTGAAAATGAAACAAGGTCTCTTAGAAACACATTCTAGAGGTAAAGTAGTATAATAGAGGTGTCAGTCAAAGTAAGCAACCTTATTAAAAGCATAACTGAACTGTCCTGGTGAGAAGTATAGGGAGGAAATAGGGTAAAAGATCTATCTGACTATATCAGATCACTTTTAAGACTTGGAACAACAACAAAAAGAAATTAACGCAAAAGATCTGAATGTAAGGAAGTAGAACAAGAATAATAGACCAATCAGGATAAGTCGGAAGAAATAGAGTGTATAAAGCAATAAAAAGTCATAAGGAAAATATTATTTATAAATTGAAAGAAGAAAATACGTTACTTAACAGAAAGTAAAGAAAATGGATGAAAGGGAAGATAGATGCATGCAGTACTTTATCCTAAGTATTTGTAAAAAAAATCCATGGTGATTGATCCTTAAAATGGTACTTTTGAAGGGTGTAGAAATTATAATATAAAAAATTATGGTGGGTTTGCAATGTGGCAAACATGTGGTTAAGAACCAGCTAGAAAATTTCTTAAGGGTCTGACAAAATAAATCCCAGGTGTGCTCCCAAGGCCAAACTCCCAAACCCTGTTACTGACAAGGTCAGCCAGGCCAATCAGTGCCGGTCACAGCACCTCTGGGAATAACATCTTAGAGAAAAGTGTAAACAGCCACATTTTGCCACCGGACAGGGAGTGACATGTAAGAAACTTTGCAGATACCAAGGTCAGTGAAGGGGCGAAGGAGGAGGCACCACTGAGAGAAGATTCCCTGTGGCCTGTGGAGAATACCATGGTGAAGCCGTGTCCCCCCACAGCCCATGGAGGACGAAGAGACTCCACTTGTAGCCCATGGAGAGGTACCTGGGCCGGGCAGGAGCCCACCACGGAGCAGGGGGACAAATATGGAAGAATCTGTGACCTACATTGGATCAAGCCCCTGGCAACACCTGCAACCATGGAAAGAGATAAGAGGCAGAGATACGTAGACCCACACCTCAAACCACCACAAAAGTCTAGGCTAAATGCAATGTAGCTAAGTCAAATGAAGGTAAAAATTAAGGTGAAAACTTCCCCTCATCCCACTTAAAAGTCCATCTACAGTACTTAAAAATTACATGAAGTAAGTTTAGAATCACAAGTGTTTTTCCATATGTATTGCAGAACTGGTGATACCAATAAGAACTGGAGTAGGTCAAATCACCTAATTTTAAACATGGGAAAGTGTGGGAGTTGAGGAACAGGTTACTTCTAACTGATATGCCTGGGCCTTCCATGGAGACAAATGACTGCCTAGGGTGACTTTCAGTAATGGGACTTTTGGTCAGGTTTATTCTGAGATAACAAGTGGAAAAATAAAGAATTGATCTTTTTATATCTTATGCTATGTCACAAAAGCAAGAAACATAACTTCGTAAATGAGCTACCACCAGCAAATTTCTACCAGCAGTAGTTTCCTTTCAATATTTTGATTTATTATTCCTTTTGACTACAAGATGTAGTAACTCTGCTAGGAAAACAGTTTTCCTATATGAACTCTTATTGGCATAAAGAGTGTCATGATACAGAGACTTCTTGTTAGGGAACATTTGTTAAAGATAATAGCTATATCTATGCACTGGAATAAACCTCTGAGCAGGACAACCGGATCATAGTTTCAGATTATGAAGTGGGGAATAAAGACTAGTAGTCCGACAAATGCCTAGAGGATGAAAAGTCTGGTATATAGTCAGTGAAGAGCAAGATCAAATCTAGATAAGTTGTGTAAGGAAGACAGAAAAAAGTCTTTATCCTCTTCAATGTAATTTATTATTATTGTTATTATTGTTATTATTGTTATTATTGTTATTATTTTCTCATACTATACAATTATCTTTAATATCTGAATGACATCCATCAGCGGTGTACACCTATGTTACTTCATCCACTCCTCAAAGTAGGAACAAAGAAAAATACTGATCCTTTGTAATGTACTTATTGTTGTATTTCTAGACATATGAGGTCCCGGAGAAAAATTCTGATTGGTTAGGATCATAAGCTGGTACCTCAAAAGAAACAGGGAAAGAGCTAGGGTGACCCACTACCCTATACTACATGTATCAACAGAAGAAGACACAGATCTATTTTACTAAAGTAACAAATGGCACATTAATGCAGTGTTCCCCTTGCTGCAGTTACATTTAGATCTTGTGACCAAATTTCAGAAATAAATTTTTCATATAGCTAGTTCATTCTGGACACTGTATAGATATTATTTTTTAACTCATGATAGTTGTGTCTATTCTTCAAATATTTTTCTTATTTAGTCATGTGAAGTTAATAACAATTATTATTGTTATTCTATTGTTATATATTGCTAACAATAATAATTGTTAATAACAATAAAATAAATAGAAACTTTATTTTATATAAAAACATAACCCCCAATAAAATTATTTTATTTTTTATGTATTTTCTTATGTGGTATGTGTGCACAAACAAATCAATGTCTCTTAATTATTTCATCCAGTTTCGGCTGACTTGTGCTTTATTCAACATTAGCACATGTATGTGTCAATACTTCTCCACTCCATTTATATTCTTTTATTCTTGTGTTTGGTTTTATCTTTGGGAGATTTGTTATATGTATGTTCTTATCCTACCTTTCATGTTAAATCATGTGGGAGTAGTTTACAGCTGTATGTTTTCAACAGTTAAAATTTGATCTTTAGGGAAAATGTACTCGAGATAATTCTTTAATGACAAAAACTAATTAAACACTGAATATTTTCTACTGTAATCCTGTGATTACAGTAGAAAATCATGGGGTTGGAAGGCACCTTCAAAGGCCATCTAATCCAACCCCCTTGCAATGAGCAGGGACATCCTGCATTAGATCATGGGTCTCAGAGCCTTATCAAGCCTGACCTTGAATGTCTCCAGGGATGGGGTCTCCACTACCTCTCTCTTCCAGTGCCTCACCACCCTCATGGTGAAGAACTTCCTAATGTCTAGTCTCAATCTGCCCTGCTCTAGTCAAAAACCACTGCCCCTTGTCCTGTCGCCATATGCCCTGGCAAATAGTCCCTCCCCAGCTTTCCTGTAGGCCCCCTTCAGGTACTGGTAGGCTGTTATGAGGTCTCCCTGAAGCCTTCTCTAATGTTTTAGAGTAAAACTGAGCATCTACTTACACCTGCTTCTCATATAATCACAGTCACATGTTACGTACAGCTGTTAATATCAAATTAGGAGTTGAAGAGTACATACTTACTACAGGTAAAATATCCTCTCAGATTACTGTTCTTTAGGTTAGCTGCCTGCAAATCCCTGCTAGTAACCACAAATTATTTAAGAAATTATTTTAGGACAATTAACTGACAAGCAGATTAAGTCTGTCAATGATCACAGTGAAAACCACTGGAAGTCTGTCAAATCAAGTATCCAGTAAAAAGAGCTATTTTACCTGTGTACCTACACTGTACTGATTTTTTTAGTGTATACATATACAGAATAGAAAGTTTAAAGTGGAAAGCAGCCTCTGTGGAAATAATTTTTCTGTTCATTACAAGCTGTTGGAGTTGGAGTTGATTAGACCTCAAAGGAAGAGTAGAGAATTTTATGGTAATTTCTTTCCTGTAGTTATCAAAACTACTGTAAAGCAGTTTACCCACACAAAACAAAGGGTCTGAAAAAACCCTATTGTGAGTACAGATTAAACAGAGTGTATAGAGGATTTAATGAATTATGGTGTTGAGCTGTTCTCTGTTTTGTATTTTT